>JBBPBQ010000003.1:3379258-3479145 GCA_037974755.1 Cicer yamashitae | reverse complement strand
TTTTCCTCCATAAATATCTTTAAATTGAATATTACATAGTATCATTACTGGAAAAAAAATATCTTTTAATGAAATCTATAATATCTACAAAATCTATCACATGTCACTTATTAAATAACTAAAACTAATATTTAAATCAAATAGAGAGATATAATTTAGAATTATGCCAACATTTTTTTTTTCCTATTTTTTCTTATTATACCATTACTGATATGGACTTAGAGAAAAATTTATATATTTTCTGAAATATTGAAATTGTTATGTATGGTTATATACTAAAATATATTTTTAACTTTTTTCAAGTAGTAAATTGTTTCATTAGTAGAAAAAAAATCTCTCAAACAAATACTTTTTAAGTATTGTTTGCATATATGAAACCCATTTCGATATACCAAAAATTGTAACTTATAAACAATATATGCACGCTTCAACCCAATACATTTTTTCTAAGAACAAAATCGTAAAATCTTAGTATTTTGAGTAAATAATACGTTGAAGTGTATAAAAAGTAGAAATCGTGAAATTTGGTGTAAACCAAATTAAATAAGTAAATATTGATACACAATATTTTAATAAATGTTAGCAATATAGTTGATAAAATGTTCAAATACTTTTAAATATTTATTTAGACATTAAAAATAGTCAATATACAACTTTTGTATTTTTTTATTATTGTGTCGTCACATATATTTACCATAACAAATAACAATTAGTCAATCTAATAAAAAAATTTGTGTTTTGTTTCTCTTATTAGTTATCAATGCATATATTACCGTGAGCATTATTTCGAAAACAATTTAATATGTGTAGGAAAAAATGTTAAAATTTTAAAAATTCCTACATAACTTATATACTTTAATAAAAATAGAATTTACAATGATCAATTATATAATTTATCTTTAAATTAATGGTTAATATTTATGTCCATAGACCATCAAATGTCAGCTAAATGGTACAAATTTGATATTGTAAACAGAGTTTAAATTTAACTTGAAATAGTTGTAAAATTGTTAATTTTTTTATGATTAAACTTTTGCAAGACATTGTTTTTTTTTAATATTTTTTTAAGAGTAAAAATACTTATTTAATTACACACTCTACAATATATTTTATCACCAATGATAATGTTCTAGCAATTGAATGAAGTTTATTTTACCGTTAAAAAACACTGGTTATTAATTACTCTATTACTTCAAGAGCAACCGCTTTCTTTTTGTGTAGTTAATAAGTGTCTCACGAGATTTGATACAGACTTAAAATATATATTTTAAAGAATTAAATACAGAATTCTTAATGCATTTTTATTACTTTTTTTGGTTCTATATTAGAAGAAAAAGTAAAATTATCAAGACTAAAAAGGTTCATTTAATATGTTAGTTTTAAAAGCTTTTCATTAAAATAATTTTGAAATTAAACATTTTTACACTCATTAATATGAATATTAATTACATTTCTAGTAAAAGTAAAAAGACATAAAAGATATTTAAAAAATAAATACATCATAAAATTTCTAACTTTTTCTTATATCATGAACTAAAATTTTCTCAATTTTTTCTTATATAAAGTAATACAGGTAGTATAATAGTTCTATATTAGTATTATTAAAGATACTCGTTATCATCTGTCTTTTATATAACATCATTTGACTAAGTTTTCTACCTCAATAACCCGGAAAGACACACATAATTAAATAGTGAAATTCTCTTGACTCTTGTCATAAATAAAAGAAAAATAGTACATTTTAAATTGTGAAGAAAAAAAAATATGTCTATATGGCTATATATATAACATCCTCGCCGGTTCTTAGACTCATGCATACGTCGTATTGAAAAATGGCCAAACTATACTCTTGTCTCTGTATTCTCTATGTCTCACTGTTTTACTTCTTCACTTTCTTAGTAGCTTTGAGTAGTAACAAAAACATCACCACCGATGAATTTTCACTTTTTGCATTCAAAACCTCAATTACCTTAGACCCTTATCATATTCTTAGTAATTGGTCAATCTCCTCTTCTAATTCTTCTTCTTCATGCAATTGGGTTGGTGTCACTTGTGATGAACATCATGGTAGAATAAATGCATTGAATCTTAGTAACATGGGACTTGAAGGTACTATTTCTCCTCAACTAGGGAATCTTTCTTTCCTTGTTTTTCTTGATTTACATGCCAATAATTTTCATGGTGAGTTGCCACAAGAGTTACTTCAATTGCATAGACTTAAGTTTTTGGACTTGAGCTACAATGATTTTGTTGGAGAAATTCCTTTAAAGATAGGGGACTTATCAAAACTTCAACACTTGGATATTGGTCATAATAATATTGTTGGATTTATTCCCCAATCTATATCCAATTTGTCGATATTAGAGTACCTAGATTGGAGTTCAAATTTAATCAAAGGAACCATCCCACATGTTATTGGTCAACTTCTTCAGTTGAGGATTTTGGATATTAGAAATAACAAGTTGTCTGGAATCATACCAACAATAATTTCCAACATGTCTTCACTTCAAGAAATCCATTTATCTAATAACTCTTTGTCAGGTATGATAGTATATTTGTTTTAGATTTTTCAAAAAGTGATTTTAATTTTTAAAATTGATTGTTATGCGAACTTATTTAAAAATATAGTAGAGATTATGTTAGAACTTATTTGTTATTGATTAAAAAAAATAATTGTGATATTCATAACTTAAATATTTATTATTAGATATTTTAACATGATAAAAATTATATTTGTTTTTAAAAAAAAATATCTCTTAAAAATGTTTTACATGTACTCAATGAAATGGAATTAATTGTCATATCCCTAAATATGATAGTTAAATAGACTTACAATATCTAAAGTTTAATTAACTAATCCATAATTTATTTTACCAATATTGGAACAATAAAAACACAATTATCTAGCTCACATACCAACTCTAATAATTAATAGCTAATGCAAATATTATAAAAATAAGGAAACTTTCATACTTTATACTCCATCAAATCCCGAATATACACAATAAAATAGTTATGTTTAGTGGTTTAAAATATAAAGAAATGTTAACTATTTCTATTAAAGGTAATCATTGGTTCAAACAAATCTGAATCAAACCACAATCAAAATCAATCAATGATGTTTAGAGTTGCATACCCCTTGTTCATATAAATTTGAATCAAACCATTGAAATCTGAACATGTTCGGTTCAAGTATTAGATTTTGAATTTTGAACTCTGAGTTCGTATGTCTGACTCGTACATATGATATTTCATTTTTATTTATGTTTTTTAGTACAATAGAGGGCATTCCATTTTTAATTTATTTATAACTATTATAATACATTTGTATTTTTTATTTTAACTTGATTTCACTCTTTCTTATTCATGTGTTTTAATTTGGAATTTTAAATTTGTTATTTTTGTTTGCATTTAGTAAAATCTTGAAATATTATTTCATAAATGATGTCACTGAGGAAGCTAAATTTCAACAAAACTAAGTTCTTAATTGTTGAGATAAAATCAAATCCACAAAAATGTGTAAATCCAATCCAACCCATTTCATATGTTTTTGATTTATTTTGATAACAGATTCAGTCAAAACTGAACTAAATCGACCCACAAACACCTCTAATTTCTATCATATTTAATAAAAATATGTTATTATTCCTTAATTACTCTTCAATTAATTTAAATTTTATTTTTCAAGAACTCTTTTATTCTCATGAACAAAAATCTTATAAGGAATAATGTGAAAAATACAATTATTTTTCTTTTTATTACTTTAAGACAATTAAATAACCGTATCTACTTATTTTAAGAGGTGTGTAACAATAATTTTTTTTTAATGAGAAAGTATTTATATAGGATTTGAATTCTCTCATATTTGAATCAAACCTGAGAAGATTGTGTTCACCATTAAAATGTATTGAAATTTATAACTTAAAATATTATAAGTAGAGTTTAATATATTTTAATGGTGAGATAGTGAACATAGTCCTCTCATATTTAATTCAAACATAGAGAATTCAAATCCATTTAAGATATATGTGAGATTTTTTTTAAAGAGTATAACTAATACTATCTCTAGTTCTGTACTATGAGTCTCATTTACATAATATATCTCTATTTTTATTCAACGTTGAATAGAAGCAAGGCATTAATATATCTTATGTGTGACTTTTTCATACAATAAGAGAAAGAAAAAAACAAATCTCTAAACATTATTTTATATATAAGACCACAATAAACATTTTTATATACAAGATATATCAATCGTCCTTAATATCTTTCTTTTATCTATATTTTTTGAGAAGATATTTTTTGTCTATATATGTTGAACTATAGGAGAAATTCCGAAAGAAATTGGTGGTCTTACACAATTGAGAATAGCGAACCTTGAATATAATATGCTATTTGGCAACATATCATCAATGTTCAACATCTCATCGTTGCAAATATTAGATCTTGGTTTTAATAATCTAACAGGCAAACTTCCAAGAAATGTTTGTGAAGGGGTTCCAAACCTTAGAGTACTATATCTTTATAAAAATGATATTTCTGGTGAGATGCCAACTGTTTGGCGTAATTGTAAAGAGTTGGAAGATTTAGAACTATCCTTCAATAATTTTGACAAAGGACCGTTGCCAGCTGACATTGGAAACTTGACCAAGCTTCGATATTTGTATCTTTCTGCCAACAACTTGGAAGGTAAGATATTACTAGTTTTTTTTATTTATTTATCTAAATTTATTTCTTTTATAAAATAATTTATCTCAAAAAAACTATCACTTTCAATTCTTAATACAATTTTAATTTATTTTTCTCATATAGAGTTTTGCTAATAAGTACTTTTAAAAAATCAAACGAATAAATTTTGTATTGAAGAATTAAAAAACACAAGTTTCTGTGTGATAAATTTCTATATTTAGATCACAAAGGACGCTTATTAGCATTTTCCTTTAATATATTATATGTATCACTCAATTTATTATTTTCTCACTTTACATTTATGATTATTGAAATACACAAATAATTAATAAAAATAATTTAATAAAATCATTATTCTCTCTATTTCATTTATCATAATTTTTTAACTTGTATGAAATGATTAAATATAATGAGTTTTTTTTTATCTTAGATAATAAATTATATTATAATTAATTCACATGTGAGGTCTAAAAACAATACGTTTAACTTAATAATATCTTAATAATATCGACAATTGAGCTAAACTTAAAAAAGAATGTCATGATTATATTTTTATTAAATATCAAAGAAACATATTAAGCTTGAACATTAAATGTGTTCATTTTATTGTTCATCCAAAGCTAATAAATATCAGGAAAGTCAAACAAAAATATTAAACGACAGAAGAAAAAGATGTTTTATAAATTGTCAATTGTCGGTTTAACATTGTTTACGGAAGGAAAGAAATGAAACTATTACATTTTACTATTTTTCATAAACAATTTAATTTTTTCTATATTATTTTTAATTATTTATGATCTCAATCAATTTATTTCTTTCTGCAATAAATAAGCATAGATAATTTTGACAAAATATTTAATATGACTTTGAAATTTAAAAACAATAAATAAATTTTTTTTTCTCAGAAAACACTTAAAAAAGAATAGATAAAGTAAAGTATGCATTGATAGAAATAAATAAATTAAAATATGAGCATTGAAGGTTAGTCGTAAGCTTACAAAACACAAAAAGACAACGATTTGCCAAGATATTAAATTGAGACGGATGTATGTCACATTAGTTAGAAGATATAGTTAGAAAATCTATTATTAATATCACCTTAAAATCTATTATTGTGAGACAAAAAAAATACTTAAAATCTATTATTGTGAGACAAAAAAAAAATACTTTGATGACTTATGTTATATACAGGTGAAATTCCATTTTCCCTCTTCAACATCTCTTCTTTATCTGAGATTGACTTTGATAGAAATAATTTGAATGGAAGTCTCCCATACGAGATGTGCCATCAACTTCCTCAACTTGAAGTGTTTTCTCTACACGTTAATCATTTTGGAGGAATCATTCCACGATCAATTGGCAACTGCACATCTTTACAATTTTTAAGTTTAATGGATAATTTTTTTACAGGTATATCCTCAATTTTCTATCTTCATATTTAGCTAAAAAGTTACACACATTCGACTTAGCTACCGTTTGATATCCAAATGAGAGGTGACACAGAAGTTTTACATGACTAAATTAATAAATAAATGAAGAGTCTATAGATTAAACCGATCAACCAAACCAAGTCATTGATTCAAGTGGTAGATGAAGTTTAATTAAATTGAATGATTTGAAATAATTTATGTTTGAATTCTGACTCGAATAATTGTTGGTCAGATTTTGTTTATCTTTTGATCGAACTTAGAATTACAAAGGTTCCGACTCCTGGAAACTAAAGTGTTAAAAAAATCAACCAATTAAATATTTAAGAGTGTTTAAATGAGAAAAATTTATGAAGAAATGTAATTCTTTGGGGAAGTTCAAAATTTTCAATATAAATTACTTTTTGTTTGGATAAGAAATTTTTGAAATTTTTTAAAATGAAGTGATTTTGAGATATTTTGTTAGAGTTAAATTTAAAAAAATTTAAATATTACCTAAAAAATTAAGAATTTGAAATTCCCTCTTAAAATTATCCCCACAATTTTCATAAACTTTTCCAAATTTGTCCTTATATATTTTAAAATTTGCGATTTAATCTATAGTTTTTCAAATTTTAAAAATTGATCCTTAAAATTTTTGAAAATACAGTTTTAGTCCAGATCTTTTTTCTTTTATTCCAAAACTTTTGAAACTTATACAAATGATTAAACTTCAAAGGGTTAAAGATGTTTTTGTTCATTTAAAAAATAAATATTAGTACAATTGTTAATTTCAACAAAATTATTCTACAAGCAGTTTTAATTCTTACTAAAACGAAATATGTTTAATTATCTCCTAATTCTTAAATATTTGAATGATTTTTTGTAAGCATAATTAAAACATTATAAGGAGTTCCTCCAAAAAAAAATAAACAATTGTTTAAAATAAATGAACTAAATATGAATTTTTTGAAATAAAAGTAACGAAAATTTGAACCTAGAAATTAAACTTCAAACTCAATTTTAATTGAAGAACTTTTTGCAATGTTGTAAGCATACTTACAAAACATCATTCAAAAATATATTTTGACTTAACAGTAAAGATTAAGATTGTTTGTAAAATAATTTTATAAGGAATAAAATTTTTTTATTATGACGATGGTTGGTTATGGGATATAATTTTTACTCTAAGCTAAATATTGTTCAGTATGTCATTCATTATTGGTGCCATAATTTATGTTATACATGTGGCTTTGTTTATTTGTTGTTTCTCCTTGATCAATGCTTTTAGGTTCCATACCCGATGAGATTGGCCATCTCAACCAACTTGAAGTTCTACAATTGGGAAATAACAGCTTGAGTGGACTTATTCCTTCAAAACTCTTCAACATCTCATCATTGGAATACTTGTTTCTTCAACTAAATTCTCTCTCAGGCATTCTTCCATCAAATATGGGATTTGGTCTTCCTAACCTTCAAGAACTACACATGTATGCAAACAACTTTGTTGGAAGAATTCCAAATACTATATCCAATGCTTCAAATCTTGTTAAAGTTGACTTGAGTGAGAATGAATTTAGTGGGATTATACCAAATTCTTTTGGAGATTTAAGATTCCTCAAGTCACTCATCATAGCTGGAAATAATTTGACAACAGATGATTCTCTTGAATTCAATTTCTTTACTTCACTGACAAGTTGCAGATATCTCATATATCTTGAAGTATCAGAGAATAGTTTACTATCAAAACTTCCCAAGTCCATTGGAAACTTAACATTAGGACACTTTTGGGCGAATTCTTGTGGAATAAAGAGCAATATTCCACTAGAAATTGGAAACATGAGCAGCCTCGTTCGATTATCTCTGACTATGAATAATTTAAATGGATCAATTCCTAGCACGATCAAAGGATTACATAAACTTCAGTCTTTGAATCTTGGCTACAATACATTGCAGGGATTTCTCATTGATGAGGTTTGTGAAATTAAGAGTTTGAGTGAATTGAATTTAACAAACAATAATATTTTTGGTGTGTTACCAACATGTTTGGGAAGTATGACTTCTCTTAGAAAGTTTGACATAGGATCTAATAGATTGACCTCTAAGATACCTTTATCCTTTTGGTATCTCAAAGATATTTTAGAGGTAAACTTATCCTCAAATGTTTTAATTGGAAATCTTCCACCTGAGATTAAGAATTTGAGAGCTCTTGTACTTTTAGATTTGTCAAGAAATCAAATTTCAAGCAACATTCCTTCAACCATAAGTTTCTTGACAACATTAGAAACTCTCTCCTTAGCAAATAACAAATTGAAAGGAACTATCCCAACATCAATTGGTGAAATGGTAAGCTTGAGCTTCTTGGACTTATCTCAAAATCTTATAACAGGTGTCATTCCAAAATCCTTAGAGTCACTTTCTTATCTTAAATACATAAATTTTTCATACAATAGATTGCAAGGAGAGATTCCTGGTGGAGGACCTTTCAAAAAATTTGCAGCTCAATCATTCTTTCATAATGAAGCACTTTGTGGCAATCCTCGCTTGCAAGTACCTCCATGTGATAAACAAATTAGAAAAAAGTCAAGGACAAAGATGATATTAATCAAATGCATAGTTCCCATAATTGTGTTAGCCATTTTGGTTGTTGCATGCATAATAGTTTGGCTGCATAAAAGGAAAAAAGTTGAAAGTCCACTTGAAAATGGTTCAACTAATTTAGGGGTTCCAAAAAGGATTTCCTATTATGAACTTGTCCAAGCAACTAATGGATTTGATGAGAGTAATTTACTAGGAAAGGGAAGCTTTGGATCTGTGTATCAAGGGGTGCTTTCGAGTGGGGAAACAGTTGCAATTAAAGTAATTGATTTAAACTCTGAAGCAACATCAAAGAGTTTCGATGCAGAATGCGATGCAATGCGCAATCTTCGACATCGAAATCTTGTTCAAATTATCAATAGTTGTTCAAATGCTGATTTCAAATCTCTAGTGATGGAGTTTATGTCAAATGGAAGTGTGGAGAAATGGTTATACTCTTATAACTATTGTTTGGATTTCTTGCAAAGGTTGAATATAATGATAGATGTGGCATCTGCATTGGAGTATCTTCATCATGGTTCTTCAATACCAGTTGTTCATTGTGATTTGAAGCCTAGTAATGTGTTACTTGATGAAGACATGGTTGCACATGTCACTGATTTTGGCATTTCTAAACTCTTGGATGAAGGACAGTCTAAAACTCATACTAAGACTTTGGCTACTCTTGGCTATGTTGCACCAGGTCATTTCTTCTCTTTTATCTTCTTTCACTTTCAATTTCTACATTGTAGCAGTTCTTAATATAGTCATTTTTATTATGTTTGAGAACATTTGATTTGATAACTAGTATACAAATATTGAATTGCAGAGTATGGTTCTAAGGGTATAGTTTCTGTTAAAGGAGATGTGTTCAGTTATGGGATTATGCTTATGGAGATGTGCACAAGAAAGAGGCCAACAGATGAAATGTTTGCAGAAGAATTAACCTTGAAAACTTGGATTAGTGAATCAATGCCAAATTCAATTATGGAAGTTGTCGATTCAAATTTAGTCCAACAACATGGAAAAAGAATTGATGACATTGTGTCTCATATATCATCAATTTTGGCTTTAAGCTTGAGTTGTTGTGCAGATTCACCTGAAGCGCGCACTAACATGAAAGATGTCACGGCATCATTGATCAAAATCAAGACCTTATTCATCTAATAATAAAGGAAATGATAATATCAAAATATGCTTGTGAATTTGTGATTAGCAGTAGCACATGAGCCTGTCTCTTGAAACCTGCCTTTGTCGTTTAACTTCCCTATGGTGTTTGAATCTGATTGTAATATAAAATAATTTTGAAACATAAATAAGTAATTCTTATTCTCTTCGACCTTCTATATTGTACTTCTTTAATTTTCTTCTTTTCATAATTATTATGAATTAATTTGTAATGGAACATCTTATATAACATATATGTCATGTTGTTGGCAGAACTTCTTTATTTTACTGTTAAATTTATTTAAATGACTCAGTTGTTTAGTGATAGAGTTTATGAGTTTGTTCATGTAAATTGTTGTTTTGTGTATTTTCTGAGCAGACTTAGTGGCTTGTTGACATGGATCTTATTCTTTTTCAGGGGAGTATTAGCAGTTGTATGGACACAATAAAATTGTGAAAAAAGTGCTTTTCTTCAAGTCAAACGTGATTTAAATAATTTAATTTCACATCACACTCAATTTTAACCATATTAACTTCATATCACAGTTACAAAGTTTACGAGAACATACATTTAGCCAATCAACTTTGACTAAACTTGAGAACAATTAAAACTAAACTATACTGAGAAGTCAGTAACTCAGCCAAATTCACACATAAACTATTTGCATTGTAATTTGAAAATTCACACAGGTAAGATCTAACTCCACCAAATTTAAAATATGTTATCTATTTGTTTTTTCAAAATAAAAAACCAGATATAATATTTACCTTAGACCAACATATACACATATTCCAAAGAATAGAAGCAAACTTCACATCTTCAGGGCACAGACCCTGAGAAGAATTATCACCCTATATTCCCACTAAAACTTTATGATGTGTCACTCTGTGTATGCCAAGAACCACTCATTCACTCATTATATTAGTAGCTAGGTATATGAAGAATTGAAAAGGGAAGAATTATAGTGTTTGATTCCCAAGCTAGAACAGATTTACACGAAAAAACCATGGCAGAACAAAAGCAATTACCAGGCACACCATCAAGAAATTACAAAACGGCTGTCGTCGCCAGCATCCACCAAACCTGGGGGGTGAGTTAACGTTGTTGTCCATGAATCTTCTATCATTCCACTCTTCCATAAATCCAGTATTAGCAACACTCGAAACATTTTTTGCAGTCTCACCGCATATTTCGCATAATCTGTTGTTAAAAAATTTTGTTAATGAATAATCTATTTGATAACAGATTATAACACAAAGCTACTCACTTGATATGTGACCATTTTCAAAATTTGGAACTTAGCAACATAACGAACATGAGAGAAAGGAAACTCGTGATTATTCAATGAAAAACTAATTTATATGCGACACAAGAATTAGGCCACACAATAATTAGTTTATAGTAGACTTGACAGGGAAACAATTTCTGTATTTGGCCTCAACCAAAAGAACCGAAATGGAACAAAGGAACCTCAGGATTGTTAATGAAAAATTAGTACACATTTCAGTCATGGGAAAAATCCAAGTATATACTTAGTTTTCCGAGGGATCCAGATTCTCCGACTGCAAGGAATCCAAATCCACTTTCCAAGTCATGGCCCATATATCATATGAATAGATCCAAAAGAATCTTTCCTAGGACAACCACAAGAGCATGTTTTCAAATAATATATGGACAAACATGAACATGGCAATTAAATGCAATAATTTGCTAGATGCCAAACTGGAATATGATGGCATCATATCATGGATGTAAATTAACAGCTCACACACACCAGAACCAATTTTCTAATAATGTTTGTCTAATCCATAATCCTACATCCTGAAAAGGGAAACCCAATTGGGTGTCCGGATGCATTTACCAACTATCCCTGCATAGAATCCTATTAAGTATAGGAACTATAATTAGTCTGATGGCTACCAATTACAAGTTAGAGCTATATCTAAGAGCAGTAATGATGATAGAAGTTCTCCAACTAACGAACCTACCAGTCGAAAGCCAGTAAAAATGAGCAATACTAACCAATTCATTAATGATAATGGTAACCAACTCAATTGCAGAAGCTAAGTATCTAATTAAGGAAAAACTCAAGCATAATTAAGTAACAATAACTGACGAATCCCTACAACATTAGCACTTCAAAAACAAGTTGACAGCATCAGAAATGTAATCATTGTAATGCAAAACCTCAATAAACATGTCATATACCTGTTTCCCTTGAGCTTAAACCACACCTCAGCACAATGAACGTGTGCAATGCCAAGCTCGTCTTTACACGCACAACCAAGTTGAATAAAATCTCCACTTGTATCACTAGCATTCCCGACGGTTGTTGCATCCGACGCCTGCACAGAAGTCAGTTGACAAATCCTACAGATCCTTTCACCTTGTGAATTCTCATAAAACCCTTTGTGGCTGCTGCACTTCATATCAATCACACATGAATCATTATCAGTTTCAGAGACCCCTTTTGGTTCTTTCATGGAAACCAAGCTAAGCCCTCCTGATTCATCAACTTTTACTTCCAATTTCCTATCCTCTCCATTGATATACTCACTCAGAACAGACTCTATTACAACCACAGTCTCAACCACTTCCTGATTAACCAAATTGCTTGAACTATAACTAGTTCCTTGATCAACTTCATGCAATACATCACATATATTTTCTTCATCACACTTTTCTTGATCCTTAACTTCCTCAGATTCCTCCTTTAGCTCCTTATTGGATCCTAAATTGAGTGAATCCTTATTACCCATCTCTCTTGAAGTTCCAACTTCTCCAACCCCTTCAACCAAATTACTTAAATTCTCATTCATCACTTCATGAACAGAATCAAATACCTCAACACTACCTTTGCCCCCATCTCGACCCATTGCAATTTTTTTCAACTCTCAAACCTTAAAGAAACTCCTAACCACACATACATGCCACAGTACAAACCCCACTAAAAAATTAAGGAAAAAAAATAAACTTTTTTAATAATTACAGAGAACTATATAATGTGAACAAATGAAAATTGAAAGAAAAAAAAATGATATCTTTCAATGACCCCACTTCTTGATTTTGAGACAAAATCTCAGATAAATATTACAAAGTTTCAAATGTGAGAAAAAGAAAAAGTTAAAACTTAGGATGTCATGTCAGCTATGATATTGATGAAATTAATCTCCAAAACAGCAGCAAAAAGATTAAATTCTCCCAACAAGTTAAAACTATGTGGGTATGGTTGAATCCAACCCACGCCAGGTAAAACCTGCGTGGTTTTAGCTTCAATGGAGCTTGTGGAAGAAAATATTAATTAATTTGATTAAGGAAAAAATAGGAGCGGGGTTAGGTGAAGAAAGGAACTGTGAAAAACAGTAAAAAAATTGGAGAATGAGTGCAATTGAATCATTTGATGACATGCGTTAGTGAACAAAGCAAAGGATTATAAATTTATAATACAAAGGGTTTGTCTTGTCGTTATTGGACAGTTTATATATACCCTTTTACGGAGAGGCCGAAATTATCAATTCAATATTTATATAAACACTGCTTCGAAAAATATATTTATATAAGCGCTTATTTATTAACATTAATGAAAGAATAGAACTATCTCTACCTCTGTTCATACATGTAGAGCTTGTAAATAAAATATCCATTGTCTTATCCGAGTAGATTGTTTGCTGAGTTAAAAGAACGTGGAAGAAAATTTAAACAAAAGATATTAAATTCAAATTAAAAAATTAGTGTAAGTTAATATTTACTTAGTCATTTTTTATAAGATAATTTTTAAATTATTATAACATATTCTTAATTAAATGAAGAAAATTAAAAATAAATTATTTTTTCTCTTAATAATTTTGAAAAAAGATGTAATTGTCAACTAATTCATGGTAAAAAATTATTATATTTAGGGAAGAAGTTAAGCATTACTTATTATTATTTTATAAAAGAGAAATTAGATTAAGGGAAACACATCATCATGAAAGGGCGTATAGAACTACCAATATTAATGAGTATTTAAAATAGAATTTATGCACAACCCATAATACATCGATTGAAATTTTTTGTGGAAGATCCTATTATTATTCTCTTTATCTTATACTAAATTGTTTGAAGAAAAAAAAATTGTTTAAAGTTTTTGTTATTTTAAAAAGTATTGCTTGTTTTTATAATATTTTCTTTATTTATTAAAACACTTGTATTGCAGGCATGAATAATGATAATAATTGCAAGTATTAGATGGATCGATCATTTTACCCATTATTTTATATTGAAAATTAATATATTTAAAAACAACAAAAGATGTATGGTCTTAAACGACAGTTATATGAGACAACGAGGAAGTATGCTAATTTATCTGCCGAAGTTTCAAAATTTTGTGGTTCAATAATAATATTATCCGAAGCAAGAGCTTATTTGTGAATTGTGATGCTAGCTAGTGGCGTGAGTTAGCAAGTGGATGCAAGTGTGTATGCGTGTCTACTTGTAACCATAACAGCCAACTATGTAAGGTCACACCTCCTATGGCTGTGGTGAAGTTTGAGAAATTTTCATAGACCTTAAAAATTGTTTTTATTTTAAGGCGGTAACTAACAAGGATTTTATGTCTTTGGATTTTATGTTGCTTTTTTTAGTGACTTCTGTAGTGTGTCCTAGAAATATTATCCAATAATTTGTGTGTTTGCTATTAATTTGGTTCTTGTATTTTTCTTAGAAGTACTCTTCCGCCTTATAATAAATGATCAAGTTAATACATATTAAAGAAATATATAAATAAAATAAAGAGAATAATATATTTATTAAATTATTTTTGTTAGTATATTTAAGTTCTAGTTTAATAGACAAATATCGAATTGTTAGTTTTGACATCTTAAATTCAAACTCGAATTTTCGCAATTGTGTAAGTTAATTATAATAGTATTTATCATTTTTTAAAATTAAAAAAATAAAAGTCATCTTTGTTAATTATTTGTGTGTTTACAATTACTATTAATGTAAATTAAAATATAATAAACTGATAGTGGTGCATACAGTATTAATTATAAGATATATTTTCACAAAAATAATTAGTTATACATTGTAAAATAAAATCAACATTTATTTTAAGATAATTCTTTTTAAATAGATTACTCATTATAAAATAAAATCAATATTTATATTAAAAAAATTCAAATTCCACATAAAATAAAAATAATATATAAATATTTTATATTATATTTGTACACATTGAGTTAAGTTTAATATAAAAAATCTAATAATTTGTTTGTTGTCAATGCTATCTTTTGTCACTTTGTTGTGGGCATTTGCTCGTTTTGCTGTTGGATAGGCGAATGCCTATTTTATATGTATACATTAAGTTTTAATTTTAAAACAGATTTCCCACTCAATCCAACTCATTCTTAACTAACGTGTTTGTGTTTGTAATTAAGTTATGAATCCTTTAATTGGAACGTGAATAAGCTTACGTGAGCTCTACAACATTAATAATTAAAGAAATTGTACAAATAAATATGAGGAAAACCAGCGATAAACTTTTTAACAAACACTTCACAATATATTTTATTTAATTGATTAAAATTTATATAAATTCTATTAAAATATATAGATTTTATATAAATTTGATGAGATTCATTTATATTTTAATCATTAAAAAGAATATGTTAAAAAATATATTTGTTTGAAAGTGTGTTATTAGCAACTTTCAATAAATATAAAGCAAATTAGTATTCAAAATCAATATTAGTACTCACACCTGAAAAGTTACAAAATTCTAAAAGGTGCAATTGAAGTAAATGAATCTATTGTAGAATAGATTGATACAATACAAATTCAACTTTACTAAAATATAAAAGATGAATCTCCCTATAAATATGATAAAATTTAAGTGTCTAGAATATATATGTATATGAGATCAAAGTTTCTTTGTAAATATGAACTAAAACGAATATTGAATTATGATGAGAAAACTAAAAAATACTTCACCAAAATAGGAAAATTAAAAATCGTCGCAATCAAACGACGAAATCCTAAAAAGATACGAAAGAAAAACTCAATTTATGTGAAAAGTCATTTATTTAAATAAAAGAAGAAAAAAAAAACGATTTGAAGAAGTAATTTTAAACTAAAAAATTGTCATAAATCACCGCTCTCTAATAGAAGAAAAAGAAGAGAATTAAGATGTACTTATTATTTCAATTTAGGAATATAGGAAAATTATTATTGAATGGTGTTATTGTCTAGATTACAAAATCATCTGACCCATATATTTTTCCGAGTAAAACTCATTTTGAGTTAAATTTAGGATGACAATAGACTCGTTAACCTGGCATGACGTGATAAATCAGGGACTTTCTTTTTCCACACTACGAACATTTGGGAATTACATATTAAAAAAAAATAGTTATTTTACTTTCCAAATATATACTTTCAAACAAAAATAAAATTTTAACTGTGTTCTAAATGTCTACATGATAGGGTAGGGTTGCAATTTTTTTAGAAACATGTGAAATTAAAACTAACTCTCAATAACTTATTACGCACTTTACATCTTTAACAGGTAAAAATTTGTCTCACCGCTATTTATTGTTTGAGTTTTCAATGAATTTGATTAGGGATATATCCTCGCATGAATTGTCCTATTTTAGAGCGTCGTGGCAGGGAATTTTCACCCTATGTCTCGTAGACTCTCATCCCTAATAAAATTATAAATAAACCTTATAAAATATATATATTTATGTGAGTATATTATAAATGTTTTTGTGATCCTAAATATACAGCACTTCCTTGCACAATTATAGAAATTATTCTCTAAAATATTAAGATTCATTTAAAGAATTGACATCTTTCGACGTATATTTTTTTATACGTGTACGAAACAATTCTCTAACTAAATTGTTTAAAGATAGATTTTTAATTAAAATAGAATTAGGATGAAACAAAAAGAAGACGTGATTTATTTGTATATGAAAAGAGTATTTAAGTGAATTTAAAAAATACGCTGCATGATAATTGACCAATGGTTCCCCCGGAAAAATCAATGCGTGAACCAAAATAATTATCACATATGGAAAAGTGGAGTGTACATATACAATGATTATTAGTGTTGGAAGGGCATGCACGTTTCCAGCTATTTATGATATCTAAAACAATTTGGCTTGAGATTTGAAACCAAAAGGCAATGCCATGTGCTAGTTGATTAGTGTTCAATTATTATTACCAATATTATAAGTCAGTGTTTCTATCATGCACAAGTTCCCTTTTTCATGTGTCCAAAACTCGTACAAGTAAAATAGTCTTAAATCATGAAAAAAAAGTTGAAGAAATGGTTATGAATTTCTCTGTCCAATTTGATAATGGATTTAGGCTAGATTCATAAATTAAAAATAAACATTTAAAAGGGGAAAAAATCATGATTATATTCTATCTGAAAAAATGCCTAAATATTCTGTTGAATATGTTATATTTAGAACTAAATATTCAGAACAAACCTAAAGGATAAAGGAAGGGAAAATAAAGGTATTCCTATATGTTATCTATATATTATATTGATAAGATACAAAATTCATGTACATGTAGAGTTGACAAATTGGACAAGACTAGAAACATTGTCACCTAGGTCCAGAAAGTTCAATGGCTTCAATAATAAAGGAAGGTTGTTCATGAACATCACTATAATTTTTAGAGAAACTGCAAGTCCTTTCATCATATAAGTTAGCCCCTCCTTGTGACTCTTCTGGCCTCAATGACAAACCAACAAGGCCTTCAAGAATCTTCAAAACTTCTGACATTTTTGGCCTCAAACTAGGAAGAGATTGAGTACATTGCAAAGATAACTCCACTGCTTTTTCTAACTCTACCGGATCGAAACATCCCTTTAGATCCCTATCAACTAACACTTCCAGCCGCTTTTCCTCAAATAAAGTTCTAGCCTGCAAGATTAACGATTTAAGCTATTAACTCAAAAACCATGAATTTTCATGAAACTATATTTTGAGCAAGATGCACAGCAAGGGTAAAACATGTGAATCTACGATTTCGGCAAACTAGTCTTTATGCTATCTTAATTAAAAACCACAATATAGTTTAAGTCAAAGGTTATTATGGCTATCATGTAAAGGACAGGCCCAAACCATAGGCCACTAAAGCCCTTGCTTTAGGCCCAAAAAAAATAAATTAGAACAATATAAAGTTTAGTTGGTTTTTCTAAGAAATGAAATGTAAATGTATATATGTATGTATAAATCATGTAACTGGTATGCATAAACAACATTGTGGCTTGGTGGTAAAGTTTTCTTCCTAAACTAGGATAAACTAGGTTCGATTTCACAAAATGCCATTTGTTAGTTTTTTGAATTGATTTAGCGCAGTACATTGAATACAAATATACAACAAAAATTGTTGGTATTGAACCCAAGTGTTGTCACTTTTAATATACACTCTTACTACTCCGGCAACGAAAATTTGAAAATATGATATAGAAAGGTGAGCTTTCGAAAAAATTGAAAAGCTACTTACCCAATCAAGAATCATTCCCTTTTGGACCTGAACGTTTCCAGCATCCAGTGCTTTTTGTCCTGTAATGAGCTCCAAAAGTAATATGCCAAATCCAAAAACATCTGTTTTTTCGGAAGACTGTCCAGTCGAAAGATATTCCGGGGCAATGTGTCCAACAGTACCCCGTACTGCTGTAGTTACATGTGAATCCCTTTGATCTAAGAGCTTAGCAAGACCAAAATCTCCCACCACGGCTTCAAAACTTTCATCTAACAAAATGTTTGCAGCCTTAACATCCCTGTGGATTATTTTAGGATTGCATTGTTCGTGCAAATACAGAAGCCCACGTGCAGCCCCAACAGCAATGTGCATTCGCCTATTCCAATCTAAACATGGCTTTCCACGGAATGTCTCTGCTTAGGAATAGGAGAAAACAGAAAATCTGTTAAATTCTAGAGACAATATATCAATGTAGAGGGAAAAATGTATTTCATAAGGAATCTGCATGTACTTTGTAGGTACCAAAAGATGTTTTCTTTAAAATAGATTACTAGATAAACATTTTAATAATTATTACAGATATATGCTTCCACTTGAAAATGATGGACTTCACGGACAAATAATTATTTTACGTCATCCTCAAACAATAAATAGAATCACCAAATATCTTGATTTGAAGACACGGTTTTATTATAATTTCAAATGTAAGAAGGCATCTTTGTTTGTTCTACAGTCGCATTTCGTAAAGGAAAGCATAGACATAATAATACGAAACAAACCTCTCAAGCGATCAGCAACACTGCCATTGGGCATGAATGGATAGATGAGTAACC
Source organism: Cicer yamashitae (assembly GCA_037974755.1). Classification (NCBI taxonomy): domain Eukaryota; kingdom Viridiplantae; phylum Streptophyta; class Magnoliopsida; order Fabales; family Fabaceae; genus Cicer; species Cicer yamashitae. Next base: position 3,459,991 of record JBBPBQ010000003.1, on the reverse strand, counting down.
TTTCATCTGGTGTCATACAAAATCCAAAAAGACGCAAGAGGTTACGATGTACAGCCAAGCCAATCATCTCAACCTCGGTTTGAAACTGTATTTCTCCGGTATAATTGGGATCTTTCAGCCTCTTTACTGCCACCAACATTTTGTTTGCAAGGCATCCTTTGTATACAACACCAAAACCACCTTGTCCTATAATATTTTTCGGACTGAAATTTCCAGTAGCAATTTGCAATTCACGGATGGAGAACCTCTTCAAATGACCAATACCAAATTCACAATCTTGCTCCACTTCAAATGTCAATAAGAATATGTTAGAATATGAGCATGTTTTGAAGGGAGGAAAAAGGTAATGAAGTTCATTTTAGGAAGTACCGTAAGATGAATAGAGGATGCGTGATTTGTACCAGTGCAACCAAAAGAACAGCAGCACCACTGAAATTACAAATGAACAACTAAAGCCAATAACAACCGAAAGCACCGTATGGCGATGACTGCCGACTGTCCGAGATGACCCTGTATCTGTAAGTGAACTATCTTTCATTGGTACTTCAATTTACTAATCTATTAGGGTTTTGATAGATGCAAGTTAAATGTATATACCATTTACCGGCTTCGAAGCACCCATACAAATTTGTGAGGATGATGTACAGAGGAAGTTGTTTCCTGAAATACTACAAACAAAAAAAAGTAAAATGTCAAGAACTGCAAGTTTTTTTTTTATAAGAATGTCAGAATTCACATAGTAAATATGAGACCAACTCTTACACCATTAAAAAACTTACCTATAACCTTTTGCTAAAATTTTTGGAGTAGGACCACTGAGATTGTTGAATGACAAATCCCTACAACATGTGAAAGGGTTATTAAACTAAATTTTTAGTATTTAAGAGGGAAATAAACAAAAACATAAAAGAACTGTGACAGAGCGTGCATACAAGAACGAAAGTCCTGTGAGATTAGCAACAAGTTGAGGGATCTGTCCAGACAGTTTATTTTTGCTAAGCCGCCTGAAATACTTGGCATGAATAAATTAGGAAGTAAACAGTTAGAGAAAGGCAAATGATTTATAGCAAAAGAATCATCGGCGCAAAATCAATTTGTCAAGCCACACTCACAAGTAACTAAGATGAGTCAAAAAACCCAAAGAACTAGGAATGTTCCCAACAAGCTGGTTACCGGAAAGATCGAGGGTTTGAAGCTCTAACAGGTTTCCTATCTCAGCCGGGATAGGACCAGATAATCGATTGTTCTGCAATAACCTGAGATAATACGATGGAAAAACTCTGATCAGAAAAGCTTGATAATGTGAATAAAGGTCAATTTAATTTTTGAGTTTATTGCATGTTCCTCCTAGCATCATATGATAGCTAATATAAAATCCTATACAGCGATAAGTTAATAACATTTGTCAGCATGAGATTTCAATAATTTGTTGACATCTAAACATGAATTTGAAAAAACAATCTACTTTTTGAGTATTCAAAACAAGTAAAAGTATGAATTGTGTTTGTAAATATTGATGGTTCGCTAAAAGTGATCAATGGGGCAGTCAAAACTCAAATAACACATTCTCCAACCTATATTCTGAGATATGCATTAATAGCATCACAAGATGAGTCAACATAGCAACTCGGTTGCACATTTCTTGGTCTTAACCCTCCACTTTTCAAGGGAAATGGATCCTAATAATCCGGAGTTCAGTCAGGAGGCAACTATAGTATGGTCAAGGATTGTTCCAGTCAGGATTCAAACTCGAGTTCTCCCGAGCAATTCGATTTTAACTAAAGCTCGTTAATCACTTGTCCAACAACATAGTTACTCCCCTTACTCGGTTGCACATTTGAATAAATAAAACAGTTGTGTTTACACCAATTCTATATTCTTATTAGTAAGCTACAAAATGAGAAGTTTTTATTGGAAAAAAACATTTATTACAATCTGATACTAAGAAAAAACTTTCCAATGAAAACTTTCCACTTTTGCTAAGAAAACTGTAAATAAAATAAGTATAGATAGAGCATTCAAGTTGCAACTCACAATGTTTGGAGGTGGCTCAAATTTCCAATTCCTGAGGAAATCGTTCCAGATAATCCAGCACTAGCCATTTCCCTGACAACCAGAATCACAAATCAATATCTTTACAGCTTGAAAAAGAAATGCCACTAAAAACAGTAACAGCTCAAATCTAAGAATTGATAGTATCAGAAAAACACTAGTCTTTCCTATAGATTACAATGGTAAACTATAAAATCTGTTACATAATTACATTCCTAATCCTCACAGCCAAAAAACAAAGGAATAATTAAGCTCAAGTAAATAGAAACAAAGTCTAAGAAAACACTTACAGAGAAATCACATAACCCTGAGCAGAACAAGCAACCATGTACCAAGTACAAGGGTCAACAGAATTAATATCCCAACCATCCATAACATGCAACCCATCATTCATCTTACTCTTCATGGACATCAAAGCAGCCACTAAACAAACATGTATGAAACCAAGTTATTATTACAAACAACAAAAAGGAAAAGGAAGAAATGGTGGAAAATTCAAAACCTTCATAGTTAACACCCTTTGGAGAGAGAAGACTTTCAGTGCCCTCAACAACAATAATTGCCACCAAATTCAACAGCATAAAGGAAACAAACCAAGCAACCACTTTAACACCTTCCATGAAACAATGAAACTGGTTCAAGAAATGGGAAACAAGAAAGGTTATGAGCTTTTGGTAAAAGCTCATAAAAACGCAGAACCCTTTATCTTTGTGTGAAATTAATTTATTTTATTTGTTGCCTCGAGAGAAGGGAAGTTGAAAAGGACAAAGAAAAATAAATAATTAAAAAAAAGAAAATTGAATTGAATTGGAGAGAGCTCGTGATTTGGGAACATGACATCGCATGGTTCAGTGGGAGTGTTCACGTGATTCTTATGATCTGGAACTGTCACTTAAAACTGTTGATTGTGAATGGACGGTGTAGATGCAGTTTGTTGTTTTAGTATTGGGAGTGTGGGTATGGTAGTGAACACTCGAGGCGCGAAATTTTATAGTTTGGTCTTTGCTGGTATTTGGACAATTTGGGAATTACATGTCTCGGAGCTCGAGGCTTCAAACTCTTTCAGCTTTGACTATGGAATGCATCGTTAGTAATAGGGTAGGGTTGTAAAAACCACGGGTTAGTCGGGTTTGGTAATCCTACCAGATTCGATGAATTCTTAGTTTAATAAAATAAAGACATATCATATTGGTCTCAAGATAAGACTTTAAATATTAATTTTCTGTGGAAACAAAATTAAATTTCATAACAATTCATCTATAATTATCACTTCTCATTCCATATAAAAATAGTAATTTATAATATTGTTATACAAATCTTTAAATTAATGATTGATTGATAATTCTTTTAAAGATAGTGATTCAATAGTAGTATAAAATAATTATTTGTCCTTAATATAATTTAGGACGAGACGAATAACGTAAACTGATCTTTTTTTCTATTTTATTTCTGAATTTGGTCTTTTTTTTATCATGTCTATGTCCTTATCTTTAGTTTTTGTCCGTCTTTTTTCTTTTAAACCACATTAAATCCAACCCAATATTTAGTAGTAAAAAAAAAATCTAATACATTTGCATAATTTGGTTTTAGAATAGAATATTGTGGTGATTGTATGCAACTCCAAGTCAAACATTTTAATTTTCAATGCGTTAAGTACACAATTTTTAATAAAATTTACTATTTTAGTTTTTTAAATAATGTCTTTAGAACATGTTAGTATTTATTATTATTATTAGACACAAAATGGAGTGACATGGAAATTTCAAGAAAAAGGAGTTATATTACTGTATGCAAAAACAATTTTGAGGTATGAGGTATCACATGCTTTAGTGAAAATACAAAAAATACTTCTGAATTTGTGTAATTATCAAATAATTATTCTCTATCCGTCTCATTTTAAATGTCTCATTTATCATTTTTTTCAATGTTAAATTATCTTTATGCTTACAATACCAATACATTTTTACATTGAAAATTGTATAAATAATCATTTGCTTAAATGTGCATATGTCATATGAGACACATAGTATGAGAGGGATGAAACAGGCGAGTGTCACTTAATACTACTATTGATTAGACCATATTTAGAGTTCAACTGAAGTTGTAAAGTTATAGTTAAAAGATCTAAAATTTAAGAATTTAACTAAATAGTAAAAAGAAAGGTGAAAGAGTTGAAAGTAGATAGTAGCATTGAAGAGAAACAGGTATCACATATTACATTTGACAAGGAACGTAATTTCGTTTTGCAAATAAATAAATCAGGCACATATTAACATGGATAGAGTTGAGAAAACCAAACCCAACAACCAACATAGCCCATCAAAAGGACCCATCTTGTTTTTATGGACCCACCATCCAGCTAAGGGATTGGTTTTCCCCTCACAAAACCATTCTGACCAATTCAAGGACAACTATACCATGACATGTAGAAGTTTACAATAAACATTGAAAGGTAAAAGGCTATTCTTTTGAGGAAATAAAGATTCCCCAGAAGCAGCAATAGAGAGAGTCAAAAGGTATACACATATACTGAGGGATCAAGATCAACTGCAGCCATCCATCCAGCACCCCAAGTCTCAGTCCAGGTTCAGCATATACTGGCAAGGCCACAGAACATGATATAACTTAGACAAAAATAATGGTGCCACTTTTGTTTTGACTTATCAACTAGTATACACTGTTCCCTATGCTTATCATCATCGTCCAGCCGGTTGAACAAATTGTAGACCTATTTGCCGCTTTACGTGGTCGGGTATCAACTTATTAACAAGTTCTGGAGATGCTCCTGATAACTGTGAACAGGAAGAGTTGCATTATAGTTTACCATCATTTTTGTTTAGCTAGGATTTTGTTCAGGATCACAAAATGATAACATGGTGCATATATATTTTTTTCATTGAATAGCTGTGCAAGAGCCAAAATGAATCTTGTGTATACTATAAATTTCATTTTTGGCTTTGAAACTGTGTACAGATAATTTAGTGCAGGAGCTAAAATCTGACCAAGAAAGATAAATTAAGGACTTACTTCCTGTTTGAAGTTGAAAAGAGGGGGAAATGGACGACCATTAGGCAGGCGAGCATTGGGTTCACGAAGTTCATCAAAGAAGGGATGTGCACATGCTTCAAGCTGCATAACAAAATAGGTTCACAAACTGCTAAGCTAGTTTTTCTATAAAAAACATATTGATTGATCAAATTCCACTTACCGCAGTGCAACGCAGGCTTGGGGAGTACTGCAAAAGCCGGGAAGCAAGATCAATAGCTTCTGGAGGCATCTTTTTGTGGAAGATCTGCACAATTTAGAAGTTTGAGAATATATCAATATGCAAGAATATCTTCAGGCAACTCAAACTTTGATCAACTGAAAAATCAGCAGTCAGAAAAGAGATAAAGATGCAGACCTTATGCCATGGGTGTGCTTTTATTTGCGGAAACCTAAAGTCATTGTAATTGGGATTCATGCAGCGTACTTCCTCCCGGGTGGGTGTTCCGAGCACCTGTAACACAGAGTTCCATAGATCTGATTAATCATAAGTTCATAACATGCATGGCATGATTTAAAACTTGCTGACCCAATTGCACCTTAATGATATGTACGAGCTGGTCCACCGCATTTTCACCAGGGAATAATGGCTGCAAAAGATCAAATTGTATCGGACGACATATTGGTAGCAAATACTAATAAAGATACATTTGAAGTAGATTATGATGACAACTATGAAAACAAACAAAATGACACAAACCTGGCCCAAAAGCAGTTCAGCAAGGACACAGCCAGCTGACCAAATGTCAATTGAAGTAGTATACTCTGTGGCACCAAATATAAGTTCTGGAGCTCGATAGAATCGTGAACATATGTATGAGATATTAGCTTCGCCGTGGACCTAACCAGACAAACCGCAAGGTCAGTACTACAAACATTCCATTGGGGGAAAAAGAGAACTGAATTAAATCAGGAAAAATTATTCTGAATATAGTATGAAAAGACCCTCAATGAGTTGGATGCATACACAGCATGAAAAGACCATCACAAAACCATTATAATGCTGGTTTCCACAAAAGGTGCACACCAAAGAAAGAAAACTAAGCATATTAAAATAAGATGAGTAAGTAACATACCAGCATTTTTGCACTACCAAAATCACAAAGCTTAACTTGATGTGTAAGAGGATCAACCTGGAGAATACAAAGAGTGACATCATGGCTAGAAGTAATTACTACTTTTGCAAAAGAATTCTGAGCAACAGCATATTAACAAACCAGTATATTTTGAGGTTTCAAATCTCGGTGGCAAACTCCAGGAACAGTGTGGATATAAGCCAACCCCCTGAATATCTGCATGCCCACCACAAATTTTTACCAGACAATGAGTGAATAAATCAGATAAGTTTTTTATTATCACCCGAAAGTCGATGGCGTACCTGGTACATATAAAGTTTTACATAGGTGATTGGTATTCTCTGACTAGCATTGTTATAGTGCTTCAAGACCCGATACATGGACTCTGGAACATATTCCATCACCAAATTCAGAAAAAGTTCGTCTGTACTTGTAGTTGAAAAGAAACAATGCTTCAGAGTGACCACATTTGGATGATCCATCACACGCATCAACTGCAGCTCACGGTTCTTATATCTTCGGTCTTGTAAAACCTTCTTAATGGCCACTGCTTCCCCAGTTTCCAAGCATTTTGCCTATGCGAAAAAACATATCAGCATGTGGCAAAAAAAAACTAGGTGGAGAGAGAAACAATTATGAATCTAGTATTAGCACACCTGGAAAACAATTCCAAATGATCCAGTTCCTACAACACGCTCTGCCATGTAACTTATAGTCTACAAGAATCATTGTACAAGATGTCAAACTAGCAATCCATGATAAATGTCAAATAGAATTGTTAACAACTCGGCAAATCACTCTAACTCAAAATTGTAATGTTATCAGTGGATCGGGATTTACAGAAGATAATACCTGTTTGGGCTCTCCATTTTTGCCTCCAATTGTTGTAGATATTATGTGACCCGTGAGAGAATCACTCCCATTGATAACCGAGGTAGACATCTCCTGTTGAAATTGTCACGTTTATCACGTGGTATATGGAACATTAGAATTTTGAATTTCTCGCAAAATATCTATGAATGATTTGGTTTCAGAATGAAGCTAAAAGTTGAAATAATATGATTAACCAATTGGTGAACATATATAAAAAATAACAAGACTACCATGAAGAACCAGATAAAAAATTAAACCATTACATATCAACAGCATACACAATAACCTCAAAAGGTAGGTTTCTAAAAGATATAACATGAACAAAAAAAGACTGGAAAACAACTTATGATGATGATGCAGAAATCCAATGAAGGAAATAAGCTGCTAGCAGCACTCAATCAAGAGGACAAACTTTTTATTGAAAAAATTGAAGTAAAAAATAAAGGGAACACAACAAATCATGTTGCTAAAATATATTAAAATTTTAAAGCAATGCAACAGCTAGCAACAGAAGACAACAATTAGAATAAAAATATGTTCATTAGAATCACAAATCAAAGTGATGAAGTACACAGAAAGCAAGCAAGATGCGGTGAATAACTAGCAAACAATCACATGTTCATGACAAACAAACAAAATAAATCGTTATGAGTCCAACTTCACATAAAAACCATGATCTGGTTATAACATAAGTGTCGGCAACAAAAAAAATCTTCAAAAAGACACAAAACCCAGTTCAGAACTTCTCTCCAGAAAGAAACTTCGGAGAAAACCGTAGATCAACTAAAAATAGACCAAAATGGGTCTTCTATTTTAAGCTCAAAGACCAAATTTTTAGCAAGGAAGGTAATTTCCCCCAAAATAACAAACCCTAACTTTCCCTTAGTTAGCTGACAACAAAAAAAAGGTGAAAATTAAACAAAAATCACACACCCCAGATCATTTTAGCTTCATACTCAAACAAAAATCACAAGACTTTTTCAATTATCACTCAGCTTTCTCACCAACCAAACAATTAAAACATCAAAAAAGTTCCAAAAGAAAAAGTGATTTTTTTGCTAAGAAAAGTACCTTATCCTCAGCCATGAGGAAAGAAGGAGGAGAAGAAGAAAGAAGAAAAAGCTAAGAAAGGGTGAAGAAGAATAGGAAGAAGAAGAGAATGGTGAAAGAGAAAGTATGAAGGAAATGGAAGAGCCAGCAAGAGAAAGACAAGTCCATGTGATTACAGCTCTCCTTTTCCCTCTCTCCTTTCTTTTCTGTCTACCCTTTCTTTTATTTTATTTTCTTTATTTTTCATTTTATTTTCTTTTGGACTTTTCCTATTTTCCTTGACCCACTTTGCAGATTAAGAAGACCTTGCTATTCATTACAATCATTAGGGGTGCTTAATTTAATGTGTCGGTCAAAAAAATTTGTCTTTCCAATTCATTTAATATCCATCCCAACTTGTGTTTTCAAATATTTCCTCCTATCAACTTTAGTTCTTTTAATATTGAATATATGTATATATATTAAAAAATAATAAATTTAATTAAATTTAGTTTTATTTGTTCTTTATTTATTAAATAAAATTAAAATTCATTTAAAGTATTTTTTTAAGGTACAAAAGAAGAAACATTTAAATTTTGATTTTATAAAAAAAATTAAAATTTTGAAACAAAAATAAAATACTTAAATATCCAAAAATCAGAAACAGAGGAAGTAAAAAAAGTGAAACGGTGTTCTAATAGAGATATTAACAATTTAAATATATAAATTTTATCTTACGACTTGTGTTTTCTACTATTTGAAAGTTCAAATTCAAATGAAATGAAATATAAATATATTTGATTTAAAATTTAATTCTAATATATCAATTTTATTTTAGAAAATTATGTTTATATTTCATTTTAAATGAAATATTTAATAATTTTATACATATTGAGAAAAATTATATAAATAAAAAATATATTTAGTTTATATACACAATCAATATAATTTTTTTTTATATACGTAAGACTTTTTTACTAATACATTCGATCATATTTAAATTTAAATATATGATTTTTGTGAATATTTTTTTGGAAAGTATAGTAACAAAGTGGCAAAATGTTGTAATTTGATTACTAGGTTTGAAGCTTTTTTTATTGTTGTCTTTCACTCACTAATTTTTTCTATGAACTCAATAAATTTATTCACAATAGAATCATAAAACCTCTTTGTCACATTTATGCAACATGAACTAACTTACTCCAGGTATACAATCAAGATACAATAGACCATAAATTTGGTTCTTATGAAAATAAGATCATAAGGAGCCAAACGAATAAAATTTTCAGCATATTGCCTATATGCATAGTACTTCTCAACCTCTAAATATTTTAATTCAAAATTTTCTTATGAGCACCTATAGGCATTCATAGATCAAACTTTCAATTACACAACCACTTCCAATATGAAAACTGCAAGTTTGACGTCAACCGAGAAAATAGTAGTAACTTCAATTAAGCACCTAACGACTCTATGTCTATGACGTAACTTGTAATAAATCTCATAGAATATTTGTTTAGATAATTGCAACGAGTATTTATTCATGTATTTGATAAAAAAAAACATTTAATATGTTTAAATATATTAAAATACAGTCTTTTAACTTAATTTTATATAAAAATTTAAACTTTTTTAATAACGATGTAATTTTTTATATTTTTAAATGTAAATAATGTTATCTTTTTATTTTAAATCTAGAAAATTTATCACTATCTTCAAACAAAATTCAAAAAATTAGTAATTATTCTCAATTAAATCTATATTTTCATCAAATTCATAACTCAAATCTTCAAATTAATTCATATTTTTATCTATAAGAATATCAAATTTATCAAATAAAGAACTCACATTTAAGATTTAGGTTATGAATGTGATTCAAAAAAGGGTAAAAAGAAAAAGATATTGTTCTAGTGATTTAAGAATCAAATCTTATAGTGTGAATTCTTTATTTGATAAATTTGATGTTGTTGGAGATGAATATATGAGTTATAAATTTCATGAATATATGAATTTTCTTGAAATTGATAATGAATTTTTCGTGTTTTATTTGAAGATGATATGAATTTTATGAGTTTCTGTAAAAAAAATAGTGTTGACATTTTAAAGTATAAAAGATAAAATTGTTACTTAAAATTAAATAAATAATTAAATAAATAAAAATAAATTGTTATATAAAATCAACTACGCACACGTTTCACTTTAAATAAAACAACAATGATATCCAAATACTTAATATAAATAAGAAGATTTAAGACAAAAAATAAAAATAAAAATTCCTTTCCATAAAAAAGATATATAATTTTACAAAAATAAAGTATAATAACATTTCAAAAAAATGAAAAAAAGGAAAAGGATATAAGTAGTTGAGAACCAAAGGTGTAACGTTTATATACCCGCCAAATTATACAACTAACTAACATAAAACAATAGTATTATAATAGAAACCAAAAGAACACAAAAGAGAAGAAGATGTTGTCATTCACTCCACTTCTTTGATTTTCAAACATTGAATTATAAACACACTGTTCTGTTTGGTGACAAGTTGTTGTTGTTCAATATCTGCTCATTCTTCTTTCCTAAGACAATGGTTCAGTTTCCATCTTTTGCTTGGATTTTACTCATTCATTCATCAACTTTCTTAGTTACATATCTCCATCACCTACTTCTTCGCTTCACTTGGAATTCATACAACAAAGCTCTACTCTTTTCTCACCAAACTTCAATTCTAAAAATCAAAGAGATAGATCATGCAAACTTGAATTGTTTTATTCACTTTGAATTTCATTTTACTTTGTCATCCCAATTTTCAAGGGAAAATAAAGAGACTTTCGTAATCTATAATCTAGAGTTCGGTTAGAAGGTAACTAAAGTCTGACCAAAATTTGTTTCAGTCAGGATTGAAATTCGAGTACTATGATTGATTTGGTCTTCACTGAAGCTCGTTAAGCGGTTGAAGTTACTTTGAGCTCGTTGATTGATGATAGTATAATGGGAAAACAAGTGTCTCCAAGAAATCCACGTCCAGATTTTCAGGGTGCTGCTAGAGCAATCTTAGGAATGAAAGATTACAAGATAACAAGCAACGATTGTCGTTGGCATTCCAAAACATTGTTGCTACATGGACTTAAAAATGATTCTTCAAAATACAATTCTATTAGGATTGGGAAAAAGAACATAAAAACTATTGTCGTCATGTTTGGATTGTTGGGTTGCCTTTTCCTTCTTGATTCTCTTCTCATCTCTTTTTTTGAGTTTGCAAATCTTCAACAAAGTACAGCCTCAAATAATTCAAGTGAACTTCAGGTATAATTAGTACACCATCTCAATGCTTATTACCACCCTAGGAATTTATATCTGCATAGTATTTTCGAATATGTATATATGTTCACGAAAGAGTCTCTTATACAACAAACGTTTATTGTATAAGTGCTTATGTATAACTATTTCTAAAACGAAAGAGAAAATGAGGTGAAACTCTGCATAAGCTTTGCGTAAACTATTTCTATAACATAATTAACATGTATTTTTTAATGAGAAGGGTAGAGATTCATACATCAACGAGCAACAATTGCCTATATATATGTACGATCGGCTTCTAAACTTGGCTTCGAGCGCTCTTGCAGAGGTATGAACAAATTTGCAGATTGATGCATGCTTTTAAATCATCTTTAGATACTATACTATATATTTGAAGTTAATTCCTGTCTAATCTAATTACTTAGCTTTTGTTATTACAGAAGGAGTTCAAGCAAGAATCATCCAAATTATGGATGGAACCATATAGGCATGCATCTTTATGGAAACCTTGTGCACAAAGAAAAGTTCAAACCAATCATGGTATATAAAATTTTCTTATGCATTTAATTGGTATTATAAAACTTATAAATTATTTCAAATATGTATTAATTTCTTATACTATTATGTAAAAAATAATATGAAGTTTAAAGTGTATCTTATTATCATTACTTATTTGCCCAAGTTTTACAATTTGTGACAGTGAAGTCTGTGAAAAGTAATGGCTACATCTTAGTCAGTGCAAATGGTGGTCTTAATCAACAACGAGTTGCTGTAAGTATTGGCAATTAATTTACATCATTTCTCATATTAAGTTATCAACTTTTGACTTTACTACAATAATTATAATTCAAATAAACCTACAATTTTCATTTCTATTACTACTTGTCTTGAACATTTTACAATAATGGAAGTGACGAGACTACTGTAGTGATTACAGATTTGCAATGCTGTGGCTGTAGCATATGTCCTGAATGCAACTCTTGTTATTCCAAAATTTCTTTACAGCAATGTATGGAAGGATCCAAGGTATCAGAATATCTAATTACATTATGTTTTCTAATGTGTTAACACATTTTCATTTAGTTTTTAATAGTTGTGTTTATTTCATTTGAATGATGACAGTTGATTTATATGCTTAATTAACAAAATTGCAGCCAGTTTGGTGACATATATCAGGAAGAATATTTCATAAATATCTTGAAGGACGATATCGATGTTGTGAAGGAACTTCCACCTGATATAAAATATCTGGATGCAGAAGCAATTGGTAGCCAGGTTTATAATCTTATATTCAAATTCAATGTACTTGAGAACACAAATTGCACTTTGTTATAAACAATATTAGTTATTAAACACCTTGCATTTTAGATTACAGATGCAGAACTTGCAAAGGAGGCCACAGTTGCTGACTATATTAAAATTGTGCTTCCTCTTCTTTTGAAAAATAGAGTTGTTCATTTCCTTGGATATGGAAATCGACTCGGTTTTGATCCTATGCCTTCTGATATTCAGGTCACAAATTTACCTCATTAGTCAAGTTTTAAATATGTTACTACTTTATTAGAAGTTTTCCTTACATTCAATTGTCTATACCTATGAAGCTCTATAAAGACAAGGACACCTGACACAACATTTATATTGATATTGAACATAGACACCAGTAATAATTTAAGAAAACTAAAGTAATTGAATGTAATCACATATATCGGTGTCAGCCATCAACACATGTTGGATATAGACATGCTTTCAATCTGAAGTCTCATTGCTATATAGATCAATATAAGTGCTACTTTACTATTACTAGTTTACTAGTCAATATAGACACTAAAATAGTTAAGTGTTACTTGCTTCTCATTTTTGCTCTCTATTTCTTAATACTATGTATTTTAGAACTCAACAGCAATTAGGATACATTTATATATGTTTTGAAATTATTGCAGAGATTAAGATGCAAATGCAATTTCCATGCCTTAAAATTTGTCCCAAAAATTCAACAAGTAGCCTCTCTATTGATCAAAAGGATTAGAAAATATAGTGCTTCACAAAGCATGTTAGACGCCCAGTTGCTGGGGAAGTTCATCCACAACAAGGAAGATCATGAAGCAACGAAAAGCTCAACAAAATATCTTGCTTTACACTTAAGATTTGAAATAGATATGGTGGCATATTCCTTGTGTGAATTTGGAGGAGGTGAAAATGAGAGAAAGGAACTTCAAGCCTACAGAGAAAGACATTTCCCTCTCTTTCTTGAGCGCTTGAAGAATTCGACGTATGCATGTTTCTTCTGCTATATGTTATCAACACAAGGTTTTTGAGTGATACATATCTTTGTTATTTTATTTTATTTTATTTTTATATATATTTTTTGTGGCATGTTGATTGTTTTTAGATCTATTTCTCCAATGGATTTGAGAACAAAGGGAAGATGTCCATTGACACCGGAAGAAGCAGCACTTGTTCTAGCAGGTCTTGGTTTCAAACAAGGAACTTACATTTATTTGGCTGGTTCTCAAATTTATGGGGGAAACTCAAGATTGGAGGCCTTCAATAGACTCTATCCCAATGTGATCACAAAGGAAAAGCTGCTTACAACCACTGAACTAGAACCTTTCAGGAATTTTTCATCTCAGGTATGACCATTAGATTTAGTGCATCTTTGAATTCACTTTTGTTTATAAAACTTATTCTGACATGTTTTAGTGTTCTCAAGTTTAATTGATTCTAACATAAGCTGAGCTTGTGTTTTTGCCTCCAAATGTGAGTCATGTTCTTGACAATATCATGCTAGATTTCATTGAAAAACTAAAAAATACACTTATGTACCCTTAATTAATTTCCATATTACTATTAATTATAATCAATAACAATATAGAATTGATGTGATTGCAGCTGGCTGCTTTGGATTTTATTGCATGTGCAAGTGCCGATGTATTTGCCATGACTGACTCTGGTAGCCAACTTTCATCATTGGTATCTGGATACAGAACCTACTACGGTGGCGGTCATGCTCCTACCTTGCGGCCGAACAAGACAAGGCTAGCTACAATTTTGACCGAGAATGGCACCATAGGATGGAATGGTTTTGAAGTCCGAGTCAAGAAGATGATTCTGGAAGGTCAGAAAGCTGCCATAAGGAGTTATGGAAGAAGCATATATAGATATCCTAGGTGTCCAGAGTGCATGTGCAAACACCATTAGCAAGCTAGTTCATGCATTAACAAACCTGAACACTTGTTAATAAATAACACATTTTGAGATTGAATTTGACTAACTGCATATTGATCTTTTCCTGTCATTTTTTTGGCTTCATATGATCATGATATTATTCACTATCTTGTATACAAATACTAAAATTGATAATTTTCTTCCCCGAAGACCGTGTTTGGTTGAGCAGTGTGCAACTGCCACAGTTAGTTTAGAGCTATTCCACTGTGTTTTTAGAAGCTTTAATATGTAGCTTGTGGTCTACCGTGATTTTGCCACCACAATTTTGGTGCTTTACGAACACACACGAAGTCTATGTTAAACTATGATAATTTTCTTCATTAATAGTTCACCAATATGTTACACAGTTATCACTCTTCCTCACTCTCTTACCAAGAAAATATAATCCTTATCTGGAAATGATATTTTTCCTCTTAACATCTTTCTGTATGAACCATAACTTTCATTGTTAAGATGGAGGAAAAAACCGGTTGAGGTTGAAAGGGAGGGTGTAGAACTCTTCATTCCTGGTATCTCCATTAAAAGTTCTAAACTTGACCCACCATGGCATTCCCCTATCTTTGGAGCTATCCTTGTAATCAAGAGTGTTGTCCAAGAACACAGCAACAATAAATGCAACAGTTGAGGATGAGAAGAAGATAGTATTGAGAAAGTCATTGAACTGAAAAGAGAAATATCAAAAAGAAAGGAAATTAATATCTTCTTAAAGAGAATTAAATGCTTTGCATGCAGATTGCATCAAATGGAAACGATCACAAATAGAAACAGATGATGCATAATTGTTCTGTCACTTTTCTGAGGATGAATATGACACAAATGACTAGATGAGGAAATCACAATTATGAGATGTACAAATCAGTACATGCATTTTGAGATAGTGAGTAGTAGCTATTGGTTTTAATAAAATATCATGCAATACCTATAATATTCAAGCTCTATACTTTATGAATCTGAAATTCAGTGTCGACCCAATAATTCTCAATAGTCAGTGTGTTCTTTTTGTTTGTAAAAACTAATGACAAATAAATTTTTGTTGGTAAACTTAAAGCTAGGACTTTAATAGCCTTACCCTTCTGATATTTTTCCTAAGACAGTGCATGCATTGTGCATTTGAGTTGACTTCCCAAATAATTGAAACATAATAAAACAACTAACTCACCCATCTAGCACTTGTATGAGTAGGACCATGAAGAGCCTTGGCAGTGTATTCTCTGAAATACTCAGGAATAGAAAAACCCAAGAAAAGGGCAACACCAGTAATAAAGAGGTTCCTCATTGAGTTCATGTTAGTAAACTGCAAAAATGATAGCCCAACAGAAGCTGAAAACCAAAAATAATTCATTGTCATAAAAAGAGAGGAACCAAGGAAATTCTCAAACAAAGTCAAATGTGAAATTTTGATTGAAACTCACCCACAAGGCCAAACAGGACACAGTACATAGCAGCAAAAATGGGGAAGGGTATTGATGCAAAAAATGCCCCAAACTTTCCTGAAGAAAAACATGGATTATTCATGAATTATGGTTCCTTGTATGTGAAAATTATGAAATAAAGATCTTTGATATACAGCATAATTTACCACTCACCTAACATTGAGAAGCATATCATAAAGCCAGCTGAAATTTGAACGACTCTTCGACTTCCAACACGAGTGCTTCCTAGTAGTCCAACATTCTCTCTGTCATGGTCCTATAAGAATCAATTTGCATCCCACTTAAAGTGAAAACTATGGACAATAGTGAAGAATAGAACTTACACAGAAACTGTTGAACCAGTCAGTGTTCCAAATAGTCCATTCAACAAGATTCCAATTCCCTGCCAGCCAACACCACGGCTCAGAACATGAGGAGGAGGTGGTGTTGCACTTGCTAGTCTTGATGCAGCTTTGTATGCCCCAGTTGACTGTTAGATTTTTTTTTTGGGAAAATGTTAGAATAGCAAATTCGGCTCTAAAGAAAACAGATGTAAAAACGCAGACAAGAATGCAAACTATTGATCATGTGATTCGGCCAATTGTGCATATGTCTCCGACAATATAGACTGCTGTAATTTTTCGATTATTCAATGTTTAGGGTTACATGATTGTACAATGCATTGTTTAAATACTATTACAAGTTTACTCTTGAGCCGTATTGCAGGGGTGTCGCTCCCCTTTCCCCCCCTCCAACCCTCTTAGTCATAACCCAACATACGGATGGGCCAAGCCCAAAGGGTAGGTGCTCTCGCTCTGTTATGCTTGAGAGTCTGCCCACTTATTAGTGAATGAGTCATATTCAATCGAAAAAAACTATAATTAGTCAAAAATAGAAAATAGATTTGAATTTCAATTATGATCATCTTGTGTATATATAGTACCTCAATTAAGGAGACCAAAACAGCAGCCATCATGGTAAAAGCATGACCAACATCAAATGTAGGAACACCCCACTCAAAAGGGTATGGGATCTTTATCCTGCAGACAACATATTCAAGAGACATTTACAACAATAACTGAGCAGAAGAATATTTCTAAAGTTCAAAATATGAAGAAAAACATTAAACTATTTAAGAAATGCTTTTGGTATTAACCATGGAGCAGAAGAAATGAGGTTGGCCCTGTCTGTTCTGCAATTATGTTGGGTTAATTCTGGCCTGTGTTTGTATGTTCCACTGGCTGTTAAGAGATGTGCATAGGACCATATCACTGTGGTTGATATAAGCAGAGCAAATCTCTCTAATATTGGTAGTTGTCTTGCATTGAAGTTTTTTAAGTACTGCATACAACACAACAAATATGAAACAGAATTATAATAATATTTCAAATACGAAGAAATTTAACTTAAGAACACTTCTGATTAATAGTGAAGCATCAAAACAAAAGTTTAGTTTAAATATTTTAAAAATATTCACTTTCTTTTGGGGAGTCACAAGCTGATTTGATTAACTTACTTCACATCATTAAAGTGAAGTTGGTAAGTACCTGAGAGAAGGCTACAAATAGAATTAACATGGGAATTCCAATTTCAACACAATGTCCAACCTGAAAAAAATGCTAAAATTGAGCAAGAGGTGAATTTAAGAAATTGTATTATTGACATGTGAACTATTGTTATACCACAGGGAACCCTCGGTCAAATAACCCAAAACCAGCTAGTGCAATTACTGGAACCATTCCAAGTGGGCTGAAAAACCTGAACAACAATAATAGGAAGAAGACAAATTATTTGATGTTGATATATATATTGATATAGCAACAACACTTTAGATAGAAGGCATGTCTGGTGTCCAACACGTGTTAGTGTCTGACACTGACACGACACCGATACATTTGGTTATTACTCAATCACTTCCATAAATTATTACTGTATCCATGTGTCAATATGTGTCCGGTGTACGTATCTATATCAGTGCTTCATAGAATCTATGCATTTTCTCACATTGAATAGCTTACCTCGAACAAATGGCCCATAATTGACTAAATCCCAAAATAATTTGTATGCTTGATGCCACTATCATTGCACCTTGAACTGCTCTCATAGTGTTAACAAATCTCTGGATATAAATGGAAGAGCATTAGTTCAATCTCTGAAAATAAAATTAAATGTTTGAACTCACATATTCTATAAACTAGGTCACAGCTATTATTCATTGAATAAATGACGAGTAAAGTGTGTGCAAATGTTCAATAATTTTTGATTTTGGACTTATTAACTTAATTGTTCACAATACTATAATACTATAATCATATGCTTAAAATTGAAATGTATTAACCATAGATTAGAGAAATGTACTAACCAAGTGAGGGTCCTGTATAGAGGCCAATGAGGAGTCATGAATAATGGATATAATGGGGACCATGAATGCATAAGACCCTCCCATCACTGTTGGTAACCGAGTTCCAAAGAGTGTCTGCAAGAGTGTATTAATTCCTTCTACAAAAAGCAGAATCTGTACCACCCTCACTTTATCACCCTGAAATCATTCATTCAATCAATATATTATTATTACCAATAGATATCAAATTCTCTATCTAGGACAATGCAAAATAATAACAACATAGGAATTTAACTATTGAAACAAAAAGACTTGAAGTTTAAAAAATTGGAATGACTTACATCAGTTCCACCCATCAAAGGCACAAGAAATGAAGGAATCATCACTGCAGTTCCTAAAGCCAAAATGTAATGCTGGAAACCCAGAACTACTGATTCCACTGTTAATAGTTCAAAACATAGACAACACTTAGTGAAACCAAAATATAAAAAAGTTATATCAATAAAACTGAATGTCATGAACCAAATATTTCAAAAGTCTAAAACACTTAGGACAAAACACATGAATAATTTTCATATCTAGTAACATCTTAACTAGCAGCAAGAGTAATTTGAGCTTAAAGCATAGACACTGCATAAGTAACATTATATTTATATATCATGAACTAACTATCTAGCACAAAAACTTCAGCTTTTATTTATAATCTGAAAATGCAGATGAGAGGGAAGGATTAAAACTAACCCCAAGATGGGTTTGAATCAATACAGTACTCTAAGCCATGAAGTTGGTCCATTGGTGGGTGGCTTATTTCCTCTGCCTTTGGAGCTTCCATGATTTCTGCCACACTTTGTTACTAAAATATTAATGTCTATGAAAGATGAACAACAAAAAGAGGGTTGAGAGAAAAAGGTGGATGAAAAGAAAGAAGGTTTGGAGGGAAGGGCAAAGTAAGTTTGGAGTCAAAAGGAGAATGGAAAGGTCAATACAATGATGGAAGCAAGAGAGAGAGAGACAATGACAAATTATAAAAATGCTAAAAAGTAAATGCAAAGTTTAGAGAAAGAAAGCACAGTTGAAGATTTTATTTATTTATTTGATAAAATATAAGGCACTACAAGTAAGAAATGGTGTGGGTGTGTAAGAACAGAGCAATTCAGGGATCCCTGCTCTACAAAATGCCCACATTTCACACAGTTTTTAATCTCCTCGGATTATTTCATATTGGATAGTTCAGATTACATGTTCAATTAATTACTACTAAACAATTTCTATTAAGAAAAATTGTTTTTACCTCCCATAATATCACTTAAATAACACTAACATCCTCTTTAATTTTAAAAAAACATTGACCTCTCGTATTGTTAGAAGTAGTTGAAAGATACTTATGATTAGGTATAATTTGTTAGGTTAGTTATATTAAGAACGCTATATAAAACTATATCATACTCTAACTATATAATAATTATTCACGTAATTATTTTAAGTTTTATTTTTCTCTTTAATTATTTATCTCTTTCTTGGGCTCAATCATGATTCTCAACACCTATATTGACTAAAAAGATTGTGTATAACATTTGTTTTATGTTACTCTTTCAACTTTACCTATCATTTATAAAAAAGATACTATAATACACACTTCAGTTGTGTTACTAAAAAGATAATGATACATTTCAAAATTACAAAAACCAAATGTATAGTCATACCTTTACAAATTAAAGTGAGAATTCTAATTATGTCATATAGTAAATGAAATGAATAGATAGAAGTGTGACAAAAAAATGTTTGATACAGTTCTTTTAGTATACCAATGAGATGACTGATTTTTCAAAACTAGAGTGAGTGTTAATGTTATTTAAAGTGACTTCAGGGGAGGTAAATGTAACTTCTCTTTTCCATTATTGATTTAAGATATGACAGTTAAACTCAACAACCGCGACACATTGCATTTAACTGCCACCGTTTAAATCCATTTTATATACTTTGTAGTAGAAAATAGTTAGACGGAAGACTTCAACACTCATTCAATAGCATTCTACATGGTAAATAAAAATTACTCTAGCTTTGAAAATAAAAATCGTGTGATGTCCAAATATTAAAGTCCAAATAACATTATTAGTATTTTTTCCATCTAGTTGGGTTAATTGTTTAATACAGTAGTAAATAGTAATGAGTAGAGGTGTGGATTGAAGTCAGCCTCGCTCATTCCAGCCGGTCTGTAAAAGGCCCACATCGGAATGGGCTAGTCCAAATTTATAATAAGCTACCGATTAATTCGAACGTTTCTCCTCTTATTTTTAATATTATTAAATATATAAAAATACACATTCGAATTAGATAATTTAAACGTATAAAATATATTTTTAGATTAACTAATGCGGATAAAATTTAGACTTTTGAGAAGATTTAAAAGTAAAATAAAAAATTCAATTAATTTATTAGTCTAGTCGAGTTCTCCACATGCTAAACTCCAAAGGTTTTAATCGCTCAATTTTCTAAAAAAATTTGAAAGCTTTTTATAGTATATGATGTTTTCTTTTTGACAAATTATAATATGATGTTTATAAATGGATGCCACGAGTAAATATAAATATATTCGTATTTACATCTTAGTTCATATGACAAATATCGAAATATAATATATGATGTTTTCTGTGTGAGTTTCTAATAATAATTATATAATATTTTCTATAGAGATAAATATAAATTCTTTTATAAGTTTTTATTTATCGAAATCTGATTGCAAACAGCCAAATCGTAAATATACTATTATGCCAATTTCGTAAAACAAATTATTTTTTAAATAACATTTCTCTTTGATGAACTGAGTACAAGTTTGTTGTTGCTGATGTGCACCTCCCCTCATACTGTTTGTGCATAGTAGATTGATCCATGATTTGGGCTTTATGCTTCCTAAACCCTAAACCAAAAGAGAAACATATCCTAGTAGTGTCTGCCTCAAACGTAAAGAGTTATAACCCACACAACTGATTAGGACGGGTCGAACTAAATCTTACTCTTATCTCTGGAACAAACTTTAGTAAAAAAAACCGGTGACTGATTTAATTCTCAACTGGAAAGGTCAAAAGCAACTCTGCCCATTAAAATCTTTCAGAAAATAAAATATAACAAAGTGACAATAATGACTCGAATTGATTTGTAGCATATACTTGGCAACATGATGTAAATAAAGCAAAAGGCAAAAGAGCTTCAAAACTGAACCATTCCACTTTAATGTATCATATATGAGTGTGTCATGTAAAAAATTTAGAAAGCACTGCTATTCATAATCTTATTTGTGATTAAAAAAAAATGACTTTTTATTACTGCACCATTGTTTTGACAATTCTGGAAACCAGTACTTATAATCAAGCTGGTAGTAGAGAATTTATAATATTAATCATATGGTATACGATATAAACAAAAACAAACTAAAAAAATTAATATATTTAATATAAGTTTTGAATCAAATATATAATATATTTTTTGTACTCGTTATTATTTGAGAAAATATGTCGACATATTAACCAGGGAAAGGAGTAAATGTGAATTAGTTAGGAATTTTGATGAAAAAAAGGTTTCTGGAATTTTACCTTCTCATTCAACCTTGGGAAATACAGAGGAAACAAGGCTGAAAATACAAAGTGCTTTGAAAAAAAGCTTGAAAAGGTGACACAAGGTACATGTATCACAATGCTAATTTTTTAGGATAAACAATCATTTTAGTATAAATAAGTAAATAAATAATGTATTATTTCTATAATTTAAAAATATATTAAAATTATAAATATCACAAATGTTTATTTTGTTAATAATTCATAGATTAAATTCATTAATAAAAGAAATATTTAATGACTAAATTAATTGACAAAAATAATTAACAAAAAATATATTTAATTTTTTTTAATAATTTTTATCATTAAAAAATTATTGTGATTGATTCAAAGACCCAACAATTATTTTTTTACGTTATTTTTTAATGTTTCTTTTCATAATTTAATTCAGAATGCAATTTACAAAAACTAAGGAGTAAATCTTAAAACCAATTTTGCTGAAGTCTTTTGTTCCTCTCCATCCAAATTTATCTTAATCTCTCCAGATCCTCTTTAATTCTCATAATTTTACCTTTTTTTCCTTCAATTTTTCACGATTTGGATTGAAAATTTATATTATATAGATTATCCATATAAAATTTTACACAAATACAAAATTATTTGATATATTATTGAGATACATCAAAATGAACGTTTTATTCAATTTTATTGAACATCGTTAATCTTTATAAGTCTCAATAATATATCAAATGATTTTATATTTGTGTCAAATTTTACATACATTATTTATATCATATAAACTTTCAATCCAAATAAAAAAAAAAAATTGAAAGAGATTGAATGAGATTTAGATTGTGATGATCCAATGATCCTTTATTTACATAGGTAGAACTATTTCAATTCATAATAGATAATAGGTGCATGGATAAGAGGTGCAATATAATCTAAAATGTTATAAGTAATTTTTAGAGCAAGATTAAGATATGATTGTGTATATTAGATGTACACTCATATTAGCTTATTCAGTGATTATATGATTGACTTAGGTTGTGTCTCCAAAAGTTTGGCCCCTTTGTTTTCCAAAAGGCTATATAACATATATATTGACTGATTGATTATATGGGATAAAAATGCATAATTCAGTTCGTTGGATTGTACAAACACAATTGATTTGAATTTGAAATGAATTAACCCGACCCAACTCCATAACTGTTAATGGATTAAGTAATTTACTTATTCAATTAAGACCCATCTCATAAAAAAAATCCAATTTTTACGGAATTTCTTCTATTAATTGATTATACCCAACTTATTCGATTTATAGTGTAAAATAAATAGTAGGAGTTTGACAAAAAGGGCTTTATGATAATGATTAGGTCTCAAATATGCATTTATGTAGCGCTTATAGTTTCTTACGATATTTTAGGTGTTACACCAATCATTTTCCATCCTTGAATTTTTAACTATCTTAAGAAGCCATTATTAACATTAATTTCTTCTCATTAAATGTAGCATAGTTGGCCTTCTCCTCTTCTTAATTGAAACATTCATTTTGATAATGACTCAGTTTATGACACTTATAAAAATACACAAGGTCTTTGCTAAGAGATTGACAACCTAGACCTCAACTTCCTCTAGAACCACCGTGACCACTTCCTCTTCCTCCATCCCTTCTTGAGTGACCGTGTGCATTACAATGTGATCATAATGACCATATATCAAACCTTGTGATCGTGTGTTCAACAAATTTGTTTCCTTCTACCACTATAATAATCCTCACTTTCCTTGAGACTATATTTGCTCACCTCAATTTAAGACTTTTACTAAATTTGCTCAAGTGACATTTAGAGACTATTGTAACATCGTATTACAAAGTGTTTAGTCTTTGTATACTTATTGTATAGTCAATAGCGCAAGGTATTATACAAATATATGCCATTTCATCGTCACTAGCTAAAGTCAAATTAATTTGAAATAAACCACTAAATACAACTAGACATAATAGTTCAACGTTAATCATGATTGCTAAATTAAAAATATCGCCTAGAATTGAAATGCAAAACATGATTGCAATTAACATATACATAGGAGTAATGTTTTCACATTCAGTCGTGGAACTTTCTTAGTTAGTAGACATACTATTATTTTCTCATTATAGTATTTTCTCATGTTCATATTCATATTCATATATATATATATAATAATGTCTGAATTATTCCCTTAATTAGTGAAGTAGTAGTATTTCATTGATTGACATCATTTAAAAGATTTGACCTCTTAATCATGCAAAACAACTACGCAACTTTTGAAAGCTACTTGTTGACCATAATCTGCCCCCACATGACCATAATATTTAGCGTACAATATTGACAAACCAAGATTAACTTAAATTACCAAATGGTATAAACATACACTCGAAGAGTCATGACCCCATGAATGATTCTCAAACACGGCACATATGTGGCCCTTTTGTTGTTTCGATAAAACAAGCACGTAACGCTGCAACAAATTGACATGCAAATAAAGACATAGGTGCTGATAGGTTTATTTATCTCATCCAACTCTCTCAATTTGTTTCTTTTGGGAAGAATATTCTTTGCTAGAGATAAAAATAAATTAAACCCATATGGGAACGGGAATAAAGTAAAAGAAAACAAAGTGAAAGAGAGTAAGACAAAATCAAAAGGATAAAAATAATAATAATTAAAACAAAAGTAATATAAAAAAAAATAAAGAAAATAGAATGATGGAAGCCCCTTTTAGAAGAAAGAAATAATAATAAGTGAGAATCTCTACTCTTTGCATGCTCGATCACCCAAAAAATACACAACACTCCCCTTCATTCATTCATTGATTAATTACCGAGCTTTTCCCTTACTATATGGTTCATACCCCACTTCATTTTCTCCCCTTTTTCTTTTTCTTTTTTCTCCTAAACTTTTTGGTATATACACATTGCAATCATAGTCATCATAAATATTTAAAAAAACAAAAAATAAAACATGGTACAATTCCAAAACCAAGGCTCCATCTAGGTTAAACCTTAATCGCTTTAAGAATCGTGGACCTTGAACACTAAAAAAAATACTACCTCAATTCTTTTTTATAATAGACAAGTCGATGTATTTGATAATACAGACTAATTACAACAATTTTTTGTTGACTAAATTGCCTTTTATAAAAAAGAACTGAGTAGTATAAAATAAAATAAAATGAACGAGTCAAGGGACGAGTGAACTCAATCGAGTACAACTCTGAGATGAATATCTTTGAGAAGGCCCAAAACTTGCTGCATAGTGGGCCTCTTCCCTGGTGATTCAGCCGTACAAAGATACGCAACTCGGAGACTCTCAACCATCTGACTCTCTGAGTCACCACCACCGAGTTTAAGCCTTTCATCAAGCGCCCTCACTCCATGACCCTCTCTCACAAGCTTCCTAACCCAAACCACCGTCTCCGCCGTACCGGGCTTCCCCGTTAAAAGCTCCATAAGCACAGCACCGAAGCAATAAACGTCTGTTTCGGTGCTGCAATTCGGAGGACATTGTTGTCCGAATTTTCGGAACCCGAAATCGGCGATTCGTGGCTCGAAATCATCGGCGAGGAGGACGTTTGATGTGACAAGATGGCCGTGAACGACGGGCTTCGATCCCGCGTGGTGGAGAAAAGCTAGTCCACGCGCCACACCCACAGCAATACGGTGTCGTGTTGGCCAACCCATTTTTTCTGGTGACGTGGCACGTGAACCGACGCCGTTTTGAATCTCCCACGTATCGCTACTCCAATCTTCCACGTTAGTCTCACCCGTTGGTAGCTCATGTAGCCACCTCCCTAAATCACCGTTTGACATAAACTCGTACAACACTAGCTTTTCCTTCCCTGAAATTTCAATTTCAAAAAATAATAAATAAATAAATAAATAATAGAAACCACAATATTAATTCAGCCAAATATATATATATATAGGACTTACATGAATAAATGTAACATTATAGTGCTCCATTTTTTTTAACTCCAATGTAATGCTTCATTTTATTATTTGCAAATTCATGTAGTAGTTGTACTAGTATTTTAGTACTAAACATTTGTATTTATTTTTAGTTTGTAGATGAAATAATAAAGAATCTCATTATTGTAAAATGTTTATGTTCAATTAAGTTAAATTTTACGAATATAAAATTCTAAATCTAATCCAATCTTATAAATTCACGTAATATGAATAAAAAAGTAATGTTATTATCATTAATTTGCATGAACATGCCATGTTAATTTTATTTTCTATATAAGATGAAACATAACGTGGCTGATAAATAACTTTTACCAAACCATAAATACATATGAGTAGAAGTTAATTATGTACATAAATGTTCTAAAACAACCACTAGTACTTCTATGAGTTATAAAAAAACTCACTAGTACTAGTAGTGCAAGTATACCAGTGTATTTGTTTTTCTTTTTGTACTAATACCAGTGTACGTATTTGTTTTACTAGTAATAGTATGTACTCCATTATAAAATAATGTCATTTTATTTTCTCGATGATAAATAAAATCATTTTATCATAAAATTATAGTTTCTAAATTTCTGTAATTGTTCATGTACATACTTTTTTCATTTTAAATAATTTTTTTTTTCAGAAATTATTTTTTTACATAATAATAATTTTAATGTAGTATTGAGCTTATAATATAATCATTATTGTTAAATCATTAAAATTATTTATTTTTTTAATAATTATTTTAGTTGTGATGTGGTCCTCAAGTAACATGTACATCACTTTCAAGTCTGTGCTATAAATTTATTTATAAAATTAATAAGAAAAATTGAGTGTAATTTAATTGATATTTGAAAATTTGGAAATACTCCCTGTTAAAAGCTAAGAACTGGAAAGTAGTACTTGCATAAATTTCCAAACGTAATAATAACTTATGAGTAAATTTAGGTGAGTAAAAATGGTTCCACGTTAGGAAATTTAAAACCCCGTGAAAGTCATTTAATGAGAGCAGGTTCAACCCAAAAGGACACTGCGACAAAATTTTGGAAGCATTTGAAAAAAAAAATTGAAAAAAAAAGCGCAGAGAGTGGAGAGTACTATACCTGCAATACAGTAACCGGAGAGAGGCAACAGATTTGGATGCTTAAGTTGTGATAAGTCAACGAAAGTTGAAACAGAGTCATCATGATCAACGTCTCTTGCATTCTCAAGCACCTTGATTGCCACGTGTATATCACCAGGTAATACAGCACGATATACGGGCCCACATCTACCTTCCGCAAGTTGAGATTCTTTCCCAAAGTGTGACGTGGCAGCCATTAAATCTACGAACGTAATATTCATCAATGGCTTCTCAAACATCACAACCGCTGCTGTTGACGGTTCTTTCAGATCAGCCACCCATGATGTACCCGATTCTGTTTCGAATTCGAACGGTCCAGATTTCTCCATCTTCATTGTTAATTGCATCATCGGTTTCGATATCGCTATTGCCCATTTCTTCTTTTTCGTCAATTGCCTTTTTTTTCTGTAACAAATATACACTGCACAACCACACAACACGACAAAAACAAGCGCTGACGCCGAGGACGCTGCCACAACAATCATGTTTTTTTGTTTTGACTTTTTTTTGTTCTCCCTGTGAATTGCTTTTGTCTTTTTCAAATTTGAACTTGAATGAATCTTTGGTGTTTTTGAAGCGTTGTAGTTTTTGAAATTGAAGTTGTTACCTGCATGAATGAACGACGATTGTCCGAATTTTTTGAATTTTTCTAAAGTAGTGGAGGATTTGAAGTTGTTGTGTGAGATGTTGAGGAATTTGATGTTGTTTAGAGGAGGGAATTCAGAAGGGAAACTACCGTTCAAAGTGTTGTTTGAAAGGTTTAGGTAAGAAAGTGAAGTAAGATAAGAAATGGGTTTTATGTTACCTTTGATGTTACAGTTTGAGAGATCAAGGTGGTTAAGGTTGGTGAGGTTTTGAAATCCGGAAGGTAAAGTGTTGAGATTGTTGTATGAAAGGTCAAGGATTTTAAGGTTATGAAAAAATGAAAGTTGAACTTGATTTGTGAACCTGTTGTGTGAAAGATTGAGATTTTGTAGCAATGAAATTGAAATGGGTTTCAGTGAAATGCTTCCTCCGAATCTGTTATTGGAGAGATTCACTATCAATAAACTTGAACTTCCCCAAAACCAGTTTGGGACTTGACCTTGTAGAAAATTCCCGGAAAGATCAAGAATTTCTAACTTGCTCATGTTCCTCAAATATCTCCATGAGATATTTCCGCTTAAGTTTTTGGATGGAAGTTCTATGATCTTAATCTCACCCTTTGAACAGTTGAAGCTTTTTGTTTGGAACAACGAAGTGTTGAATCCAGAAACAAATTGAAAAGCCTTTGATACTAGGTTCTGGTTTTCTCTGTTGCATGAAGATTCTGCGAGAGAAATTAGAGATAGGAGAATCAAGAACTTAAAAAAGGGTTTCATTTTTTCTCTTAGATGCATAGTCTCAATCTCATGTAGTATTATACCTGAAGGGAATGAAAGAAAAGAGACAGAGGTTGTTGTTGGTTTGGTCTAGTGGGACTGTTTGCTGTTAGTTAATAGTGAAGTGGGAAGGAACGGAACGGCGTTATCTCATGTGTTTTTTATAACGGAGAAGTTAACGGCACGTGAGTATGGTTACTCTATATGGTTGAATGAGAATTTAATGAAATTGGTACAATGGGCGTTGACTGCTTGATCTACCTCATGTAATTAGTACTAGTGAATAGTGATGTCACTCAACGAGGCTTTTATTTTTCAATCGTTTTTTATGTAACATAAATAATAATTTCTCCACTTTGTAATTGTGAAATTTACTGAGACAGTGCTTTTGGAATTTGGAATGGAGTGAGATACAAATATACATACATACTATACTATGGTCCTGAATTAATGTATATATTAAGGTGAATGAAAGTGATGGGGTCCCAATTCTTTAATTTGGGATTCAGAGAGTTTAAAAAGGGCATATGATGTAATGCTATAGCTAAAGTTGTTCAGATCGGCATGCAATAAATTCTCCAATCCCAAACCGCAGTTGACAACACCTCCTATACTGCTTAATTCTACCAACTCTTTCAGAAAGTGCTTCAAACACTATCACAAGGTTTTGGATGTGGGGGGAACTTGCTTATGCGTCTATTTTCATTTATGATCAAAACCAGGGAAATAAATGTTTATTTAAATTTGTTTATTTAAATTTAGTCTTTGATGTTTACACTTTACGGTCTATATAAATTAAACACTATAGATACATTAACATCAAATTTACTACACAATTTGAATATTAATCAATTCATAAAAATATTTCAACAATTTTCTTTTTTTATGATTTTACAATGTAGACCGTGATAATTTTAGCTAATATTTCGACCTACTATATTAAGGTCATACGAGTCCAATATCCAAAAACTACAACCCATAATTCAAACATCATCTTAAAGGATCATGTGATGCACATGTCTTTTAGTCGGTCAAATTACTCCAAATGCGGTTTTAGCAGCTTAGTGAAACACTAGTTAAAAACTTCTTGTACAGTAAAAAAAAAAGGAATAATCTCGTAACCATAAAAGATAAACGACTAAACAAAATATCTAAATTATCAAAATTATGAGGTTACAGTATAATATTACAAGATAATTAACGGTGTATTACCTATTAGACCTACTTAAATTCTACTTAAAAAAACAATAACACAATGATTCAACAAAAATAACTTAGAAGTCTATGTTTGAATATTTTAAATGTACCCAAAACAAAATACCAATACAGCAAAAGAGATAGTTTAAGTACAGCTCAAAAATTTAAGTTGCTGTCATCACTGGTTGACATATATGAAATCGTGAGAAAGATTTATACGATTGTAGCTATTTATGTATGCCTAGATGTTTGCAAATAGAAAAAATACTAGTATTTTATTTTGGTTTAACTGTTTCCATATATACCCTTTGAATTTTGCTGCAAATTGACTAAATATTGCAAAATTTGCAGAGTGCAGAATTCAAAGGATGGGCTAAAATTCCTTTTTGGGTTAGAAAAGAAATTATTCCAATGACAGAGCCAGAAGAAATTGGCAATGTATTTGTTTATTTTTCTACTATTTCCTTGACAAACCATCCTAGCTAGTAGTAGCTCATTCATTCAAGAAGCAATCTATGCTATGAATTATATTAATATTAATATTCTAGTTAAATGTACCAATTTGCTTTCAAAATGCAAACCTCTTTCAAGGCCAACCTCCAGCATTCAATTCTCATAAATGAAAAGTTACATTTTATTTTAAGTAACTGTTGATGAAATGGATCTAAGATCAATTATGAAAGACCAATTATAGAGTCAATTTGCTTAATTTTTTTTGACTAAGCCAAAATTTTCTGGTTTAAACTATCTCTAATTAATTGATTGCTAGAGAGCTATTAGACAAAAACAAATAGAAACCAATTGATTGATATTGCTGAGTAATAATAGTAAACAATAGTACAAAATTGAATTGGCAAATTTGCGGAAGAGTCAAGCTCCATTAACTGGGACACTTCCTCTCTATCATCATCTAATTGCTAGGACAAAAACAAATCACATGCAAATTATAAAAGACCTTGACCAAATAATGCATAGCTAGTCTTCCACTTACTTCTCATCAGTCAACAATTTTGTTTTTTTGTCCCTCCCTGTAAAATTCACCTATATATTTAAATATGTGCCTGTAAGTATGCAAAAATAACAAAAAGCACCTACCTAAAATTAAATCCGGGTTCCACCCTACACGTTTAAGGAAAAATAAATATAAACGTAGTTCAACGTAGGCTTATGTTTCTTTATCTTAATTTTTTTTAATAACAGGTTAATGTCAATAATGTTAACTACAATATTGTTTCGAACTCGACCTAGACAGATCTAAAATGGATTTTACCGTCTTAGGCCCAACTTCTCTATGACATTTTAGAAGATCGGTGTAATCTAATTCAAACATGGATCTATAATTATAGTGAGATATGCTCATTATTCACTTATTTGAGTATTAGAGTATTTGTAAGTATACTTTTTTCCATAAAATTTTCATACTCTACCATGCTTCCGGCCATCGTTCGAGAGCCACCTCAGATCAGTTACAATAGTTTAATCTAAATAAAATATATTAATTATTAAAGTAAATTATTAAAATCAATTACAATTTAGATTATATATTCCCGTTTCACAAAAAGACAAATGAGATGGAAATGGTAGAATGGTCAAACCGAGACAAAGAAAAGAACATATGCGTACCATAAAATGGTTGAAAATAACATTGTGGTGGATTTGGAAGTTGTCAAGTAGCTAGCTTGTTCCACAAATTCCTGATACTAGTGGCTGTCTCACCTGCTCATCCACGTGGTTTTGGCTTATCTCATTTGCCATTTTATATATGTCGATTAAATTCTGGTGAATAAATTATGTTAGGAACAGTTATTATGTAGAACAAATTATGTGGTTTGGTATCGCCTAATCCACAACAATCCGAACAAATATTCCAAGAGAATGAATGACAACTCATATTTAGGATATAGTATAGTATTGAGAACTCAGAGACTGAGATTTGAGGTCATTATAAAATAAATAGTGGAACTACTTACATCTCTACCTGAAAGCTGGTACACCAATATCAATATAGTTTTTACTTGTGGGGAATTAATTACAAAACAATATGTTTATGTTTTATGTTAGTGTATGTCTGTATCAGCAGAGGTTGTTATTGTTATATCCTCTGCAACCAAAATTGAATTTAATACGGTGGAATCATATTTTTCACTTATTGCATATCAATATCACCAACACACAATTCTGATATTATTTTTAAAAAATACACAATTATTTTTACAATCTTAGTAAATAATAACGGAAGAGAAAAAATATTTAAAATAAAAATAGATTATATATTAATAAAATGAGAAAATACACATCATGAATATGTGATATGTTTTAAATATAAGACTATTAAGGACTCTAGATAAAAATTTGATTTAATGATTGATTGGGGTGGAGGAGTTAGGAAGTAGAGTGATAAAGAGATCGCGAGTTTAATAATTATCTTTATTCACTTTCAACCTTAAAAATATCAACAAAATAAAATGTCAGAAAAACATTGCTTAAAAAGAATATGAAATATCAAAAATACACCAATCGTTAATTACTTAACCACTATAAGATAAAAACTAAAATGTCAATCAGATTAAAAATATGAATTGTACTTAACCATGTATAATTTTTATTAATAAAAGTTAAAATGTTAATAAGGTTAATATCATAAAGCAAAAAGGGTACTTAACCTATCCCTCATCCAAAATAAAATAAACTAAATTCAAAACTTAATGGAGTCTTGACAAACTAACTAACTTTCAAATTTAACTCTAATATACCAAAAATTTACATTTAGAAAAATTTGAATTTAGAATTTGTAAATATTTTGGCAAACTCAAAATTCAAGATTTTTGAAAAAAAGAATACGTTCCAGCAAAGTTAAATTTAAATTTGTTGGAAGTTGTAAAAAAAAATCCAAAAAGGGCAACTTCAGTATTTTACATAATTTGTCGAGGGACGGGGGTAAAAGGTACCATCTGGAGGTACAAGGAGAACTTTCTAAATTTTGCCTAACCAAGGCCTATTAAAGCCCATTAAAGTCTTTTCATTAATGGGGTCATTGGGCTGAACATAATTATCTGAAAATTTTACCTTGTACTTCCATTTTATCCCTACACCCCCAAAATACTAGTGAAAAGACTAAAATACTCTCGTATATATTAAGTTAAAATTTTTATTTTTACCGGAAATTTTTTTTCAAGTATTTCGGAAATAATGAACTACCGGAAAATTTGTTAGGGACTTTTCCGGAAGTTACCGGAAAACTTCACCCACAAATTTTCCGGTAGTTTCAGATTTTTTTTATTGTATTAGTATTTATTTAATTCATTTGATTTTAACTATATTTTTTTTCAATGAGTAGGGATAGAAGTAAAGACCGCAAAGTTATAGCCACGGCCACCCCAAAATTTTCAATAATTTTTTAAAAAATACTACTATTTTTACTTTAATTTTACAAAGTGATCGAAAAAATTAATAAAATTTAAATTTTTTTTAAAAAAATAAGGGTGTGTATCGGAAAACTTGTTGATAAAGTTTTTTGGAAACACGTTGTGTACTGGAAAAGTTGGAGAAAGTTTTCCGATATACACATTTTTCTCTGTATCGGAATTTTTTTTTTTTATTTTCCGGAAACATTCTTCTGTACCAGAAAACTTATAAAAAGTTTTCCGGTAAAACTCTGTGTACCGGAATTCTTGAAAATAGTTTTCCAGAAGTGAAAGTACATTTTGTAAAAAAATTATAAAAAAAAAAAATTAAAGATATTTTTGATATTTTCATAAAATTGTGGAGGTATAGAGATAAAATGGAGGTACATGCTCAATTTTTCTAATGATCTAGGGTCTAAAGAATAGTACAATGATGTCTCCCAAAAAAATGATGCCTTTTCTTTTTTTTGATTGGTAGTTCAATGATGTCTCCCTCCAACTGAAAGTTCCTACTAAACATCGATACCTTATTGACCAAAGTGGCGTTAAATAAAAAAATACCTATGATCTATTAAATTTAATTTAATTTTTGTTTATGTCATTATTTTATTCTTTTTTAAATTATATTATTTTTACACCGTTAATTTTTTATCTTAATTTCGACAATAATTAATTTAATTGAAAGCTTCTAATCATTTAAAATTCTATCAAATATACCAACAATATATCACTCATATTAATCTTTCATAAAACATTCATTAAATCTTATAAAAGATATATATTTCTTGATCATTTTTATAACAATTTAAACTCAAGAATAACCTTTAACACAAAATAATAAATGTCTATCCACATAATCAACGTATTTAACTTCTTTCACATGCAAAGTAGCTTGAACAATAAACTTGTTGCGATATTTCGATTAAATGTTAATATTTTATAATAGTAATTCAAGAAAATTTTCAATCTTAAGAACCGTATGCATAACTTAATATAACTTAAAGGTTATTGATGCAAATTAATGTAACTTAAAGGATCAAATCAAAATAATAAACTTAAAATATCTAAGAAAAATTGAGCTAAATTTTAAGAATTAAAGATGTACTTTTGTTTATAAAAGAAAGACAATGTAACAATTTATGTCATTAATGATGTATACCTCATCTGGAATGTGAATTTAGAAGACTAACAATACAATCACCTTTAAATAAAAAATAATAATAAAATAAACGACCCAATTATGTATAAAAAACACAATGATGTCTTAATATTTAGTTTATTTTATGATTTATTTTTTTTAGTTTTCATCTAATTAAACATAATAAAAATTTGGTTATTTTTTATGACCATGGCCTGTGGAGACAGAGAGACATGGAAAAAACTCCTCAAAACAGCGAGGACGAGGTGAGACATTTTGGGTGGCCAAAAGAGTATTTTTGCTCGGTTAACATACAATACATTCAATTTTTTTATAAGTAAAATTTATTTTTTGAGATAAATAAGTGAATAATACTATAATTGATGTAGAATACGGAGATATATTCACATAATATCAAATTCTTAAATAATACTACAACCGTCCTTAAAAATAGGATCCACTTGAAAATTTTAGTCGTCCCTTTTTAATAGGCCTCTCTTTAAATTTGCAAGTGTATTAACTATTTTTTTTTTGAAATCAAAACATTCCTAATTATTTTATATTTTTTTTAGTAATTATTAACAAGTAAGTAATAAATATCAGATTTAATTGTAGTTTTGATCTTCTTATAATATATTCTTGAAATTGAACTTCACATTTTAAAATTTCTCGGTTTTGGTTTCTTATTCAGATTTTTAGATGTGAAAATACTAATGTAACATATTTTAATTGGTGTGACATGCAATTTAACGATATAGAATTATTTAGATGGATTAATTGTTTACTTTTAATTAATTAAATTATAAAAATAAATAATTTTTTAATTTGAAAATGATGTTTTTACGAAGTTTTCTTGCAATATCATAAATGTTAATCATTTCAAATCATTATATTGTATATCAATGCATCTAAGACATATCATATCACAATTTTTAGTCCAAAAATTTATGAATTGAACTAAAATTTGAACATTTTTAAATAAGAGAACCGATTTCTAAACATAAAATAAAATTGAAAGACCAAATCTACTATTAAACTTAAATATTACCATGGATATACTTAAAAAATAATTCATTTATACCGTGAAGTAAAAATGTTTGTACGGGTGCTTTGGAGAACATGAATCGTGAAAGTGGTTATTAGTCGTGAAAGTGGTTATTAGTGGATTTTTTATGAGCAAATTATAGCTATAGCTCGTATTAAGTATTTATTCAGAGTTAAGATCTCCCTATTTCTCACATTCTCAATTTTTTGTCGTTACCAAAATTTTGGAAATATACTTGATTTGGTTGGAGTTTCAACTCTTCCTTTGATTAAGCTGTACATTCTCTTTTTTGTTTTTGTTTGGAGCTTCTCGTTATTCAAAAATTATGCCGATTTATGTCAATATGATCTATCCTATACTTAGAGCATAAAGGTATATAAAAAAATTATGGCAATTTATATTTCTAAGAATGATATTCACAGATAAGAGTTTGCAGCATTCTTACACCATTAATGAAAAGACTTAGAAAATGATTTTGTGATGTGATTAAAATGACCGAACCAACATTATTATCAAACAAAATTTACAACAATCTAACACAATTTGCATCAAGATAATAAACAAGAAAAATATGACCTCATGCTTAATTTCTGTAACTATTTTCAAACAAAGAAATTCTATAAAAGATTATTAATTTCTGTCCAAATATCGTCACTTCTCTTTTGGTCGAACCATATTCTTTTAATGACTGAAAAAAACTGATATACTTTTCAAAATGTATATCTTATGAAATTTGAAACAAAAACATACTAAGTGGCTTATAGTTTAATTAAGTAGCTTATAGTTTTGTTTTTGTGTGTCCAGAAAATTTTAATACAATAACTTCAAAAAAATTAAAATATAAATAGAAAAGTTTTTTTAGGTAACATTTGCAAAATTATGAGTAATTTATCTAACATTCAATAAAAATATATCAGATAAGTAAATTTATAAATAGAGTACAAATAAATTTATAGATACTTACATATTTACTAATTTTTATTGGAAGAGAAATAAATTGCCACAATTTTTCAAAACCAACTTGAGTTTTACCAAAAAAAAACATCACATTTAATAATAAGGATACATCACAAGGATATGGACATCCAAACATAGACTAGACGCTCGAGAACACATCACATTTAATAAGACAAATATGGTAGATAGATGGTTCTTTGGATTTTTGCCACAAGGGTCAGTCACGATTAATCAATTGTGCAAGTTCTTTTTTTTTGAATGAACACATGGACAATGTCTTCTACAAGTTCTACTTAATTTATTCAGCAAACAAACAACAAGTGTAAAGGAGCAACAAAAACAAATATGCCATATATGATATCAGAAATGCAACAAATGTTATTTGGACATCCCTCAACTTCATGTGTTTCGGATGACAAGGTTTACACAACTACTCTTTACCTGATTTAACTGTATTATGTTTTTTTTTTTCCTTTTTACTTGCTAAAGCATAGACTACTATTTAGTAATAAAAATATTATTGTACGTGTGGCTTGCTTTTAGGATCTTTGGCTTTTGCCATAAACATTAGCAATATGTACACATTTATTTTGTCTAAGTAGAATTTGTTTTCCCTGTTTTTTGGTTAAGTAAATTGTGAGTTTTGTTGCACTAAATGTATGTTTAGAAATATAAAATTTTAACTAATGCTCCCAAATTTATACTCCTAAACTACATTTCAATAAAAAACCAATTTTACCTTTTTTTTATATATGAAAAAAAAGACAAACTTTATGTTGGTTTGTGGTACATATTTGTGTTCTAGAAAATTAAAAAAAAAGTTTTCTATAATATATTTGTATTTCGAAAAACTTTTTTTTAAATTTTTCTATTACATAAATGTGTTTCGAAATTTTAAAAAAAAACTGGTATGCAAAATTCAAATTTTCTAAAATACATTTGTATACTAAAAAATTTGAAAAAAGTTTTTCAGTATGCAAAATTCAATTTTTTTGAAATACATATATTCCAAAATTATTTTTTTTTAAGTTTTTCGAAATCTAAGTTGAATTTAGTGAAGTAGAAAAAAATTTATTTTTCAAAAAAATAAAATAAAAGAGTAAAATAAATAGCTTGTATAATATACGAAAATAGGAGTATAAATATAGAAGTATTAGTAAAATTTTCCTAAAAATATTTTGAAATTGTCAAAGTCAATAATAAAATCCTAATTTTGTTGAAACTATAAAATTAAATTTTGTTAGCCTATGGCTATTTCAGCACCCATCTAAATATGTACAAAAAATGATTAAAAAAAAAAAGATGTTCTGTTTACTTGACTTTGAGAAAACATAGATGGTCCATAATAATTGTTTTACTAGTAACAATGCCCAGCCAAAGCCACTTTCACATGTTAAAAATCTATTAACTTAAATGTATTTTTAATCTTTTTATTTTTAAAAAAATAAATTTTTAGTCCTCTTGTTTTTAAAATTAAATGAATTTTTGGTCTTCTTATTAACTAATTTTGAGATTGTTTTGGTCTCCAACATTTTTTATTATGTGACAGTATCATTAACGACGCGACATTTAGGTGATATTTGTGAATTGGATAAAATAATTTTCATGTCATTAATATTGTACTTAATTTTATTATTTATTTTATTTATAAATTAAAAATAAAAGAAATGAAATTTTAATTGATTTATTTAAATATTTTAAATTTTAACTTATTACTGGATAATCTTTTTAAAATATGTATATAAATACTTTAAATTATTAAAAAAAAGTTAAATAAAAATAAATGAATTTTAAACATTTTAAATTTATATATTTTAATATATAAATAAAATAAAATAATTTGATTTTTAATATATTTAATATAAATAAATAAATTTAATTACAACTATAATGAACAATAATGACATGAAAAATATTTATCCAACTCACAAATGACATCTAAATATAACGTCATTAACGAGAGGGACCAAAAAATCCCAAGAATTAAATAATAGGGGACTAAAATCCCAATTTTAAAAATGAGGGGATTAAAAGTTAATTTTAAAAAAAAAATACGATGATCAAAAATGTATTTAAGTCAAATCTATATTATGGATAGAAGGAGCAACATCAATTCAACAATCATTGAGATTTTAAACAAACCCTAAAATGAAGTCTTGACAAAAATGATATAGGTCTTTTTAACTAATAATAATATTGCAATAATCTTATTTGAATTTTACTTTTCCTTACTTTTTATATAGAAATCAAAGTATTTTAATTGATCATTATAAGATAATCAAAGAGATATCAATATGAGATTTTTTTTCTTATACAATACAATATGAGATATGTTACTTGTTATACGATTTTAAAAAATATTTAGGAATATTTGATGGATATAATAAAAGATAACATATGATATATTTATTATTTTATATCTAAATTATAGTATTTTTTATTAATTGTGTTCTAAATATTTCATGAGATAATTGTGATTTTTATCTGCATAATAAGTTTGTTTTATGCATTGTATAGTATGTGTTTTGTTGGATAAGTGTTTTAGTCATGTTTAATACATGCATGTGGCAAGTGTAGCTTGTAGATTTTGTTGTTCAAAAACTGTGTGGTAGTATGTGTTCAATGGTTCAAATCATAGTGGAAAGAATGCATAAATCATGATAATATGTGCAATTGAGCTGGTGTAATATGAGAATTGGTTTCTCCACCAAATCCGCCAAACCAACTCCAAAATTTGAATATACCAGTAGCTTTACAAGATCAAGATGAAAAGAAGAGAAATTGGACTTCAACGATGGTTTTCAACCTTTTCTTCAATGATTTTCTCTCAATTTTGAGTTAACTCTCTCTGTCTCCAACTTTCTTTAAATGACATAAGTTTCAACTTTAAATAATTTTAGTGACATTTCGCTCAGTGAACATTTAATTCGCTTAGCGAGTGAGTATACTTCATAGTGAAACAAATTCCAATTGTCAAATTGTCTTTAATTTCGCTCAGAGAGATTACTATTCGCTTAACGAGATTAACTTTGCAAAATTTAACAAACTCACTGCATTGAACTCTCTTAGCCAGAAGATTGTTCGCTCAACTACTTTCATCTGCCATATTTCATCAAATCTTGACTCCAATAATCGTGATTGCTCTTCTCTTTAAATACTTACTCTCATTTACCTAGAAAAACAAGAAAATATACAACATATCATTATTTCTTATATCTCAAACCTTAATAACTAAATATTCACAAAGATTGAAGTAAAACAACATCTTTTCTATCAAATTAAATTAATAAGCATTTTAACAATATATCAAATATATGGTAAATTAAGTACTTATCACTATCCTACCATATTCTTATGCTACTTTATATCTCATTTTATCTATATTCTACAATGGTAGCAAATGAAACTTTAAAGCCTAATTAAATATACACAAATGAAACTTTAAAGCCTAATTAAATATACACGATAAAAGAAATATAAGACATGAAGTCTTTACTTTACCGACTTAGACTTCAATCGGCGCCCTAACAAGGTTCGCATATAATGCTTGAAAAATCTCACATCTATAACTACAGATTCTTTAGATGAAGTCCTAGAATCAATGACAGTTTTAAATAATTAATTATATAAATAATGATGATTTAAAATAAGCACAAATAGAGACACTTTGGATCTAGCCTTGGTCTTCCTACTTGTGTTAATAAAATAGAGTTAATAAAATAGAGACACTCAAAATATATATCTTTACAAGTTAAATTACATTTGATTTGAGGATTTTTACCTTTCATGTGTTAATTCAACGCGTACTTGCACTTTGATCATTGAATCAATAATTAAATGAGTTATTATTTAATATTAATTAAAAAATTATAATAAATAAATATTCATAAAAAATTGCAGTAAAATAACATTTAATAATAATAATAATATTTAAAAAAAATAAAAAAATTAATAAAATACTTATAAATAGTAAAATAATTTTTTTTTCAATGAAATGATTTTACTTAAAATACAATATTTTACAAATAGTTATTTGATTCAAAAAATATCATTAATTTATAAGTTAAGAAAACAATTCTACCATATAAACTTTAGTATTACTAAATTTTTCTATTAGTTTCAAATTCTATCGAATGAAATTATATGTTCAACCGCTTGTGCGGGTCTCCCGTCAATTAAATAAAAAATGTTTCCAGAGATCAGCATTTTAAGTATTAGTATGATTTTTTTGAAAGAAAATAATTATTCGCACCTTATGCTTGAATTTTTTATTGCATGTTTTTGGTTTCACCACGTTTTCTGTTGATGTTTCCATGGATAACTATCAACGTTGTCATGATTTTGAAGTTATTGTTGATTTTGTTCAAGATGTATTTATTTAAATGTTTGCAGGACATAAGGGTGCATATTCACAAAATCGCAATCAAGTCTCTTCGAAAATTGGAGGCCTAATAAATTCTTGTATTTATTATTATTATTATTATTATTATTATTATTATTATTATTATTATTATTATTATTATTATTATTATTATTATTATTATTATTATTATTATTATTATTATTATTATTATTGCGTGTGATCACTTCATCGTCACCGACCACAAAGTTGACTTTGTAAGTTGCGTGATCTCAACAACTTGACCGACTTTGCATTGGGATGGGATTTGAGTATTATTTATTGACTTCATGATCGATCATGGTTTTTATTTTGAACTTAATTAATATTTTGTTTAATTTCAGCCACGTACTTTAATAAACATATAATATTTCACTAATAGTATATATATAACAATAAATTAGAAAAGTAAATGCTCAATAAGGAAGAGAAGATAAGGAGGTTGGCTGATTTATTTGGACATACAATCTTTTACACCTTATCTCAATGCTGTATACAAATGAGTGCTATAAACATGGAACTCAAGGAGCGAGAATTACAAATTAATATTCCATCAGAGAAATAAATATAAATGTCAACAACCGGATATATATACACATATACAACGTGTCAATTAAATTCTTTGTCAGAAAAATATTTACGTAACATGAAACACATGCTAATATCTGTCATTAAAAATTATAAAGTCAAATTAATTAGTGATTGAGATAAATTTAAAAGTGGAATAATGAAAATTTCAACTAACAAAAAATAATTAAATAAAGAAATAAATGAAAGTTGAATCTCCATCCTTAATATAATATTGTTATTATTAATATTTAAAATTACATGTGAACTTATTTTTGTTATAAATATTTATAATGGATTTAAAATTTAAATTAATTAAATATGTTTTAATTTATATTTATATTTATAACGGTAGAGAATACATTAAAAATATAACATGTATATTGAATGTGCTAACGTGACATTGGGAGCTTCTAAAATATTTTATTTTATTTTTTTATATGCAGCTTAACTCGAAGATATTTTTTATCTTATAATCGAAGAAGTTGATATGATTTAATATAATATAATATAGAAGAATTTTTCGATATGATATGAGTGATGGCGTGGATCCACTTAATTCGTTATGTATGTTAGTCGTTTGAGTAGTGCATCTACCATCTCTACC
The DNA here is from genome assembly GCA_037974755.1 of Cicer yamashitae. Lineage (NCBI taxonomy): Eukaryota > Viridiplantae > Streptophyta > Magnoliopsida > Fabales > Fabaceae > Cicer > Cicer yamashitae. The sequence continues at coordinate 3,418,298 of JBBPBQ010000003.1, read as the reverse complement.
CACCAATCAAGTACTCTTGTTTGTTACCCATGAAGACAACTGATACTAGCTAGTGTGCTCTCACGTTGCACTTTCATTTTAGGTAAACAATACAATTTTGTCTTTTCATCTTAAGTTGTTGACTTTCCCACAATTTTGGAATTCACTAATCTTTGAAAAATATCGAATTTTTTTTTTAATTATATTTACAATAAATTTATATATTAAAATGTTCTATTTTTATTTTTAGGAGATCACATCGTCACTTTACGATCACATGAAAAATATATATTTTTTTTCCAAGAGAATATCACATCGTGGGGATATGTAGTCGTTTATTTATTTTTATAACAAATGAATAATTTTTAATTTAATAAATAAAAATAGTAAAATAATTAAAAAAATAAAATTATATTAATAAAATATATTTAATAAAAAATATATATCAAAGTTAATGCGGTTGAGTAAATGTGCCAAAATAAATAACGTATTATATTATTTTAACAACTATTTCCTATTTTGCACACAAATTAGCAATTTATCTCTATTTTGTTAACAACTCATTCCAATTTTTCCTCCGAAGTTAATAAATAAAAAAACTAAATTATACTAATAAAATCAGATAAAATACATTAAAATAAAAAAAATATCAAATTTTAATTAACGATTTATTTTTAGATGTCCTCCAATTTTACATCAAAGTTAGTTAATGCGCAAATTTTAATTAACGATTTATTTTTAGATGTCCTCCAATTTTACATCAAAGTTAGTTAATGCGGTTGATCATATCTACTCAACCGCATTAACTAATTTTGATGTGGAATCCGAAGACATTTATGTGTACATCGTTAATTAAAATTTGATATATTTTTTTAATGTAATGTATTTCTTATCAATTTAATATATTTTATTAATATAATTTAGTTTTTTTATTATTATTTTTTATTTATTAGATCCAGAAGAAAAATAAGAGTGAATTGTTAACAATATATAATGAAGTTGCTAATTTGTCTTCAAAATAGGACGGAGTTGTTAAATAATATAGCACATCATGTGTTTTGGTACATCTACTCAACTGCATTAACTTTGACGTATTTTTTTCTATTAAATGTAATTTATTTGAATGTATTAATAGAATTTTATTTTTTTAATTATTTTTTATTTATTAAATTAACAATTATTTATTTTTTATTAAAAAATAAATAAATAGTTATAGATGATCCCATCTCCAGGATGCGATCTCTTACTAGAAAAAAAAAAATAATCTTCAAGTGGTCGTAAAACGGAAATGTGACATCTTAAAAGTTAAAAAAGTAATATCAATATATAAATATTAATATAAAATATAAAAAAGTTTTGCATAAAAAGATAATATAAAGACAAAATATCTACGTAAGATAAACTTTGGTTATATTTTTAAAAAAATTGAGAAGAAAAATCTTAAATTTAGTGTGTGGTTAGAAAATCAGGGTGAATTAAAAGCTATATATTGTAGCATCAAAAATTTACATTAAGATAATTTAAAATTTAAGGTCGCGATAATGTTTCACATTGAATCAAACATACACTTAAAAATTTAAATTTAATTAAAATAAAAAAAATTAAAAATGTGTTTAAATTTTATTTATCAAATACGAGGGATTAATACATATGAATAAAAAAAAATAAAAAATAGCCTTTAAATTCGCTTAATTGAAAAAGACAAATATTAAGCTATATTTTAAATTTGAATATCACGTTTTTACCATATTTCTTTAAGTAAATATATATATATATATATATATATATATATATATATATATATATATATATATATATATATATATATATATATATATATACGCGCGAAAGCCATTGTCTATGATTATTTTTTCTTACAACAAATCTAACGGTATATTTAGACACATTAAAGTGTAATAAAGAAGGGAATTACAAATTCAATCACATCCAATGTATCAAATATTCTTTGAAAGACGTCACTGCCTATACCGCATACAGTTAAGGAGATGTTTTTTAATAAAAGATTTTTATAAATTGAGTACAATTACACGTTTGACCCGAATACATTTTACGGTTTTAATTTTTTTTTCTAAGGACTAGTTAAATTCCACTTGGCGAACGGCTAAGAGCACATTTTCTGTATCAAACGTGAGAGAATCACACTGAACATTCTATGATGTATGTAGATGTTTCCAGATCCCAAAAATTAGGGAGCTGCCTGCATTTGAAAATTTCAAACCGACTTTAAGTTTACTTGCAGATGCAATACACTACACGTCTGCAACAATAGACACATGTGTGTTGATTAGATGAAAGCTCATGTTCTCTGTGTGAGTGTTCCCAAATTCTAAACTAGAATATTATAAATAAAAAACAAGAATATTTCAATAACAATTTATGATCAACGATTAATATTCTTGTTTAACCATTTAAATGAAATTTAATTTATATAAAAAAAATTCAATAATTTTATAGTCAGTCCAAATAGTCATAGTTGTGAAATGTCTTGAATTGTCATAAGAGACCAATTACCACACTTACGGTAATTCATAAAAAGAAACAATTCAAAGTAAAAATGTTTGGCGTCTACAGTAGGAATCAAACCCACGACGACATGGTTAAAAATGTTCGACATCAAACATCAATAACCACATTTTGTGATATTATCCATTTTGGTGTTATAATTTTGTTATTTATAAAAACTCGTTAAAGTAGATTGAAGAGTACACGTGTTTATAAACTACTCGAATTCTCAAACAAAGTATTTTTTTTTTCTGTGTACTTCGCAAAAAGTTAATATTTTGTGATGAAATTTTACATAATATTCACAATAAATATAAAGTTATAACATATATACGTATAAAGAGTTATATGTACCGGATCATTGAGATACAAAAGATAATAAGAAAATTATAATTCATAAGAGTAGACTATCCAATTACTGCTTAAATTTTTGTCATATGGTTTAGTAGTCTAATGGAACAATGATTATATGACTAATGCCTCTTTAGGAATAATAAAATGGTCAAACATCACAATTTATTCATAAAGAAAGCCTGACACATATATATAATTAGTGTTTAATAATAATTGATTACAATTTATTTAATAAATAGGAGTAGTTCCTTATAATTGATTATGCAATTTATAGTTAATTAATTAAATAATTATTCTTACATTTTACTTGAAAAAATATTTTTATTATGATAGATATTTCACAAGAATACTAAATAATATTATGTAATACTTACAAATAACCACTACTATTCTGTGTATAATCAATCAAATTTCATACTTTTATGAAAATAAACTGTAGGTTGTTTTTAAAAAATATATATAAATTACCTACAATTAACTAAAAGCATCTACATGTATTTCATAAAAAAATATAGAATTTTAAATTTTAACGTCTAGAATATACGTGATTAATTTTAATTAACTGTAAATAACTTATTCATATTTTTTATTGAAAATTTAGATCACATCTTTTATAGGTTTATAACTTTCTTGTTTAAACTATTTACATCAAAATTAACACCGTGTTTGAATCAATTTATATGAGAAGAAAAAAAAAACGAAATGAAAACACATGTTTCTAAATTATTTATCATCTTGAATAGCATTGACAAACAAGGGAAATGAAAAAAATTCACACTTCCCAAGACAAATATTTTTTCTAGCCAATTTGTGAAGAAAAGCTTGAAAAATGATATAATTAATCCAAATTACAATAATACGCTAGTTTAAATAAAAGTAATCGTACTTTTTTTGGGTTACTTTTTTACGGAAACTCTTTTTTGGTTTCATAATTGCATTTGTAAGCAATAGATTTTGCACACATTTATAATAATCATTTTTTCCTATAAGATGTTAACGTTAGTCTGTAAATAAGTTTACCATTCTAATATATTTTGGTTTTATTTTATTTATTTAGCTGATAAAATAAGTATTTATAACTATTTTAATTTCTAACAAATATTTTTATTCTCTGTATAGTTATTGATATTTTTATTTTATAAAAATATTAATCTTGTCTTTGATATTTTTATTTTCTTTATACATAAAGATACTTATGTTATTATATATGCACACTTATTTTCTTTTCTTTGAAACCAAAGCACTAAACAAATTATTCGATTTTGTATTACTTTTCTCTTGTTCTCCCTTCCTTTCCTTTCCTGTATTTTTGTTTTTGACACCAAACAAAGCATAAAGGTGTATGCGATATTTTACTGATCCATGGGGACAAGTTTAAAAGCGTAATAAACACAATTGAGTAGCGACAACTGGACTCGTAACTCATGATTGGAGAATCTTATAATGCAGGCAAATTCAATTCAATTACTACTTTTTTTCTCCTCCAAGCTATATGCCAGGTGGTTAATATTAATAATAATTCCATTATTATGTGAAAATGAATCAAATCGATGGTTGCAACTCGCAACCTTCACGTCAGCAACAGCAAGAAAATAAAACAATTACAGAAAAAAATCAAGTAAATTGAAAAGGGAACAAGATCGATGGTTACGTGGCATCTACTCAGTAATTATAAATAAATAAAAATAAAAATAAAAACGACTAAGAATCTGTAGTAATAAATAAAAAATAGTTAAAAATTTAATGGTGGCATATACTATCCCTTATAAAAGCATCTTTGTTTCTCATTCTCTCTCTTAATATGAGCCAAATGTACATGAGAATTTGTTTGTGCACAAAACAAAAGACACACTCTCTCTTACATAGAAAACATCAAACCAATTAAAACCACATCCTTCTCCATCAACCAAAACAAAACACCTCCATTTTCGTATTTTCATTCATCGATTTTTTGAGGTTGACTTGGGGTGCCATCCATGGCGGACGTGCTTTCACAAAAGGCAAAAACACCATCAAAGAAAGAAACATCGAGTCTTTTACTTGGTCGATTCGAAATTGGGAAGCTCCTTGGCCATGGAACCTTTGCGAAGGTTTACTATGCTAGAAACATCAAAACTGGTGAAGGTGTAGCTATAAAAGTAATCGACAAAGAGAAAATCCTGAAGGGTGGTTTGGTTGCACACATAAAACGCGAGATCTCAATTCTTCGCCGTGTTCGTCACCCTAACATCGTCCAACTGTTTGAGGTAATGGCTACAAAAACAAAGATCTATTTTGTAATGGAATATGTTCGTGGGGGTGAACTTTTCAATAAGGTTGCAAAGGGTAGATTGAAAGAAGAGGTTGCTAGAAAGTATTTTCAACAGTTGATCTCAGCCGTTGGATTTTGTCATGCTAGAGGGGTTTACCATAGAGATCTAAAGCCTGAAAATTTGTTGCTTGATGAAAATGGTAATTTAAAAGTATCTGATTTTGGTTTAAGTGCTGTTTCTGATCAAATTAGACAAGATGGTTTGTTTCATACTTTTTGTGGTACACCTGCTTATGTTGCTCCTGAGGTTTTGGCTAGGAAAGGTTATGATGGTGCTAAAGTTGATCTTTGGTCTTGTGGTGTTGTTTTGTTTGTTTTGATGGCTGGTTATTTACCTTTTCATGATCAAAATGTTATGGCAATGTATAAGAAGATTTATAAGGGTGAGTTTAGGTGTCCTAGGTGGTTTTCACCTGATTTGTCTAAACTTCTCATTAAGCTTCTTGATACAAAGCCTGAAACTAGGATTGCTATTCCTGAAATCATGGAGAATAGGTGGTTTAAAAAAGGCTTCAAACAAATTAAGTTTTATGTTGAGGATGATAGGCTTTGTAATCTTGATGAAAATAATAATTTTATTGACAATGAAGATGATACAGCTTCTATAGCATCTTTTTCTGATTACTCGGTTTCGGAATCGGATTCTGAGTTTGAGATTAGAAGGAGGAATGCTCCTTTGCCTAGACCTGCTAGTTTGAATGCTTTTGACATTATTTCATTCTCACCTGGTTTTGATCTTTCTGGACTTTTTGAGGAAAAAGGCGACGAGAATAGGTTTGTGACAGCTGCGCCGGTTTCCAAGATCATCAACAAATTGGAAGAGATAGCTCAGTTGGTTAGGTTTTCTGTGAGGAAGAAGGATTGTAGGGTAAGTTTGGAAGGTACAAGAGAAGGTGTGAAAGGACCATTGACTATTGCTGCTGAGATATTTGAACTTACACCTTCTTTGGTTGTTGTTGAGGTGAAGAAAAAAGGAGGGGACAGAGCCGAATACGAGAGGTTCTGTAACGAGGAATTGAAACCTGGATTGCAGAATTTGATGACAGAGGAATCAGAGGAATCAGCAACTTCTTCAGCATTGTCCTCATGCACCGAACCGTCTTTACTACGCGTGCTTTCTGAACCAGTTCATCACAACCTAACTTCGGATATTGATGAATCTCCACATTATTTACCTGAAGAGTGAGATAGAGAAGAGAAAATTAAGGTTCTTTTATGTTTGTTCTTTATAGATTGTGTATGATAAATTTTTTGTTCCATCATGATGGTCCTCCTTTTAGATTTGCTCCTTGACTTGAGCATTAGATGCTAATGTATTTTGTATGTCCAAATCCAATTTCCTATACAAAGAAAGGCTAATTGAAATTTAGCTAATAATGGAGGATATTTTTCTATGTTTTTCTTTGGTGTATTGTTCCATATTTGTATATTACTTTTGCTTCTTAGAGCATAGCAAGTAGTGAGAAAATAGCAAAAACAGTTTAGTGCTAGTGCATGAAGCATTACAAATGTTTTTGGCTTTAGTGCTTGCTATATAGTACATATTAATTTTAGAAGTTTGAGATTGATGGAGGAAAAAATCTTAAAAGGCTATATAGGAACAATAATAGAGGTCTCTTCTTGTGTATTACCAGTTTAATAGGTGATTCATGTCTCCCTACTTCATATTTCTACGGTGGACCACCTTGGACCGGTTCCTGAAAATTACTCAATATCAACGATGATTGACGCCATCTCTTAGAAGTAGAAACTCAAAGTCTTCTTAGCTCTCACGATTGAGATGGTGACCTAATTGCAGTGTTTGTTTTGACAAAAAATAAAAGAAAGCAATATGAACTAAGTTTTAAAGTCGTAATTTGTTCTCTTGTTTTTGTTGAATTGACAATGATTAAGTCACTATATCAAACGTTACTATAAGGAGGATCTTGAATTTCTATTTCAGAGAGCTGGCGTCAATCATCCTTGTAATTTCAGACAAATTTTTAAGTATCGGTTTTTTGTGGAATTAGCCCAATGAAATAGATCAAAATCTGGTTTGGTTATATACCAAGTTAGTTGGTTATATTTGTGGATTGTTGTTTAATTCTTACAAAGTAACTATTTTCAAGAATTAAGTTCAGTTTTAAGGCTGTGAAATTGTGGGTTATGTATCTCAAGTTGTCAACACATTCATTTTGATTTAAATTGCCTTGAGAAATTTTAAAGGTTTAGATCTTGAAATTTAACTGTCAACTATGGAATCGTTTTTCTGACTCAAAATAGCTTGATTGTGTGAATTTAAAATTTCCTGATTACAGGATATCCAGATCCAACATTGAGTTGCATACACTATATAAGCCATTGTTTCATACAAATGAACAATCAATATATTTTGAAAATTGAGTTATGATTGAAATTTTTTGTCCTCTAACATTGAAATGTAATCATTTTATTACTGTTTGATTGTTGTAATATAAACAATGCTCCAAATCGGTCAAAAAAAGTTTATGATCGGTGAGGTATTGCGTCTGTTTCTTATAGATTTTTTTTTATAAATATTTTATTATTTAATAATTTAGAAATTATTTTTTAAAGATTTTTAAGAAAAACATAAACTATTTTGTATTTTGAGAAACTATTAAAAGAAGCTTTTTATTTTAAACAATTTTTAGATTATTTTTGGATTTTCATTTTTTTGAAAAACTGTAAGAAACAAATGAAAATCTATAATTTATCAAACTGTCAGTTAGTTTTTTATTTATTTATTTATTTTAATTATTAAAGCAAAATGTATATTAGTTGCACGGCCGGCTATCAATTAGAGAGGATTCTAATTTTTTTTTATACTATATTTTAACTTTTGAAAAATTACACTGATAATTTAATTTTGTAGGTTAAATATTCTAATATTTTATATTTTATTTATAGATTATGCTTAGAATAAATATTCAGTTTTTAACCACTATGATAACGGTTGTGGTCCAATTTTTATACAATCCAAAATGAATTCCTTACAAATTTGGTGAACAATGAGTACACGAATGAATTTATTATAAGTATGGAAGCAACAATGAAAACAAAGTAGGACTTTATAACTAACTATTTGAAGCAACAGAACATCGCGTGAAGTGAATGTGAATGTGAATGTGAATGTAAATGAAAGTGGTCCATTCCCTTGCAATGCCTTTCAATCATTCATGTGAATAATTCCCAAAACTGTTGCTTATTCCCTGAATGCAGCTAACTTGCAACTCCAAAAGCTATCCATATTATTAGCAAAATCAACATTTCGCATGAAAGCTTGCAAATTGCAATAGTTTCTTTTGACTTCTCTAAAGTCACCCAACCTTTCCCTTCATAAAGGTAGGGGATTTGAGTCCATTTGACGGCGGTATTGATAAGGAGATCGCGAGTTAGATCTCTGCTTTTATCAAAATATTAACAATATTAATTATAAATTATATATGATTTAATATTTTATTTTTTTGTCAAAACATTTATCATGACTTAATTTGATATATTATTTATCATAAGGATGATTTTTGTACTCGTCAGTTAGACTGTATATGTCTCTTATTATATGCACGTGTATAACTAAACCATTTATGAATAATTATAATAATAAGTGATTTACTTATTTTAGAGAAGTGATCAAATCCATAAATGAGAGGAAGTGTGGACAAATAATATTAGAATATAGAAGAAAAAAAAAAGGAATATTTCAATGGAAGTCAAAAAATTCTCCATTCGAAGTATTATTATTATACTTTAGGTAATATTACTAATTTTATAGCAATAATATTAATAATATATTTTCTTCCATTGTGAGTAATATTATTGTTATACCTTTGATTGTTTATTTCTCCATTTGACTGAAATCTCTTACTAATATAAAATAAATAGTAAAAGTTATATTTGACAAAATATAAATAAATTTGAATAGAGGATTTGAAAGAATTGATAATCAGTTTTGTTTTTATATTGGTTAAATGATAGAATATTAATAAAAAAAAAGAAAGATCGATGATTATAGTATCATATTATTTTATTTTTAATTTTAAAAATCTTAAAATTTTGTAATTGAAATTTTATTCGTTTTTCCTTTTCCATATAAAATTCTATATTAAGCCAGGCAAAAGGGGATAATTCTTTCCTAAAGCCAATAAAGTAGATTAAAAAAACACTAGAATTTGAGGGAACTGACCTTACCACAGGAAAAAGGAAAAAGGAAAAACAAAAGTGAGACGAGGGACGGGATGATTATAATTTTCATCCTCTTCATTTATTCTATTATATAATTTTAAAAACATTAATATAGATTATATTTTTAAAAATATAGTGGATTATATATAAGATAACCGATAGCAGATAAATATATAATAATATAAAAAAATTATTTTTAATTGATATTGAGAATAAAATGAGAAAAAATAAATAAATTATAAACTAAAATACTACTTGTAACATCTTAAAAAATGCTATATATAATAAAAAAGATAATACAATAAACTAGTGAAAACACTATAAACTTAAATATGTATTATTTGGAGATATTTCGAAAGACTTAGATAAAATTTTCAAATTATTTTTATATTTTTTTGTTAGTGTATGTAGACGGAATGATAATAATAAATTTACACACACAATTGCAAATTTTTAAATTTGAAATCGGGACAAAATATTTAATTTAACAATATCAATATTTTTTAATTGAATTAAAATTTAAAAAATTATTTTTATCTTTTTATAATATAGTTTTTAGATATTATTATAAAAAGATGAAGATAATTTAAAGTATAGTTTTTAGATATTATTATAAAAAGATGAAGATAATTTAAAGAATTTACGTAAGTATTCCAAAATCCTTTAAAAGACTATGTTTAGAAAGAGGGAGTTGTTAGAATATTAAAGAGAAGGAAAGAGAGATATCATTTTTGTTGACATCATTCGTTGAAGTGAGTATATATATGAGGGAATATTAAAAGCAAAAGAGGTGTTAGGTAAACAAAGTTGAATTGTGGATGATAAGTGGTTATAATAAAAGGACAAATCAAAATGGAACTTTATAAGAAGATAAGCTAATCTTAAGTCAAGCCTGTCCTCCCAGGATTCGCTGCACAATAATTTTCAAAGGGATATTTTCTGTTTGGATGTTTCTTCAAAGTCATAAATTAAAATGCCCTACACTTATCACAAGCATTTCACGGTAAACTAATCTTGCACACTCCATATATGCCAAAACAATTTCAATGTTATCTGGAAATATTATTTTACTCCTCCGTATCTTTTTTTTTATTTGGTGACATATTCCTCCATATCTTTAGATACTACTACCTCATTTTCTATACGGAGGATTCTTTTGTAAAAAAAAACATGTCCTGTCTTTATCAAAAAATATCTTTAAGTAATACAACAAATTAAAAGATAAATTACTTCTTTTTTTAATTATTTAAATATAATTTTATTTTACTCAAGCTAGTTATATTTGTTTGTTAAAAAAACATCCACCATCAAGAGATACGGTATCCACCCACCATCAAGAGACACGTAAGCGTATTTTATTTAAATCATTAATTATTTATTAATCTATATGCCAAAACTTCAAACAACCAAAAATTTGGGATGAAGTTATAAAACTTAGTAAATATACTATATACGTAAGATTTTAGTTTCATCGTTATCGTTAATGAGATTTTAAGTATCTATGTGTAAGTCATAAATTTAGAGTTTTATATATATATATATATATAGATTATCAAATATAAATAGCATTCAATATAATTAAAAACTAAATATTACATAAGTATTTGAAAAAAAAGTTATAGCAAAGTTAGTTTTATATATATTCTATCAATTCGGATATATAGTAACAACATCCAATTCTTTCAAAAACAAAAATCCAACACTAACAAAAACATTCATTCACATTAATATTTGAATATGATCCTTCTTACATTTTTGTAGTAATATAATATTTTTATTTAAATACAAAAATATAATTTTTTATTAAATATTTTAATGTAAAAAATAATTCTGTTATATATATATAGAGGCCTTTTGTTTGATTTACTTAATTAACAACCAACTTATTTGTACTCAATTTAGGTGGGACAAGAATTAAGCACCGCGCTACCATACATGAGAAACACAAGTAACTGATGAAGTTTAGACATCAATTACTACTATTATATATTAGACTAAATTATCTAAAAAGGTGTATGTACCAGAATAGGTTACTTGCTGACTGTTTCGCCACTAATGTGGATAACATGAGTAGGTACCTCGATCGTGACTCTTTGGTTTTCCGTGTGTTCACTGGAACCTTTATTTTTTGCAATTTATTCAATCTAAAAGATAAATAATAGTTTGGACTTTTGGATGCACACCTTGTTAGGGAACAATAACTTTCAACTGAAAAAATAATTGATATGGTTGAACCGTATCATCTAGATTTTTGAGAAGCTTTCTCCTTTGGTTTTTTACACTCTAATGGATGATATAAATGTTGGGTGATTGGAAGCGATATTGTCTTGTACTATATAAACTAATTTATTTTTACAAAATTAATTTGTAAGTTGAGGATTGTTCCACATACAAAAAGGTAAACAGGATATTTGAAATTTCAATGGAAGAGTATTGAGTGTGGAGTGATATAAAGCTCCAAGAGAGAGCTTCTATTTGGACGCGCAGTTGTGCAATGATAAATTCAGTTTCCAAACACATCAAAGAAGTCAGACAAAAATTTATAATGAGAGACACATTTTATCTTACAAATTGATTTCGTAAGGTGAATCAGATATCCTAATATAGAAATCACAATTAGTATGTTTATTCATATAAAAACTTTATAAATAACGATTAAATCTCTATAATTTGCTATATTGGTTGATATCTTATTAGTCATGTGAGTACCTTTAAATTTAATGTATGATTTTAATTCTAAAATGTTGTTCATTTTGAAAGTTCAAATTGCAATGCAAGCCTCAAAGTTGTGTATATTTTTAACAATACCACCCTTGAAGTTCTTTTAGATTTAATTATGTGCTGACTTTTTAATTTAATTTGTCTTGAGCTAAAATGTAATTGTAGCTATATATATATATAGGATTATAGGAGCTCACTTTGATTCTTGTTATTCTGATCTTTCTTGTGGTGTGAAAAATAATGAATCCAAGAGAAATAGTAAGCACATTTCTATACATAGTAAATTTCACCTTCATATATGAAGAAAAATTATATGAAAGAAGTAGAATTGAGAACAAAGTTTTAAGATGTGTAACACAATTTGATATAAGAGCACCTTCTATCAAAAAAGAGAGGAGCCTAAAAAAATATTTTTGAAGCTACTATTGATTATACTGTTCATATCCTTGCCAAACCCAAACTATTTCATTTAGGGAAGGCTTTAAATAATGATCCCAGAATTTCCTATATTCCAATGTCTCACCAGCAATTTTATTGACCTCAACAATATAACATGATGATGTAACTTCAAAAATTTCTGTATCTATAGTTAGTTGATCATTTAGCCCTGTCTCAATTCCTTCCAATCTAATGATCCCATTTTTCTTCATAACCTTAAATCTACCATCTATTTGTGCTATCTCTTCAAGTTTTGACACAACTATTGAAGGTGGTCTTTTTGTAGCAAATCTTGCATTCTCTCTTTCATTCATATCTTTCTCAAACAAACCCGAAAGATTGAATCCTGAAGAGAGTGATATTAGATCAAATGCATTGAAACAATAAGGCTTCATGTTGCATTCATCATCTTTAATAACACACATTGGACTTGGAGTTCCATATGAACTACTTGATGGCGATGATAATAAATCAAATACATTATGAACATCTGAGATATCGCCGCGTGTAGGCGATAAAGGCGGTAATTTAGGTGCTTCAATTTGCTTATAACCTTTTATAAACCAACTATTTTGCATGATCTTGTTAATACTAATTCTTGTTCTTGGATTAGGATCAAGAATTCTATAGAGAAGCCTTTTAACATCGGAACGAAACCATTGTGGAAACGTGAAATCGGCTTTTGTAATCTTCTTATACATTTCCATTAGATTTTTATCATTGAAAGGAAGAAAACCAGCTAATAGAACATAGAGAACAACTCCACAAGACCAAATATCAGCTTTAGCTCCATCATAACCTTTTTTCTTTATAACTTCAGGTGCTACATAAGCTGGAGTACCACATGTTGTGTGTAAAAGACCATCTTTTTTCTTTGATTCCAATAATGCACTTAGACCAAAATCTGAAACTTTGAGGTCACCATTTTCATCAAGGAGAATATTTTCTAGTTTAAGGTCGCGATGATAAACCCCTCTCTTATGACAATGATTAACAGCTTCAATAAGCTGTTGAAAATATTTTCTAGCCACATCTTCCCTTAGCTTACCTTTCGACACTTTGTCGAAAAGTTCGCCACCTTTCACATATTCCATTGCAAAATATATCTTTGTTTTACTTGCCATGACCTCATAGAGTTCCACAATGTTGGGGTGTCTAATCAGACGCATCACCGAGATTTCGCGCTTGACTTGTTCCTTCAAACCTACCCTCATGATCATTTCTTTGTTAAACACCTTGATGGCAACACTTTGTCCTGTTTTCAAGTTTCTTGCATGGTAAACTTTGGCGAAATTTCCTTGGCCAAGCATGCGTCCTACTTCATATTTTTGCATTAGAATTGTTGCTTTCTTATCCATTTTTCTAGTTTCTTTTGACCTCGATTTCTAAGTAACGTAAAACTATTTTGGTGTACCAGAACAATAACTATTCTGGTATACCAAAACAATAATCGCTAAGTAAAAATAGTGATGAGGATTAAGCATGAGAGAAACAAAAAGGGTTGCCTTGTTTTTATGCTCTCCATTTTGTTAATGTGGAGATGGAACTCTTAGAGAAGCATAGAAAACATGAAGGCATGGGAAGCTGGGTGATGGAACCACAAGCCCTTTGGAAGGGTTGAGGCAAAAGGGTATTCCTCTTGCTCAAGAATAATAAAGGCTTTTGGTAAATATGGTTAATTATGGTTAATTCGTTTAGAGAGAAATTTAAGGTAACAGAACACCAAATCAAGATAAAAAGTAACTGTAATGTATAAAAATAGTGAATATGGAATGCATTTATCTGAATTTGTGATCAGATATTATTGTTCTTCCCTTTCACTGAACTAAGTTAAGCAAATAAATAGATGGAAAAAAGTAAATAAAATCTAAAATAAAAATTGATTATTGAAATAAAATAAATCTATTTGATTGTATATAAAAAAATCTACAATAAATTTATTTATTTTTTGTTGCTCTAAAAAATTTAAGGTGAGTAGATGATGTCTCAATTTCCTTAAGATAGGAAAGATTTTAAGATTTATTGTACACTTATAAAGAAATTTACATTTGTATCTCTCTAATAACACTAGCGGAAATCAAATCTGCAACTTGATATATAATTATATGTATATGTATGGAACACATCAAATGAGACAATTTTTATGATGAGAAAATAAAATCACTTGTTGTTAGTCATTAATTAAATTATATGATCTAAATTAGAAAAAAAATCATAAAAAAAATTAATTAAAACAAAAAGTCATGAAATTATCTGTAAAATCAAACCCTTCTCCTCCCACGGATGACAAAATCAAACTGAATACACCAAGCAAGCAATAGAGGCCCAAGCATAGTAGTCAGCACAGACTTGCAGCAGACCAAAGCTCCAATGTAAGAAAAAGAATGAGCAAAAAAGTATCTCTCATCCCCTTTCCTCCCCTGCTATATATACCAAAAAAGTAATGGACAAATGTAAGTAGATGAATCTTTTTACCTTCTATAACCTAATCGCTACGGCCTTTTTTTAAAAGGACAAGGTTGAGAAATCGCACACGACTTGCATATGAATCTATTTCAGCCAGACGTAGAAGCTAGGGAAAGTTGCTTCGACTGGAATCGGTATCGATTTCTGAGTGAACCAATTGTGTTTTCAGAGAAGGTACAAACATCTTCTAAATTCAAAAAATCATGATTGACCATTGTAGATGTGGGTCTGAGACTGTTCAACGTAGAACACAAACATCTATATGTAAGGTGTTCTGAAAATATCAATGTTTTTTCAACCAGAGATAAAAACATCTATAAGTAAGGTCTAGATCAGTTAACAAATTAGTACAACACATTAACATTATCTAATTATAAAACTTATGTATGCAGAAAACATTATCTCTGATCTTATCATCACTAATCAGTAAGATATGAAATAAATTGCTAAGTATTTAGCTCAAAATGTTCTCGAATCAAATAGCATAATATAAGCAATTGATATAAAACATTAGAGTTTAACATGCTCTCTTAACAGGATTTAAAGAATAACAAATCAAGAATATAATCACTTTTAGGATACTTTTGTTAACGAGCCAAAAAAGTATTTAACATCATGATAACACGGATGCGGGTTCATTTGAACAGTAACCATGAGAAGCATAGAAAACATGAAGGCATGGGAAGCTAGGTGATCGAACCACAAGCCCTTTGGAAAGGTTGAGGCCGGTAAGAATGATAAAGACTTTTGGTAAATATGGTTAATCTGCTGAGATAAATTTAAGGTAACATAAAACCAAATCAAGACACGAAGTAGTTGTAAACTGCACCTAAGTTAAGCAAATAAATATAAGGATTGCTATTATTGCGTTAAGTTAAATTTATGATAATCCACTAGCACAATAACATCAACTTTTGTATGCAGTTTACAGTGTCAACCAAAAATATGTAATTAAATCATACATTGTTGGAAGAAACATTATGCATCATGCAACTTGAAGATTCAAAGACCAAATGTATCTTAACCTCATCAGTATATTCTAAGCCGCCTCATCAAGGAGAATGGAAAATGTTAAGCAATGCAATGTAATCTGGATTAGCTTAGTGGACACCTCACATTCCATGAGTTACTCAAGCGAACTACCAGATCAAGTACAAAAAAAAAAGATATATCAACCGAGTCCCTCAAGGCTATGCAATATGTCTGAATATTATGAGTCACTCAGATTCAATAATCGCACATTATATTTCCCCAAAAGCATCTACTGCACTGCCTGCTAACCAAATTTCATGTCTCATAATCTAAATCCTACCGAACACTTGCTTTCAGGTTAAAGTGATCCGAGAAAAGGATTTGAACTTGGCCTTTCACTGCTGCTGCTCGTATATTTGCATGTAAGTTTCTGAAAGCGCAACCAAATGAGGAAGTGTTTCTGAAACGTGCAAATCCTGCATCTCATACCTAGAAAATCAAAGTGTTAGGCCTTAAAAATGTTAAACACATTCGATTTATACATTTTTATCTTATCGAAAATATAGCTTACCATAGTTCTTCTGATTTTCGTTGCACAAACGCCCTATAGGACCCTTCACCAGGTTTTCCATCGTGAACAATATTTGCAATCAAATCATATTTAGTGCGCAATTTCTCATTTTCTTTTGGTGTTGGTAAGGGAATGTAATCCTTCAACTCCAGGTTCTTCACAGGAAAGTTGACTGAAATAAACATTCATTGGATTCGGGTGAACTTAGAAATAAGTAGGCAGATATTAACTTGAATAAATTTCGGTTCATTTCAATTAAATTCCTACCTAAAGTAGGATTCTTTTCCACAAAAAAATTGTTCTTAGTAAATCGCCGCATGTGAAGAATCATATACTTAGGCAATCTGGTAACACGATACTGCATCCTTGCTATATGAGGACGGACCACCTCTGTAATAGTCTCACCGTCAAACTTTTTTAGTATGTTAAAGAGTGGAACCTGGAAACCAGACCTTATCAGCAAGCAAAATAAAATCTCTACATTTAAAACTAAAATGAACTGAAAACAGAAAAACAAAATAGAAGGGACTTCATCATAGAATTGCAAAAAGAACTAATCATCCTTGCTTCAGTGGAAATCCTACTATTTTTTTATGAAGCATTTACCTCATGGCATATTCGAGGAAGAGGATTCAAATAAAACATCTACTTAGGCAACACTAAAATGTCCAACGGCCAAGGAAAAATATTATGGGTTGCAATTTAAATGTATAAACCCTCAGTAATGAGATAGCACTGACGCTAGTCCTCTAGGTAAGGTAATGATTGACATTGACATGGTATTTACAAAAAATTAAATGAATGCAACAAAACAAACCATATAAGTCATGACTATGCTCAAGTCTATTTCACTTGGCTTCAATAAAATAAAGTTGTTTTACCAGCTTCATGGAAGCTAAGAGCTATGCAAATCAATGTGAACTGTGAAGTGTCTTGATACACACACTGCATGAAAGTTGAAACCAAAAAATAATGTTTATAGATGAGATAGTAAAATAGCAGACAAGATGCATCCCATCTAGCATGCAAAACAACCATAATCAAAACATTTACGTAACAGTAATAGTTTTTCAATAATGGTTTTAAAGTGACAATAAGTTACCAGTCTTGGTTTTACAACATCCTTCTTGATGTTCATATCCACATTTTTCTAATTTATACATGTATGATGATGTATCCCTTTGATATAACAGCCAAACTAACAAGAATCAAGCTTCAATGTAGCAGGGAGGTTTTCGAGTTCAACCCTGATTTTGGAAATCGAGGAAAAAATCAAACCCGCTTAAACATTTTTCTCCGTCGAAATTGTGGCGGGTTTGGGCAAGTAACCACAGGTTCATGCCACGTTGGCATGCCTATATGTAACAAGCAAAATGACGTTGAGTGAGGAAATACCTGGGGTATTATATTTTTCTCCATCACATCCTTGAAAAGAGGTGGCGGGGGCAAGTCCAACCCTAACATTAGAAATGGCATTTTCGAAGTTTCTTTGACAGATGCATATCGCCCGGTTCCCCCATCCAAAAGTTTCTCATTGTTGTTTTGGTCCTCAATATTTTCTTTCTTTTCAGTGATCCTTTTGTTAGGAATCTCTTTTACAACCTCAAGTTCACCCTGCAAGCACCGTAAATTTAATAAAAAACACGACTCAAGTGACTAGTTACAACTTCCAACCAGCAATAATATATCAACAAAAAAAGAAAAAAGAAATTAGTGTGAAAAGAAGAACCTGAAAACACTCATAAATTATGCTCATATTCTTCTTGGAAGTTTTAAGATCAGCATGCAGCGTATTAAGAAGCCACGAAATGAACTCAACTGGGTCAGACTGCGCACCTATCCGAAACCGTTTTTTACTAGCTTTCATCACTGCTTGAAGAAACTCATGGGGGCTGACCTGTTGACATGCATATTAAAGATACATACCAAAATTTTCAAAATGTATGTATATTTACAATGACAGCATCAGAAACAGACCTGTCCTTTAAAGTTCCGTGCATGCCAGATCTTCCTAGTGAGTTCACCAAATCGATGAACAAGTGGAGATTTGCAGTGTTGATAGTTTTCAGGGATAAGAAAAAAATTCCTCAAGGGGGTAACTCTCATTAAGGATTGAATTGTTACATTCACAAAATCAGTCTCCTTAATATTATTAAGTCCCACCTGAAATATTTTCATATAATGGATAAAAATAAGCCATAAAGCATCAAGCTTGAAACTGCCAATCAACAATAAGCAAAATTTCATTTTCCATAAGAAAGAAGAAATATACCATTCCAGGAAGGTAACTAGAACCATCAAGTGCCCTAGACCACTGCTTATTTTTGTCAAGTTGTTCAACATCTTTCGCAGTAAACCTGCAGATAGGTACATCCTAGAGTTAATCTTTAAGTTAAGTCAACATAATGACAAGGTAAAGTGAGCATGGAAACGTAAGTGGTAACCTAAAAAATAGTTTAATTAATGGTAGAGATTTAAAGGTTTCTATGCAACTTTGAATTAATGGAAAAAAAATGCACAACAAATCTAAGTGGGTAAGGGTAACTGAATTCATTGAGCAAAAAATTATGACACATTTGACCGAATGACCAAAACCTATAAAAAAACATTCTCTTATCTATTCAATATATAATGAAGAGAAAAATTATTATTAATGACCTAAGAAACAAGCATAAAATAAAATGTTGTCAAATAGCAGCTATAGTGGCGTGCGCTATAGCACCATAGCATAGCGGAATTTGAACTAATCAATATTTTATGTGATCCGTGATTGACAACATTGACAAAAGGACAACACTATCTAGGGCCAAGGCCAAAAGCAGATACAATGTTACATACATTGCACAAAAGATAAAAATATCATATTTACTGGGCAATATGTTTTTGAGAAATTGTGCACAGCAAGCAAAGCCAAATGAAAAAATTAGACACACCTTGGGTTCAAGACATGCCGAATGTCATCCAATGAAGGATCATTAATTTCATAGCTATCGGGAAGACAGTAGACTTTTTCAGTCCGGAGATTGATATAAACATGGTGGCCAGCTTCCAAACTATGCGTATAGGCATGAGACCTCTTCCCCCTCCCTTGGTAATACTTACCACAAACCAAACATGCATACACATTTAAATTTGACAAAGAGACAGAACAGAACTTCTCAAAGTCGAAATCCAAAACCTGCACACAAAATCATATAAAAATAAAATACATACTACATATGGAAACTAGCAAAATACATATTCAACAATGGACCAAATAAATCAAATACCTGTCTATTAACAGTATCAAGATATGGACAATCCTTCCGAACCTCCACCTGGCGACTATTTCTTCCCCCAAATAGTTGTTCCTGTGAATCATCTTCTTCATCACTATCATCATCCGCTTCATATTTATGCCCATTATGCTTAGGCTTATCATTCCTATTGTTGCTTCGGTAATAATCTTCCTCCTCATCAACATCAGCATAATTATTGGCCAATCCAGAAAGAGGATTTGCAATGTTGACAGGAGGAGGAGAGGGGGAAGACTCCTCATCCACTCTTTGCCTTTTCGATTCAGAATCAATCCCTTCCTTCTCTACCCTTTCCCTTTTTGATGTCATGTTCTTTGCTAAAACACTTTAAAATCAGCTACAAATACAACAACGTTATATTATGAGTCTCTTTTGTAACAAAAAGGATTGGGAAACTAGCAAAGAGACGCTATGCTACAATAACACGACTGCACTGTCAATATAGACCAAGTAACCAGTGCCCGATGGCTCACTATTGGTTGGCTAAAAATTGGGTCACGAATTGCCTGCGGTTGAAACTGCACGCACGCACGCAGTTTCACACAGTAACGATCTTGATCGTAAATTCGAGATTGGATGGTTCAAATTACATAATAATAAAATTAACAATAACTGATATCGATCATTCATTTTAGATCGGGCAGTTCACAGCAGTAACTGAGTCACACAGTTACTGCACCAAATCCATTTCCTAAAAATTGAGGCGAGTAGGGTTGGTTCGTTCTTTTAGGTAGACCTAGGGCTAATACTTTGCACAAGACCAAAGCTAGCAAACAAACAGAGCAAAATCACTCCAAAATACAATGAAGCATAGGTAGTTAATCAGCAACAAATTACAGCAAAAATCAGCAAGCAAAACAGATAATAACGAAAATCAAATAAGCCAACAGAACAAAATCAACAAGAAATCAACAACAGGACGAAAATCAAACAATAAAATCAGAAGCGAATGTAGTGAATCAGCAAGCAAGAGAACGAAATCAACAAACTACAAAATGAAATCAACAAGCAACGGAACGAAATCAAAATCAAGTAACTGCTTGCTTACTGTGCGAACGGAAATCCAACGGCGTGCAGGGAGACGAACGGAACTGGACAGTTTTAGGCGAACGGAGCGGCGGGCAGAGAGGACAGTCGGCGCGTAGAGAGGGAAACAGACGACTGACAAACGGAGTGAGCACTGAGGGAGGAGGACGTTGAGAGTTGTGAGAATCGAGGGAGGACGCAGATTATATTATTATTTTCTAAATATCTTTTTGCTTTATTTTTAGAACTAAAATCATTTTTCTTAAAAGAAAGTGAATTAAAACCCCTAAAAAAACGAATTAAATCAGAACAAAAATAAATAATTTTTTTGTCAATAAAAAAAGTCCTAATGGGCATTTGTCACCCATCATCAGGTTAACAATAAACTTAATTTCATATCCCTCTATTATATTCCACTCCACACTTTTATCAAACTACTTATTTTATCTTTTCAAAGAATATATAAAGCAAACTTCATGATATCTTTTTTTAGAACATTAAACTTTAACATAAAAACAATGAGAAACTTAATTTGTTTTAAACAATTACATTAAAAGAGTGAATAATTATTTTAGTTTTAAAATTTTAGATATGATTTCATTATGATAGTGTGTGTTTGAAAAATAAAATTATAATTGGGTAATAAATTAATGGCCATTTAAATTTTACACAAACTAGTTTCTTAAAATCATGGTCAAAATACATAACAACGCGAGAAATTGACCGCAAATGTCATTATAAATATATATAGTCTCTTGATAAATTACAAATACAATTTTAAATATCTTTTTTGTTAATAATTTTATAATTAAATAATTAATAAAAAATATATTTAAAAATTAAATTATTAACTAAAAATTCATTTAAATATCAAAATCACTTATTAAAAACAATTGAAAATGTTTTTTTTTAATATAATTTTAATACATTTAAGAGCTATATCTAACATCACCTCATCATAAGTTTAAGAAAAAAAAATCAAAATAGAGTAGAAAACTTGGGGCACTTGAATGCACAATACTTAAAGTCCGTGTGTTTATGTCTATAAATATTTCAATTCGTGAGTTAAAAAATATCGAAAGAGTATTAGTAACGAGATTCTTAATCTAAATCTAAAAGTAATATAATTATTATTTTATTGTGTCAACTCAAATATTTTTAAAGACTCTATTTTGATCTTAAAAATTAAATTTTTAATACTCTTAAAAAAATTAAAATTTTAGAGAAATAAAAATATTTTTAAGCTTTAATATTTAAAAAAAAATGTAAAATTGATTGGTGTTGTTGCACACCATCATTCATAGTCGGCTATTTCCTTAATAATATCACTAAATAATAATGTTAAGTGGTGTCATATTAAGAAAAACGTGGTTTGCCCTCAAGGAGGTGGATCGGCCCTTGCAAGTTGCAATGACCCACTGAGTCTGCCTAATCACCCTCCACGTGGATTCCGAATTTCCTCACACAATGACACGTACCTCTCTTCCCAACTCACATAACTCCAAAATTGCTTTTACAGCATTCATGCATTCATTCATGTTAATTCCTAATTTACTTTTGTACCCTCGTCACAGCCTTTCAACACAGTCAAAAGTCCATAATACAAATAAAGCTGCTAATTCCAATTCTACACTATGATACGCTCACGTATATATCTCTCTCTTCTTGCAATGCGTCAAACACACTTGTACCAATTTTGCTGCTAGTAATCCATGCAAATGCATTGCTCACTACACTATTTCACTTCCGTGTCTTTCCCTCCTTTTTCCATCTGTTCATCTTCCTTCACATCCTTTTATTCTTTAAAACACACATTCCCAACACACACATAAACAGACTCTACTTTTTCTTTTCCAAAACCATTCAATTCACATTAATCAATGAAGAACACAGTCGTTGAGAAGTTCTCTGAATTCTACCAAAAATGGATTTTTAAGCTTGAAGAGATTCTTCATCAACTTCTTCAAGTTTCCAAAACCCAAGAACAAGATATACAATCACTAGTTTCAAAAGTCACAACCCATTTGAAAGAATACTACACTGTAAAATGGGGTGCAGCACATGAAGATGTTGTTATCTTTTTCACACCAACATGGCTTAGTCCTTTAGAAAATGCTCACCTTTGGGTAACAGGTTGGAAACCCTCAACAGTCTTTCGAATCCTCGACGGTTTAAACGCAGCGTTTGATATGACAGAGGAACAGAGGAAGAAGATAGATGAACTGAGAGTGAGGGTAAGGATTGAGGAAGAGAAAGTGGAGAGAGAGATGGAGAGACAACAAGTGGCTATGGCGGATTTAAAGATGGTGGAGCTTGCTAAGCTTTCATGCAGAGCAAGGAAAGGTGATGCAAGAGTTGATGGGTTGGTTGGTGTTGCTTTGAAGGCTGTGTTTGGTGGTTTGGAAAAAGTTATGAAAACTTCTGATTGTGTTAGACTTAAGACACTTAAAGGGATTTTGGATGTTCTAACTCCAATTCAGTGTGTGGAGTTTTTGGCTGCAAATATTGGTATACAGTTAAGGTTGAGGAAATTTGGAATGAAGAGAGATTTAGCAGCTGGATGCATATTAAATGAAGAAATTTGAGTAGCTAGTGAGTTTTGTACGTTTAATTTAGGCTTATTATTAATTAAGTTGTATTAGTACTCCTAGCTCTCAAAAATGAAAATGGTTTAGTTTATCAAGTACTAGTAGTAGTGTTCTTATTTCTTTGGGTTTAGAAGTTTTCAATTAATGTATGAAAAAGGAAAGAAATTGATAGTATGTAGATGAGTATATATGATATGTTTGCGTTCCTTTAATTTCAAAGACATATAACTAAGATTATTTTTTTAACTGTTATGATAGCAAAAGGAGAAAGTCAATAAAAATGTAGGTGTTCTTAGGAAGC
This sequence comes from Cicer yamashitae, assembly GCA_037974755.1. NCBI lineage: Eukaryota > Viridiplantae > Streptophyta > Magnoliopsida > Fabales > Fabaceae > Cicer > Cicer yamashitae. The sequence continues at coordinate 3,394,570 of JBBPBQ010000003.1, read as the reverse complement.
ATGAAAAGTATGGAAGAAGCCATAGTGCCGGTGCATTACATCATCAATTTCTTCTGTATAGACAGGAGAGAGCATAGTCACAAAATGTGTGTGTGTATGTGTAAAGATGGTACATGTTTCAAAAGCCACGTACATGCAAACATAAGCAGTACTCAGAAAACATGGCAAAAGAGAAGGGTAAGTGATTATTTCATCTCACACGCAAGAAGCAGGTGTTGATGAAATTCTAGAGGAAGAAACGTTGTTGATGTCATGCTTACTCTTGTAGGACTCACAAGCTGACGTCTGAAAGGATTTCCCAAGAAAATGATGTGGCATGTGACGTCGTTAAGTCTTTAATTAAGTATCAGGAAAAAACAGAATAATAATTAAAAAAATAAAATAGGCAAAAGTTGTGAAATTTTGCAAAATGTCACTAGAGAGCTCAAACAATTGATAAAAATATTTATTGGTTGAATCTCATAATCTACTTTTATTTTATTTTACCCTTTAATTTATAAGAGAATGAGACTTAGTAATTTGAAATTTGGGATTTTTTCGATGTATAAGTTCCATCTTTGACTAATGCATATAGAAAAACTTTTGTTAAAAAATGTCACCCCCCTTTAATGATTCTCAAGAAAAACTTTGGCAATCAAAATATACTCTCTCAAGCCTCATAGTTTTCCTTCATTTATTATTCTCTCTTCCTTTCAGCATTTTCTTCAATAATGCATAGTTTTCAATTGTGAGATGGTTTTCTATAATTTCTCACTCAAGCCTCATAGTTTTCCTTCATTTATTATTCTCTCTTCCTTTCAGCATTTTCTTCAATAATGCATAGTTTTCAATTGTGAGATGGTTTTCTATAATTTCTCAATAAATACTAGTCTTAATAATTCAACAGATCATCAGTATAAAAGTTGCATGTTCATTAAGTCACAATTTTTACATCTCAAACTTCATCAACAAAAATACAATTAATTTACATCAAGGATCTTGCAAAACAACACAACACACTTTTCATTTGGACATTAATTTATAGCTAATTAAGGTATTAATAATGATGAAGACTTTTACAAAAGAACAATATTGAGATTGAAGGAAGAAAATGGCTTTTAGCAGCAAATATCAATATATACCCCTCTAGTAGCTTGGCAGAGGATAGAGAGAGTCTTTGTTGATTTTCATAACACAGAGAAGAGAGTGAGATTGAAACTTGTTAAGTAGTCTCCACTGATAATATCTCCAATTCAGCCCACCATAGTGGAGAAAGTCTTGGAACAGCTTGCTCAGGTGTCACATCAATAACTTCCTTCAATTTTGAAGTTATGTCTCTCATTGTAGGCCTTAACTTTGAATCAGGTTGTATACACTCTTGAATCACTTCACAAATTACATCAAGTTCATTGTCCTTGAAAGACTGCAGATTTGGATCAATCATATAGCTGATGCTTTTCTTGTCGTTTAAGAACTCAGTAGCCTACAAAGTTAACCAGGATTTAGTTTATCACAGCCATATATGTATACATAAAACAATGAAGATGCACTTATGTAAAGGATTTGGATTCCTTGTTGTAGAAAAAACATGCGTTTACATGCGGTAAACAACCTTAGCCGTTAATATGAGATCAAACAACTCAAATTATACAATGACAAAATCAATTTTAAACGATCACGACTGTTAATTTGAGATCAAACAATTGAGATTGAAAACTTGATGACGCAGATACTGTATCAAATCTGTTTCCATAAACATAAGTTGTTTTCTCTATAATTTTTCGAATATAAGAAATAAACTGATATTTTTGTTATTAATCACATGCTTGGTGTCTGTTTGGTTAGTATAGGAAGGAAGTAATGAAAATAAATGTTTGATGCGTTAATATTTGAAAATGGGAACATAGTGAAAACATTGCGGTAGTTTTGCAATTAAAAGTAAAAATATGAAATGAAAACAGAAAATGATTTTTTCATGTGAAGAATGATGGATATTTGTTTGAAACTTACCCAGTTGATAAGATTGCATTGTTCTTCAGATTGAGGCAATTTACCGGAAATGATTTCCAGCAACAATATTCCAAAGTCAAAGACATTGTCATCAAGATCAGCACGGCGCAAATCTGATTTCTTTGAATCCCCTCTAGATGTCCTAGCTGGTGCTACAATATTTCTAAAAGTGACCTCCGCAAGCTGAAAAATCAATACAATAGAGAGAGAACTAAGGAAAACGAACTCTAGTAATCTGAAGTTCGCTTGGAAGATAGGTAAAGTCTTATTAAAGATTGTTTCAGCTAAGAATTATAACATTAAGAGAGAATAGAATTATGTACCTTGGCAGCATAATCATCAGTCAACATGATCATATTTGAAGCAACTTTGCTATGAGCTACTGGTGGATTTAGATCATGGTGCATGTACTGAAGACAATATGCAACTCCCATTATAATCCTCACCCTTTCTCTCCAATCAAGACGTTCAACTTCTCTAACTGAAAATACAACAAACAAAATATACATAATTTAGCCTTTTAAATCACAAGGCATAATTTTATTAGATATATCTAAGCAATGTAACGACTAAAAACAATGAGCATTACCATGTAGGTGCTCAAATAGGATTCCATTTGGAGCATATTCAAATATTAACATCCTTGTGAATGGTTCTTCTTCCTCACAGTATCCAATAAGATTAACAAAGTTCTTATGGTTTATGCGGGACAATGTCGCAATCTATAGCATACAACAGAAACTAAATTAGCAAAAGAGATTTTTGAGATTGTTAAATGCAATAATCATCTTATTTGTATAGAATTGAAGAGGACAAAAACCTTTTTCCTGTAGTTCAATTCCATGCTCTTAGACCATTCTTGAGAAGAATCAATAAGAGTAGAAACAACCGCGATTTCGACTCCACTAGACAGTGTTCCTTTGTAGACAGTGCATCCTTCAAATCTAATAACAATATTGCTGAAATCCTCACATGCTGTCTCTAGTTCTCCTCTATTCAACTTAGGAACCCCTACATTTCATCATAACATAATATGAGAATATTATTATCCACACAATAATAATAGTAAACAAGGTCTAGTTTTTCATTCACTCATTTGGAGAAACTAGTACCTGTTATAAAAGCTTTTTGCAACTGTCCACTTATACCAGTTTTCCAAGGTTTAATTATTTTAGCTGCTCTTTTTCTCCAAATGGAAAGAACTATGACAACAATGAACAAAACAGCCACAAGTATGATAATTATTATATATTTCCACAACTTTCCAGAACCACCATTAGCTGAATGTTGTTGATTTGTTTGGTTTCCATCAAAAGCAGAATCAGAAGGAGAAGGCAATGGTGAATGTGACTGATTTTGTTTCTTATTTGCATCTGGAACAGCTGGAATAGATCCACTACTAATGATAATTGGATCATAACTGAAATCTGTTATAGGTCCACCACTATAAGGTGCAGCTGCAAGGTTACTCGATTGACCGAGTAACCTTCGACGCGCGTAATTGATAAGGCTCGGCACATTCATGGTAATCTCTGCCTCATTAGCACCTACATGATGCAAGAGATTAGAAGCAAAAAAATTATTTTATCAACAAAACATAATTTAGCGAAGGATCGTGACTCACGAGGTTGAAGGTCGCCAAATTTTTCTTCATGGCCTTGTTTGAACCTACAAGAAAGAGAAAATTTTAGTACAAGATGAGCATGATGAAAGGAAAATGTATGCATATGTGTGTTCAAATTGGGATTAAGAGTAGGTTAAAAGTTATTATCCACACACAGTGGCAGTGAAAAGGCATTGAGGCATTTCAGAAGTGCTACTTTAATTGGAATAATCAGTGAATCTGGTTTGTTCCATTGCTTGAAGTTGCTATGCCACACACTGCACATGCCATCCATCCAAAAACACAAGAAAGAGATTACAAAACTAATAGTCATATGCATACTTTGTTAACAAGACAAAAATGCAACAATTGAAGACACACACACAATATGCTATGATGAAAACTGTCACACTGCTAGATTATTTTTTGCCTCTCGATGACTTTTCTCTACATTTAATGTAGATTTGAACACTTGAAAATTGTGGTTAATCATGTTTAAGTTTGTGGTTAATGAAGTTATGTGGAATGTTAATAAGTTTTGACACTTGGTATATCCATTAATTATCTACATAACGTAAAAAGTTGTCGTGTAAGTTGTTCAATTTTAATTGTTCAAATGACACAACTGGTGAAATATGCAATGGAACTTCTAAGGTCATTTTCTGAGGGAGAATGAAAAAAAACGAAGATTTGCTTACCCGTGACCAAACTTTCTATTGATGCAGGAAAATAATGTAGTGAGAGGTGATGAACAATCATCAACAAGTAGTGATTTAGAGGGAAATCTGAATTTTTCTTGATCTTGAGAATCACTCTCTTCTAATTTGTTGTCACAAAGCAACCTATGATAAAATAAAACACCCTTCAAGAATACACATAAATCTTTATAAAAAAAATACATGTAAATATAGAACTAACTTACAAGTGTTTTAGAGATAACATTCTACTAAGCTCTGCTGGAATGCTTCCTGACAAGTTATTCTCTCTTAAATCCAATAACTCTAGCTCAGCTAGATCTCCAAGTTCTTTAGGAATGGCACCAGAAAAATTGTTATTCCATAACACACTGTCACAATGAAACAGAATTTCGAATCAATATAGTCATAAAATATAAGGAACTGACACATTTTTACTACTAAAACACAACATCTAGGAGAGTACTATGTTATAGTAGAAAGATATAAATTGCTTGTATAAATGCCTTGAAATTTAATTTGGTCATTCATAAGTGGTTAATATATACCAACACGGGGTAAGAGCATTTAGGGAAATAAACAAGTAATCATCATGGATTTAATTTTTCCAAACTAAACACAGTAATCATGAAAAAACTTTAACATGGACTCAGTAGTTTATTTATTGACATCAATGGTAGTCAATGCAAATAGAAGCATACACTAAAAAGGAAATTCATGCTAATAAAACAAGAACATCATTAGATTCCTTACAGATATTTCAAGTGACTAAGTTTCCCAAGCTCAGGAGCCAATGTCCCTTCCAAGGATAGCCCATTTAGGTCCCTACAAAAACACAAGTCATAAATTTCAACAATATTAAAGGACTCTGCAACAATATTACAACTGCAATTGTAGCCGTATGATCTACAATTTACCCCAATATAGGAGAAATATTTTAGTGCAATATTTATAAGAAAGGAAAAGAATTACCGAAGGAACTTACAGCATCTGCACTTTACCATCGATACAGTGCACCCCAAACCACTTGCAGGGGTCACAATCATTTGGATTCCAATTTTCCAAAGCAACACGAGGATCACATGTTATTCTTGCCCTAAACTCCAACAAAGCCAATCCTGCATTTTCCATTCCAATTAGAATAATCATAAAGATAAAAAAATAATAATTTATATGCTCTTCCATTAGTTAATTTAGGAAATAGTATCATGACATATCTAATAATTAAATATCTATGTAAATTTTTTTATACTGGCATGTAAGTTTTATGTATAGAAATTAAACTCAATTAAAAAACCTAAAATTATAGTAATGTTTTATGTGATGAAAATCTCACCTTCATCATTAAGCGACCAACACTGATGGATTCCCCAAAGAGAAATGAAGCAAATATAATAAATTATAAACCAAAATCCAAATGTGTTACATCTCATTCCCATTTCTTGATGAAGCCAATGCCAGCGCGAATGAGGCACAGTATATCTATTTAGATGAAGCTGAAGAAATTCACTAACTATAGAAAAAACTTAAATTATATTATTAAGCATAGAAAATTATCAAATTAGCTCTTGAGGTCCAAAGTTGATCATATCAGGATCCCTCATTTTTACAATGTTATCTCTTTGTTACAATATATTCAACAAAGACATAACCTTGTAGCTTCTACTCAATATATCTTCCTCTCAATTATCCTCAACAATGTATGTAGCTGAAAATAAGAGAAGAAAAATTAACAAAATGAATGAATTATATAATTTGATCAAGAGCAATGAAAATAAAATAAATAAATAACCCCATTATTTATAAGCATTGATATAGAAAGTGAATTACCGCGTAGAAGGGTCAAAAGTGAACAAATTATAGCAACTTGGCAAGGAAATGGAATGCTGGGTGGAAGAGGGATGAAAGGTGATGGCAAATTGAGACAAAGACAAAAAAAAAAGGCAGCAAAAGTAGAATGTAATTAATAAAATTTAAATCTCGATTGTTTTTATTAAACCTTTTTTAGAAGAATGTTTTTTTTTTTTTAATCTCTATTGCTGCCTTTTTAAGGATGATCTCAGAGGACCCTCTCTTCGACCATCTGCTTCATCATGGGGCTTCCTTTCTCTTTTCTCTAAGGTTTAATTTCTGTGTCTTTGTCCCTTTTGGTTAATTAATTAATTAATTTTCTCTCTCTTTCCTTTTCCCAGTTGTTGATTCACTATTTTCGCTTTCTTTCTTTCTGTGTCTTGTTTCTTAGATTCTCTCTCTCTCATCACCCCCACCAGCCACCCAAAATTTCACGTTTGATTTGCTCTTTTTTTTTTTTTTTAATTAACTAGTACAAATTATTATTATTATTTTTATTGTAATTATTTTATCAATGTTTCTAAAATTCTCTTCGGAGAGTTGTAGGTTCTGTTGGCCCCCACTTCCGACATTCTTGGACGCGCTTTTGTTTTGTTACTAGGTTAGTCTGACATGGTTTGTTGCTCCACATCATCCAATCATATAAATAAAACCACCATTTTTTATTGAGTCTTACTGACAAATGCCATCAAAATGGAAGTTTCTATTGAATAAAACCTAATCTTTTTGTCAAAAACCCCCATAATTTTCAGCTATTTTCTTCTTTTAGCACTTGTTAATTAATTAAAAATGACACTTTTCTATTTTAAAGCCTTTTATAAATTGAAAAATATAAATTTCAATATATTTTTAATTAATTTTTTTTATATTTAAATTTTTTAATAAGTGTTTTTAAGGCATTTAGAATACTTATTATACCATTTATCATTTTTTAAAAATTAAAAATATAAATTTTATATTAAAAATATATTAGAAATTGTGTTTTCAAATTTTTAAAAACATAAAATTTGTCTCTATAAAAAAGAGCATAAAGTTTGTTATTTCCAATTTTTGAAAGCACAAAGCTTGTTAACACGACCTTTCTTTTTTTATGGTTCTTTAAGATTGCCAATGTCATTCTCATACATCCAATGCAAAAAGGCTACAACTCTACTATGTGTCTATCATAATGAAAGGAGTACAATTGTGCTATATCTAATTTAATACATAATCTGAAATCAAATTTAAAAATAAATATATTTGGTATAAAATTAAGATTAGGTATTTTAGTAGAGTTTAATTCAACCAATAAATATTAATATATTGATATTATTAAGTTTAATGTCATGCATGTGTTTCAAATTCATAACTTTATAGCTATGTCTTGAATTTCAAATGACATTTATTATTTCATCTATAGACAAAAAAATTTAAATTTAAATATTTCATATACACTTTTTATTTATATTTTTTAAGAGACATATTATGTAAGAAAGAGAAACACTTGAATAGTCACCAAATTTGGCATACACATAAATAAAATAATTAGATAATATTTATTTTTAAAATAATTAAATGATTTATATTATTTAGCGTACCTAAATGTGTGCCTAAATGTATTGTAATTATACAAATACTTTCCTTTAAGAAAATTTATATATCCTAAAAATATCAATCTAAAATTCTCTCAAATTTTGACACCTAATTGTTTGCCACTTTCTATCAATTTCTTTTTTTTTAATATTTTCTAAATCTATTGCCACTTTATATCACCACATGTCTCTCGGTGCATTACATATTTGTCTCACTTTCCTTTTTTATAGTTTTTTTTTTCTGTCAAAAATTTAAAGTGAGAGATGTTGTCTCTTTCAATCCAATACATGTCTTTTTACTGTTAAATCAAACAATTAGACTTTCTTTTTTCTTTTGTTCCTTTTCACTTATCTCCCTCATTTACATCTTTCTTTCTTTTAGATCCAAGCAACTAATTTTGAAATTATAATATATTAAAAAAACTTATCTACCATATTTAACTAATATTATATATATATATATATATATATAAATAAAAGAATAGTAAGTATAGTTTAAAAACTATAAACAATTTTATTGTGGATTTTTCTTCTTCTATATCCTCGTATCCCTGACCTACAACGGTGTACAACGCTGCAAAATTCTCACTTCAGGAGGTCGCATCTTGAAAATGCAACCATCGATATTTTTTATTTTTATACATAATTGCATTCCTGAAATATGACTTTTTTAAAAGAGAATATTTATAGCACTATACATAATCATAGATCAAATATGTGATCTCTTAAGTTCTTAACGGATTAAAAGTAAAACATATTAATATATAAGTTTTAGATATTTTAATTTTTTTTTAAAAAGACGATATTTGAAAAAAAAAAACCGTACCTTTAGGGATCAATAAGTTAGTCTTACAAAAAAGTTATGTTATGCTTTTTGTTTTCTCTCATCTTTTCCCTTGTTTTATTTTGAATTTAATAACACTCCTCTCTCTCATATGTCATATTTCCCTTTCTCCTCATCTTTAGACCTTTCTCTCGCTACTCCTCTTCTTTTTTCTCAAAAACAAACAATTGGAGCATCCTTTCTTCTCCATTTCTCTTTCTTTTTCTCATGTTTCCTCTCTCCAATTAAGCAATTCCTCTTCTCTCATCCTTCTTTTTCCTCTGTCTCCTCCAGTAATACGTCTTTCCCTTACTAAAAAGGGATGAGTATGTAAAAACTTTAGGTTCTCTATTAAAATAAATAAATAAATAGATTATTTAATCTTTGGAATTTTTATCTCTTAAGCGCCTAAATGGGGTCAAGTTCTTCTTCCCCTTATCTACATGGCTAAGAGTTATTTAGTCTTTAGGTTTTCTCTTAAATTAATTTCATTGGCATCAGATTTGGATTTCAAGTATAAAGGGATTTAAAGATTTGGGTGAAGACAAAAGTTTGGTTTTGGTCTTTTTGATGGAAGAACAACTAAATGTATATTTTTAGTTTTTACAAATATACATTTTTGCTTTTAGTCTCATTGAATATTGATTTAAGTCAAAAAAAATATTTTTTAAATTAAAAGGATGGAATTCAAATATGAATAAAGTTTGTTAGGACGAAAAATAAAATATAAAGAATAAAAAATAAAAGTGTATATTTGTAAGAACTAAGAACAAAAAATATTTACAAATATTAAAATCAAAAAGTAATATATATTTATGGGTAATGAGAGACTATTTTAAAAGGTTTTTTAAAATTGCAAGTAATGGTGGAAATAAATTAGACCGAGTTAAATTTTGTAAGGTCTGAATCTGAATTGTCAAAAAATATAAGTCTACTTAAAGTTTATCTCATATTAATAAGGGTCTATTTCAACTAATTGAGTTAAAAGTTGAAGGAGTGAAATGATCAGATTCAAACTTTAAACGAAGGAGAAATTACTAACTTAACTAATATACTAAGATTTCCCTATAAAAAAAACGCACATACATTTTTTTTCTTGTAACAAAAGAAACAGAAAAACCAACTACTATGTAGAAAAAGATATCCTTAAAGCATCTCCAAACAAAACAAAAACAAACTCCACCGACAACTCTATTTAGCTAAAAAGAATCAGGTGTATTTTTTCAGCAAAAAGTAAAATAACGAAGCATATCTTTAAATAGACTAATTAACTTATAGGTCAATGAAATTAAGAACATTTTTTAATATATCTAATATAACATTTTAAAAAAATTAATATTATATTTCAATTCTAATTTACCATAATATATTTAAATACGTCAACAATGAATGTAAATTAATATGATTAAATTAATAAAATATTAACAAGTTTATAATTTTAACATAAAATTAAAAATCCAATATATAAATACTAATAGTAATAAAAAATATTATTCGTATTTACTTTAAACTTGATTAGGTAAACTTAAAAGATTTTTTTTGCAAGACAATCTATATATTTAAGTTTAAAATTTTTAATATTATAATGTCTATGTTAACGTAGTAAACAATGCGCGATCCATGCACTAAGTTTTATTCATAAAATCGAATACTGAAATTGTAATTATTCGTTAAATAATATAATTTTCTTTAAAATATCACGTGATTTCTGTGGTCAAACTACTAGTAATTAATCTGGAGAGTTACATGTGTTAGTGGTATTTATTTGCTGTCTTCACGATTGCGATCCAGTACAATAAATCGTTTTACGGATTTGTTGTTGAGTTCATGAACCTTAATTTGCCGGATAACAAGGGGAAGTTCATGAACTCAGACATAACAAGGCACATCAAATTAAATCTGTTTTTTTATACAAAATATCAACAACTACGAGATTTAATTATATTAATTACTAACATGTTCTCTCCTATCTCGATTATAATTTTTTTTTTTTAACTCAAGAGGCCATCTCTATTATAATTAAAACTTCAAAGGTTTCATTGTAAAGAGACGAATTTGTATGGAAGGTTCTGAGATTAAGCAATACCATGTCATTGGAGAGAAATTAATAATAATATTTTTTTATATTTTGGACTAATTAACATCTTCTTACTCTAAATTTCTTTTATAAAACAAAAAATTAATTAAGTGTAATTCAAATCTTATTTATCTCATGAAAGAAACATGCGTATTTTTTTAAAGTGTAATTCAAAAGAATGTGTTTCATAAGAATAATTAAAAATAAATAACTTTATTTATTTATATTAATCTAGGAGTATTTTATGAAATAAAAATTATTAAATATAATAATAAAAATAAATAACATGTCATTATCAATAACTCTCATCAAATTACTAATAGTCTCTTCGTCTTAAAATAATTGTCACATTTATAAAAAAATATATATCCCAAAATAATGATTACTTTTGATTTCCAATGCAATTTAATTAATTAAAATAATTAATTCTTACAATAAATCTTTGAATATAAAAGGAATTATCGAGAGGATTGTGTGGAAGTTAGAAACAAAAAATTCAACATAAATAAAACATCAAATAACAATCAACATGACGAAACTGTGTGGCTGTAAAAGGCATTTTAATCTGCAAGCTGGACGATATATATCAACAATATCCAACTTGAAAACCAATTAGTTTGAAGGTTGTAGGGTTAAGAGGTTATTGTAGACATATTCCTAAATATGCAACAAAAGGTGTATATATAGTTTGCTGTTTTTCTTTTTGCTCTTTTTCTGTTTTCCTCGTTGCACCAAAAAAAAGTATATATAGTAATTAAGTGAATAATATCAACCTACATTCCTATTTTTGCAAAATTGAAGTGGCAATATAGTTTGATATGCTTGGTTCTTTTATGGAATGTTAGATGCACAATATATACAAAGAAACTAAATTTGAGATAGTTGATGATATAGATCCTATAGTAGTAAAGTACAACAACTGTTCGACTTCATAACTTGTCATGCATGACCATAGTTTTATGGCCAGCTTTAGAAGATGATTTGAAAATAGTTCTCTACTTTTTAAACTTCTAGAAAATATATGATGAGTTAAAAAAAGCACAATTATCAATTTGTGGCTTTAAACAAGGCCCATTTTGAATAACCAAACGCTTTTGTAAGAAATATAAGGATGGAGAGAAAAAAGGGAAATCATAGTTTAAAAATTCAACTGAAAAAAATTAAAATGAAATCATATTTCATAAAAGATAAAAAATTATACAATGGTACTTTATTTATATTGGTTAATGAATATTAACCCTTCTAACTACTTCTCAAACTAACTCTAATTATAACTAACTAACTACTTCAACTTACTAATTATAGTTATTCATAACAACTTTGAACCTGAGTCTAGCTTAGGCACCGTTTGAGAAAATGGTAACTTTTTTTTTTATTATTCAAGTTTTTAGTATCTTTTATTGTTTATTTATCGTAATTATAGTAGGTTTTCGCTAGTTTTATGAGTTATTTAAATATATATTGACCATGTAATTATTTAATCAATCGTGTTTATGCTTAATTCTTGTAGTGTTGTTTTATTTTATTTCAATTCTTCAACTTAGCAAGTTGATAATTGGAAGTGGAGCTTTACTATATAAAATATGGAGTTATAGAATGCTAGAAGAATTCCAATAGGTAGTGCTCCTGTTTAATCTCACTTGACAATGAGATGGTCTAGTGAATGATGTTTTAGTGAAAGTGGATAAATTTATCTTTCCAATTGATTTTGTAGTGCTTGATATGAATGATGATGCACAAGTTCCTCTTATTTTAGGAAGGAAGGAAAAACTCTAGTTGACTCAAAAAGATTTGCTCATGCTCAAATTTAATGAAAAAAATGTGACTTTTGATGTGTTTGAAGGATTATATCACACTTCCCCCACAAAAAATATTATCTAATTGATGTGATAGCTAGATAATTTAGTGAAACACATCTTCTCAATACCACTTGAAGAAATGGTTATTCCTATTGTAAGTGAACTTATAGATAGCGAGAGGATGATAAAAGTTTAATAGTCAGTGGCAACTTTAAAGTAAAGGAAACAACACAAGTCACATAATGAACCAAAGAGGAAGCACACACATAAGAACAAATGGACAATTTAAAAATTTTTGGCACTTGAGTAATTGGTTACATACACATGAAAATTCTTCCTACAAGCAGGAATAAGAAAACAATGTTACTTCAAAATTGAACTATCAACCTTTATGAGAATAATCAAGTATCAAGTTAATGACGTCAGATACACGCTTCTTCTAGGGTAAACTATGGTTATAGTAATCTTTACTTTTGTTTGTTGTTTAAAATTATTGAAATGTATTATGATGAATAGGTCTAGGTAGCTTCATGTGTGTCTTGTTGATTAAAAGTGTTCAAAAAAACCCAATACACTTAAATTATATTGAACTTAAAAAGCTCAAACCTAATAATTAAAAAAATGCCATGGTCCACTTTAGAGAAGATAAATTAACCGAGTACCATATTTATAGACCGATAGAATACCCAATTTTGATCAGCATTCTCCAAACAACTCGCATTCCAGCAAGCTCTAGCGCCAAAACATCCACGTATTTATAGTTTGATGAACCCTAAATCTCTATTGATGTGAATGAAAAAACCTAGCAATTCCAATAACCCTTAAAGGACTTATTTTTTGTGATATATTTTACATAAGTTTGATAGTTTATATTTTTCTTTGTTATCTTAGTTGTGAACTTTTGAGGCCAAACACAATAATTCTTTTGTTTTGACTATCCTTACATTTGCTAATTCTTCAAATCTTGCATTTGTTCTTAATTATTTTTCATGTGATCTATCCACCTGTAGATACATTTGGTACCTTAATTTGAGCCTTTATCTTTTTTCTTTTTGTTGAATTAAACAACATTACAAACCAATAGCTTGAATATAACATGGCTGACCTTACTTTGAGTTATATAGCTTGAATATATCAATTTGAGTGTATTGTCTTGGCAAAGTTTTAAGTTTGAATTTGCTTATGAAATAACAACTTTCTATGTTTAGATTGGTATGCAAGAGAAAAAACAATATTAATTTAGGAAGATTGGTGAAATGTGAAAGTTATTAATAAAAAAATGATGAATTTGTATTAGATTCATGTGAATAACAAAGATCCTTCAATTCTTCTATACAATGATATATTAAGGAATTTGTATAAATTCATTGAGTAGTGGATTGAAATGTTCTGAATAAGTTTGTCTAACTTCAAGAAGTAAACATATTATCTAAAAATGTTCACATGTACCCAAGTCCCATTACGACATGGAAGTCCTCTTATAGTATTATAGTATGTGTGTGTTACATTTTCTTTTAAATTTAGTTTGAGTGTGAAGATAGAATTGAACTTGACAAATGTATGTTGGATATATTATTTTAAATTGTTAAATTGGCGCTTATTTGAGATGTGAAAGGACAATTGAGTATGATGAATATACTATAATAGGTGAATTTTTCATGGTTGAATTTGACTTATACGAGAAAATAATTGTGTTTGACGTTGATTTTCACTCTAATATAATAAATTTTTTTTTGGGACAAACAATAGATTATGTTTGAGACTGTGATAACTCTATATCATAAATTTTTAATATCTTTATTTATCTTAGCTATCATATACTTTAGCTAATTTTAGGAGTTATTTGAATATATAGTAGCTTTGTAGTTGTTTGATCATATAGGTTTTTATAGTTTCGATTTTACACTAACCAAACAATTCTTGTAATGTTTTACAATAAAAGTTATAGCTATGGAGTGGTAAAATTAAATTTATAAATACTCTCCATTGAGAAATGAGTAGAAAAATTGTGTGAGAAGGTTTACAATTTTTACGTGCAAAATTTGTATAAGATGGTTGGTAATTTTTCCTTACAAAAATCGTGAGTTGAATAGTAAAATACTTGTGGTGGAATTTTGCATTTAGTATAAAGTTTCAAACTTCATTAAATTTATTAATTATCTTTTGTTATTTCTTATGTGAAATTTTCTCTTGTTGGTTTTCCAACAAGGGACATCATTCAAATGTTATGATTAATATATGGAGGTTATGTTTTAAATGAGTATAATAATTGATTTGAGGCAACTAAACTACATTTAGTTGGGATTAGTAAAATACCAAATGGGTATAACACACGTGATTGGTGTAAAGAGTGTATCAGAATTGTAAATCTCATTCATTTGATTCAATGAAAAAAAGTAAAGAAAAATAAAAGAAAAAGACACAAGCATGAATCTTGTCCAATGACTCAAGGGCCAAGTTTAATTTTTGCTATAGAAAAATAAAGGGTGGATGGGTTTAAAAATAATAAATGGACAAAATAAGTATTTAAGAATATGCTATATGTTCACAGTAAGATAAGAAAACCATTTGACTTAGATTTTTTTTTTTGGCGTTAAAAGTTACGTTGAAATTAAAACAAAAAATAAAAGCTTTAAAAATAAGGTTATAATTGTTTGGTGACTGTTGTTATATTTTAGCTTAAATGATATTTTTAAGTTAAAAATTGTTTGATAAAATGTTTTTGTACAAACTTACATTTTTATTTATTTATAAATAACCATATATGTTTTCTTTTTATGATTTTGAATTAATTGAATATTTAAGTATAAGAACTTTATATAGCATAGATGTTAAAAATTATATAACGATACATTATAAGAAAACATACATTATTTACAAATAATTTAATAAAATAATAAATTA
>JBBPBQ010000003.1:3253479-3378537 GCA_037974755.1 Cicer yamashitae | reverse complement strand
AACTCCAGATTATTTTAATCTTTAAATTATGAATTTAATTGTCATAGTGTTCTTTTTCCTATAAAGAAAAATTCATAAAAGGTAAACTTTTTTTTATTATATCGATGTATCACAATCAGCTATTTATTTAATTTTTGAATAAATTATAAATAAAGTTTAACATTCTTAAAAATACGACTGTATAAAAATATTTACATTTATTTGCATCATTTTTTTTTCATAGTTAATATATATAAATTAAGAAATATACACAAAAAAATTTTAAATAATTAAATGATCCATGAGCTGTGAAGTTAATTATAAAAATTCGACTTTATTACCTAAAAGATATTACTAACAATAATTTTCTCTTTAAAAAAACAAAATAAATAATTAAATTATTTAAGTAGCTTTTTACCTCAAAAGAAATTGAAAGGGAACAAGAAACATAGTCGTTGTTGTTATATGAAACAGCCTTAAGAAACATGAGAAAAGAGCATCTTTTTTCCTGAAAAAACTCATACAGTTTTTTTCTCTCTAAAAAAAAATAAAACGTACAATTCACGAAAAAATATCTGATTATTTTATAATCTCATTTTTCTACCTCTCACTCCTTTAAAAGGGCCATCCAAACAAAACCATTCTAAAAGCGACATCAGGTTTTGTTCAAGAGTGACTACTGTCTTTTGTTGTCTTCTTCTTCTTCTTCTTTCAGTTTCTCTCTGTCTCTGCTCCCTCTTCACTACTCAACCTCGATTATGTCGTTATTTTAACCAAACAATGTTTTACGTATATATCACACTCTTCTCTATCTCTTTAACATAATTACCCCATCATTCTCAATTCGGTTTTACACCCCCCTTTTTTCAACCCCCCACTATATCTTTTATTTCTGCTTTGATTTTAAATGATATATGATTTCCATTATCTACTTTTTGAAAAATGAAACTTGGGGGTATAATGATTCAGGACGAGTTTATTTTGTTTTTAATTTCAATAAATTTTTATTTTTGTTATATTGTTTTTAAAGTTAAGAACTTTTTAAGTTATATATATATATGATTTGAACTCTTTTATTTTTTAATTTGTGTTGTGAAATTTTTTCCCTTTTTGTGATGGTTGCAGACACTCTTGATTGGATTTGAGTTGATCAATTTGTCATGCAAATGTTATGTTGCGTAGAAAGGAAGCTGTTCCTTTTGCTGTTTTGATTGAATTCAACCGACCCAAGTGTGATATTTTGGATCCAACTCTCATTGGATTCTGAAATCTGAAAACCTAGCTACTACATTGATTGATTATTTAATTACAATTACAATGCCATATATTCAGAAATTGTATGATATTTGCAAGGCTTCCTTGTCTACTGAGGGACCAATTTCAGCAGAGGCTCTTGAAAGAGTTCGAGCCGTTTTAGGTACAATCTGATCCTTTTAATTTTTGAATTTTGTATAATTTATTTCTATTATTGCACTTGATTTAATGTTTCATTGAAGTATATGAATTTTTTATGTGGAACTGTATAATGTTGTGTTTGATTTGAGATGATGCATGCATGTTGTTTGTATAGTGCTCTTATTATTGTGTTAACCTTTTTCATGAACTGCATTGCTATGGTAGATGAATTGAAGCCCTCTCATGTCGGTCTTGATCATGAGGCCAAGCTGGCACGAGCTTGGAAAGGTTCTATGAATGGTGGTAATGGGAGAAAGGGGCGTAACGGAAGTCCTCAATTGCTACCGCCTATTAAGTACATTCACCTGCATGAATGTGACAAATTTTCTGTAAGCTTTTTGATTCTTTTTGTAATTTGCAGATTTTATTTGGTTTGTTACTCTATTTGGATGGAATCTTTGATTACACTGAATTTTGGATTCACAAGGGCTGAAAGTTCTTTTTTTTGCAGATTGGAATATTCTGTATGTCTCCTGGTTCTGTAATTCCGCTTCATAACCATCCTGAAATGACTGTTTTAAGCAAGGTTCTCTATGGTTCGCTACTTGTGAAATCATTTGATTGGATTGAGGTACCTGCTACTGAGTCATATGATCTATCCGAAGGTGACACTCTTTATTGAATTTACTTATGCTTCAGTATATAATTTAACAATTGTTTGCAATTGCAATTGTGGTTACATTGCAATCTTTGACATTGTGAGAAATTGTGGGCAAATGGGGTTGATGCGGCCGTAATAGTTGCCCCCAAAAAGCTCGACATTGTGGTCGCAATTGCGGGATCATGATTGACTAGATTTGCCCTTGTCATATGATCTATCTCAAAGTGATGCTCTTTATTGTATTTAATTATGCTTCACTTTGTAATATACACTTGTTTACAGAAATTTTTAAGTGGTGATTGTTGGCATAAAATGTTGTTGTGTCCATGAAATAAACTAAATTTATCATTCAATGACTTGATTTTCGTATGAATTAAGGAAATATGATTAAGGGCCTGAAATTGCACTTCGGAAACTGTTAGGTGGAACAAGATTTAGGCCTTCTTTTTCTGAAACATTTTGAAGCAAAATGGTCAAAACCTGTCTTTGTGAATCTCTATTAAGTGTTAAACTGTTAATATTTGACTTGAAATTGTCATTCACAGAGGATGAAAGTTTCTTTAAGTATAAGGCCCAATAGTTTAACATGTCTCCATCAGATAAACTGTTGGAGGCACCTGCAATCAATTTCCTTTAAGTTCACTTGGTAATTATCAACATTATTCTTGATTTTGCTTGTCCTTTTTTTATGCCAATACACTTTTAATCTTGTCATTGGTACAGCACTGGTTTTCTGCTGTGCCACTACTCTTATTACCTTTGGGGGGATTCACCACCTATATACGCACTTTGAATTTTTATCTGACGGTCAGGTTGACTTGAGCTATGAGAGGCTCGGTCCTCGCTCAAGGGAGCCCCAATACAGTCTAATAAAAATTCATTGCAATGCACAGTTTTTGAACTTTGAATCTACACAAGATATACTTTCCTTGGATACTTGCTTCCATTAGTGGATGTTATTTTGGATTTTTTTTTTATAGTATGTATGCCACATCAACTTGTTTAAGATTTTCACAAAATAGTGGTTTATGAACTTCCATATTGATGCATGTTAACCTAAATTCCCTGTTATGTTGGTTTACTGCTGATCATTATAATGATTGGCTGGGTAGTTTCTATGATTCTAAGATCGTAAATATGTAGTTCGCAAAATATTACAGTTTTATGATTCTCAAACATTTCCTAAACTAGAAAAAATGAGATTCAATACTTGTCTACACATGCAGCAAGACCAGCAAAACTTGTCAGAGATTGTCAGATGAATGCTCCCTGCCCCACAACAATTCTTTATCCAAAAAGTGGCGGCAACATCCATTGCTTCAAAGCCGTAACTCCATGTGCTCTCTTTGACATTCTTTCTCCCCCTTACTCATTGGAAGAAGATGGACGACACTGCTCTTATTTCCGCAAGTCGCCTAGGACTGATCTTCCAGGTGATTCTTCCTTCTATAGCCCTCATTTTTTATCGGTTTGAATAATCTGCACTGATTTCTAAAGCATGATGCTATTTTCTTAAGATTTGATTTTTTTACACCGTTAGTTATGCTGTAATTTTTATACAGTGTAAGTGTAAAAAAAATTTACATCGTCGTTCAATCATAACCATCAGATGAGTGAAAACATTTGACTTTAACCATAACAACTTCTAAAGTCATCCATATGAATGGTTGTGAAATGTTGACATTGACAATGTAAAACTTTTTACACTGACAGTGTATGAAAATTAATCTCTTTTCTTAACATGTTATATTGTTAAAAAATGTAGAGCTTGAGGAGCTGCGCGAGATTGATCCATCTGAAGTTACCTGGTTAGAAGAAGTTCCGCCGCCTGAAACTTTGGTTGTTGGGAAAGGGCAATATAAAGGCCCTAATATTAAGCACTGAAGTAGACAACTAATTTGTTCTTATATATAGCATTAGTCATGCTATATTGGATGGGATTATGATTAATTACAGATGGAACATTTTGGGAATAATTGATCATCTGTTTGGTATGGCTGTTAATTGTTTGTACATACTATGATAAATGGTGGCTGTGAATGTTGTTTATGCCATGTTTCTAGGTTACCCCTTTTAGATTATAACTGCGGCATGGTAATCTTTGGTGATGTTAATACCTTTTTTAGACATGGCTTATAAAAAAACCTTCTTTAGACATGTGAATTATGACCTTCTTATTTGAATGGATTATGCTATTTCATCTATCAGCAACTGAATATTATGGCCTGAAGTTGATGGTGCTGAGCACAGTTCCACAACTTTTGTTACTTGAGTAGTTTTGTCTTTGAATGGTTGAATCAGAGGGTCTAATTGATACAAATGGATGATACTTTTCTTGTTGTTGGCCTTAATGAAATGCTAGATCAAGGCCTGTATCAACTAGACCCTTTGTTGCCTTTGCACCCCTACATGGAGAATGGTTTGACAAATTTTGCTCATTCATGGCCCTTTGAGCTTATGAGGCCTGTGTTTCTTTGTTTTTTCAAGATAGCCTGTCCTTGTGTAGGGCCTTGTGTTGTATTGCTGTTGGGGCTTGGTCCCTCCTTAACATACAAAAAAGTATGAGAGTTTCTTCTCCGATCCTTCTAATCCTCTATGGATTAACCAATCTGGACTAATCCACATTGGCCAATTTGAAAGTGTATTTTTAAGGCTTTTGAAAATATAAGAGGGTGGAAAAGAAGCTACCAAAAAGTATAATTTACAAATGTAGATTCTACATCTTGGAACCAAACCAAATTTGAAACAACTTCGAAATTTATTGACTTAAGTGGTATGAAAGTAATTTTTGTTTGCTTATATATGAAATCAAATAGATAGAGTATTGTTGTATGTTTCATGAAACACTGAACATAGTATTAATTTAACCAATTACGGTTGCATCTTAAGTGGTCCATAGTAGACTATGTTTACTCTTGTCTTTGGATCAAAAAGCCTTAAGAAGATCTTATTTTATGTTTTGCATCAGATTCATCTCTCTTCTCCCTCAAATTTTCCCAACCTATCTCCTCCACACCTTAATTTAAAGAACATTGTCGGCCAAAATCAGTTCTTCTCCCTTAACCATAAACACCAAATGCAACTTCCTAGAAGGCCCTTGTTTCTAGGGGCATCCAAGATGTGTCTCATAATACTTCTTGTGTATTATGCTGTGATCAAATGGAGAGTGCGGATCACTTGTTCTTTTCTTGTCTTTCATCTTATTAGTATTTCTTTAAAATAAAATATAAGTAAAATAGATATTTGAAAAATTAATATAACTGGTTTAAAATTTAGACCACATAGGTTAACTTTTCAAATATTAATTTTGCATATATTTCATTCTAGAAGGAGTATAATGCTCCATTTGGCTTTGGTTGGGGTTTGTTGGGGTATTTCATTACCATAGAGTAAAGTACAGTTGTCTTCAATATAGAGAGTTACTCAGATGCAAGAAGGTGAGGAAAGTCATACATTTTATTTGGTTAGTAACCGTTTGGTCTATTCGACTAAGATATTTCTAGTCTATTCGACTAAGATATTTCAAGAGAAAAATGGAGAATGTTAAGATATTTCAAGAGAAAAATGGAGAATGTAGGGGGCTTGTTGATCAATTAAAAAATGTTTCGTGGGGATGGTTTGTTTTGAGGAAAGGAAGAAGGGTAAGATAATTTTTTTTTAATTGGTGTTTGTAATCCTTTGTTATTCCTTCGGTTGCGACACTAATAGCCTTAATTTTATTTGGGTTATAATATTCTTAGTACTTTAATATGACACTAACATTGTTATCTTCTTCCTCTAGAAAATTTTAATAACCACCAATTGTTTAGAAGCTTGTTCGGATCCAATTGATTCAAACAAATTAAATATATAGAGAAATGAGAATTAACATATACAAAAACTCACAACTCAACCATACTAAGAAGAATATTAAGAAATTAGATTTAAAATTTCCTCAAAGTACAAATTTATTTGTGTCTTTCTTGTATTCTATAGTTGATGATGAAGGTGGTGATTGTTTGATAAGAAAAAGATAAACTTATTGCGCAAAGAAAATCAACTTCAAAGCATTGATTTTGACAAGTAGGATGAAAACGACTAACTTGGTATTATGAAATATAAGTCTAAATTTTGAGATTGAATATTTGAGTGTTTTGGAACAAACCTCTTTAATTATTGATGAATGTTTTTGAATTTTTCTGAGTTTGAGATTGAACTTTTGTTGAATTTTTATGGGTTATGATTGTTAGGTTTTTCAAATGAAGATGATAGTTAACTCTGATAGTGTCATATGAAAGGAAAAAATCAACTTACTGTCATAATTTAAAAGGCCAACTTGATTGGCATTACCGACCTTAAGTATGTGTAAGGTGTGTGACTTCACATGACTCAACGTAATTAAAAAAGCGAACAGATGAGCACGGGAGTGTCTGTCTAAACGCCGATGACTTATAAAAAAAAATTGCATAAAAAATAGAACACCAAGTTCAAACTTCATATGGGCACTCAAATTCTCGGGAAGAATCTCTTGATTGGTTTTAGAGTTATGGACCAAACTAAACCTTTTAAATAATTTTTTTTTATTAATAGAAACGATATCCATTGATTTTAATAGTAGAAAATACATTGATTTAATAAAAATTCAAATTTATTAAAAATATAAAGTATGAATCTGCGAACAAACTCACATCACTCAAGTTAATAGTGTAAAACGGCAACATGTCTACATTGTGACAAAATTTAAGTATCTGAAATATCTATTTCTTCGAATCTATAATGTTGATGATATTAAAGTCATTGATTAAAATATGTAAACAATCAAAACTACTATGTGAATCTAAACCAAAATGAATACCACACTAAAACGGAAAAAAATATTATATTATATCGACGAAATCACAATAAAAAATACAAAAAAAAAAAAAATTAAATTCGTGTTATAACCCCTTATTTTAAATAAAATAAAAGAAAAAATACAATTCAAAAGAGGGATTTTAAAATCCTTATTTTAGATAAAATAAGTGAAAAATAAACAATTCAAAAGAGGGATTTTATCACAAAATTAATCTTTAATCACCATACTCTAATAACAAAAAAAGAAAGAAATCTAGAGTTAGAGTTTAGGGGAAACTGCTAGTGTCTCCTTTGTGCAGATTAGTTCCTCTTTTAAAATAATCTTTATCAATTGAAAAACTTGTCGGTTGTCACGGACATTTTGCCACAACCAGTACAATACAATACATTATCACCATTTCTTTGATATTTCATAGTTTATCCGTTATCGATCTCTATCACCATTGTCATGTCACTATAGGTCCCATGCATCAGGGACTGACTTATATGGGATGGAGCGTAGACAATCATCTACACTTAATTTTTTTGAAAAATTAATATTTTGATTTTTAATATATTAAATAATAAATTATATGATAAAGAAAAAATCTTAGTTCGTGCTTTCCATGTGTTTTGATTTTTTTTTTAAATAAATATGTGAATGTATTATAATATCTTTAAATTGTATTAAAATTACAAATATAAATTTAAATGTAATTTTTATTAGTTATTTGATTTTAAATTTATCTTTAATTAGTTACTTAGTTTTTATTTTTTATCGATTACTTTAGTCTATAACATTATTAACAAAAGAGATATTTAAAAATATTCTCCTAATTTTGATAAATTAATAGATTATCAGCAATTGAAAAAAATATATAACATCTTCACTACTGAAACTTCTATTACTACTAAATCGCAACATTATAAAGTGGTTGATATTTTATATTTTAGTAGTTAATAAAATATATGTTAAATAAGTAGTTAATAATTTATATTTTAGTGATTAATAAAATATTCAAAGTAGTTTAGTTAGTTGTAAAAATTTGTATATTCTTCACACAAAAGCGACTCAATTATAAATATAAAAATTGAAGAAAAAAATAGAAAAATACTTTTCACTATATAAATACGGTTACATTGTTAAATATTGTGTCAAATTTGTGTATTAAAATATTATTATTTTTAAAGAAAAATGTAAACTAATTTAACATGTTGAATGGTATATTTATATAATATTTGGACATAGCACAATAAAAATGAACTAATGTCAACAAAATAACAAATCACACTTACATTTACATTAAATATGATTGAATAAAAAAATAAAAAAAATGTTCGTGGACACTCTTTTAGATGTATATATCTTGAGTTTTTGGTAGAGTAAGTGATAGAAGAGAATGGTATAATAGATATTATATGTTGATAGAAGATAATCGTTCAATTACATTTTACTATATAAATATTTATGAACTTTTTTTTAGAAAATACTTTTATTATTTAATATCTAAATGTAAATTTGTTTTTTCTTTCAACCGTCAATGTTAATGATTAATAATATTAATATGATTAATATTTTGTTGAAGATGAAAACCAAATTCACAATTTTATTATCACTTCACTCTCTAAATAAATTAAACTATTGCATTATTAAATGAGTGAAGATCAATTAAGTTACTAAAATATAAAACACAATCCACACAATGGCTTCAATTCTCATCTCTATAATTAAGTGATTAATGTTTAAGTAAATGGTAAATCAATTGAGAGTATCCAAATTTGAACCTTTACTTGAGCACTATTTATTGATATTTTACGTATGTTTCTATCTAATTTACATACTTGGATTGGACACAAGCTTCTAAAAAGGGACGACAAGAATAAAAGACTAAAATGTTTTGAAGAAAATTATTCTGCATGTGTATCAGAAGAAGCAAACGATCAAGAGATAGTGCATAGTGGCATGTCACCATTGAACAACAAAAACATAGTAAACAAAATAACCAATCTCCGTTGTCTGAGACAGCTCCATGCACAACTGCTCCACCACTCTCTTCACCACCAAAACCACTGGGTGTCTCTTCTCCTTACCCAATGCACACGCCTCCTTGCACCCTCAACATACACCTCTCACATTTTTCATCTAACAACTCACCCTGATGCACATGTCTTCACTTCCATGCTCAAATACTATTCCCAAATTGGAAAACATGAAACAATGTTCTTTCTTTCTCATGTACTGAAATTGGGACATGACCGTGATCATTATGTTCGAAATGTAATTTTGGGCCTATGTGCAAAATATGGACCTATTGAGCTTGCCAGGAAACTGTTCGACGAAATGCCTGATAGAACAGTTGCTGATTGGAATGTGATGATTTCTGGATACTGGAAGTGGGGCGATGAAGAGGAAGCAAGTAGGCTTTTCAATGTGATGGAAGAGGAGGAAATAAGGAGGAATGTTATTACATGGACCACCATGGTTACTGGGTATGCAAAGAAGAGGAATTTGAAGACTGCAAGGATGTATTTTGACAAAATGGCAGAAAAAAGTGTGGTATCTTGGAATGCAATGCTATCAGGATATTCTCAAGGTGGGGAACCACAAGAGGCTGTGAAATTGTTCGATAACATGCTTAGCTCTCAAAATGTCGAACCAAACGAAACAACATGGGTAACTGTTATATCATCTTGCTCGTCTCTTGGTGACCCCTGTCTTTTAGAGTCGATTGTCAGAAAGCTAGATCATAGAATGGGTTTCCGCTCGAATTATTTTGTCATGACTGCATTGCTTGATATGTAGGCAAAATGCAGGAACCTCGAGGCAGCTCACAAGATTTTTGACCAATTGGGTGTGTATAAGTTCAAGAATTCTGTTCCGTGGAATTCAATGATTGCTGGTTATACTCAAAATGGTGAGTCATTGATGGCGATCAAGTTGTTCGAGGAAATGGTCTCCAATGAAGATTCAAAACCATGGTTAGTGTCTTTTCTGCTTGTGGACACCTTGGAGAGCTAGGTCTCGGTAATTGGACAGTGAGCGTCCTCAAAGAAAATCACATCCAACTTGGCATTTCAGGATACAACGCTTTGATTTTCATGTACTCAAGATGTGGGAACATGGAAGATGCTGCATTAATATTTAAAGAAATGGCAACCAAAGATTTAGTTTCCTACAACACATTGATTTCAGGATTTGCAGAGCATGGGCATGGAATGGAAAGCATCAAGCTACTGTCAAAAATGAAAAATGACGGTATTGAACCTGACCACATAACATATATTGGTGTGCTAACTGCATGCAGTCATGCCGGATTATTGGAAGAAGGTCAAAAAGTTTTTGAATCAATTAAATTTCCTGATGTAGACCACTATGCTTGTATGATTGATATGTTGGGTCGACTTGGTAAATTAGAAGAAGCTGTCAAATTGATTCAAAGCATGCCAATGGAACCCCATGCAGGAATTTATGGATCTCTTTTAAATGCTACTAGCATTCATAAACGAGTGGACCTTGGGGAGCTTGTTGCAGCTAAACTGTTCAAGGTGGAGCCACATAATTCTGGAAATTACATGTTGCTTGCTAACATATATGCTTTTGCTGGTAGATGGAAAGATGTTGACAAAGTTAGGGATACAATGAGAAAACAAGGAGTGAAGAAAACAACTGCCTGGAGCTGGTTGGAGCATAACTCATTAATTAATAGTGGAAAATACTACCTATTAGTGGTGTGTGTGTGTTCATAAATAATAATTATTTAAATATTATTGTTATGTATTTTTTGTTGCAAGATAAAAAAAACAGTTCAAGAAAATTAAAGAGGGTCAGAACTTGAAGTCAACAGATTGAAATAAAAACAAATAGAAAGGAAAGGCATAACATTATTAACATGTCATGATATTTTATAAAGTAAAAAAGAAATTTATTCTTTTGTTCTTCAAACAGTGTGTTACATCGATCCTAGTGAGGCAAATAAAATTTATCTTCATTACATTGTCCTTTAAAATTTGGGTCAATGCAGAACAGCAGACGATCTTCCAAAACATTATGTAAATATACTTCATTGATTCAAATTTAACTGTTCATATGATAAATTGACATAAATATAGATTTATGGATTAAATAATATAAATCCAACCTTTTCTTTTGGGATGAAATGTGTTGAATAATGTAAAAATCTAATCAACTATGCCAAATGTTTACTTATGCTATAAAGCTAAAATTCCATAAGGTATTGGAATTCATACCATATGTATTAGAGTATACTAAACTTTACTTATGCTATAAAGCTAAAATTCCATAAGGTATTTGAATACTGATATTTTTGTCTTGGTAGTTCCTGCAAAGAAAGTTTAATGTAAATTTTCATCTCAGTCATTATCATAGTTGATGTAGATAAATTATGAGTAATGTATTTGTGAAAATGATAAGGCTAAAAAAAAGTTTATAAAGAATTACATCTCTTACTTTACCATCGCAAGCTGATTTTGTAATGATCTGTTAAACTCAATTTAAAAACCTAATATAAGGAATTATCGAAGTTACCTGAGAATAACGAACATGATCATGATGCAAATTTGAAGTTTTCACTATTGTTTCCCACTTCACTTTACTGGATGCTGTATTAGAATCATTCCTTTTAGCATGATTTGAATGCAAGAAAGAATTCTTGAGGGAGTTTATAGGCAGGGCACGCCAAAGCCAAGACTCAGAAGGTGATTTTGGCAATGGTGGAGGAAGATGAGAAAAAGCAGATTCAACACCACTTTTTCCTGAACCATTAACCAACACAATTTGTTTGTTGTTGTTAGTCTCTGAATCTTCAGTAATAGTCCGTTGATCAGGTTCCAACGACGCACACGCTCGGTTAACATCTTGATTAGTTGTCAATACTTCATCTTCATATTCTTTGGCTATATGATTTAGCATACCAGACAAAGTTGAAGAATTTCCACCCAATAAAGTTAACACTTCATAATCCAATGTTACCTTTTCTTCCGAATCGAAAGCGTGAGAAATTTCTATGCTATAATTACTTTCTTTCCCTCTTCTTTTGTCCAATTCTGAAATCATAGTATCTATTCTCCTTTTGTTATTATCAACAGAATTTAAATTTGTAGATGATAGTTTGACAGTACTAGAAGTATCTATATACAATGTCTTTTCAATTGCCAAAATTCCTGAATATGAACTTCTTTTGGCTCCTTGGTTTGAAACCCCTTGTACTTTACCAAGTCCAGTGCTGTAGAATTTCAAATTGCCTGATTTATTGTTTTCAGCCTCTTTAGAATCACCGAGCAACTACACGCCCTGAAATGGAGATTGTGGTTTACTTCTGCAGGGAGATATGCCTGCAGCAGCCGCTCTTGAACGCCGGAAGGGAGAGAGTCTACCTGGAAGCAACTCGCCCGAAAAACCAAACCTGTTTGATTGACTGCTCCATTTCTTCTTTCCTTCTTGCATCTCATCTGGTGCAACTACATTGCTTGACTTGTTCTTGTGAATTGCTTCCCAAGCCTGCATGAAAGATTCATATGGCTGTGAGTAAATATGCTGAAAACATGTATTAGATAATAACTGATGATAGTTCACTTACACTGTTAGGATTTCAGTTAATTAGTTGATCCTATTAGATGCAAAAAATTAGCTACACTAGTTAGTTATACTAGTTGGTTAGTTACACTAATTAGTACATGATCTAACTAACTAGTATAACTAATTTTTTACATCTAATAGATCCTCTAGTTAGTTTGTTATTCTCTTTATTCGCTAGTTTGCAATTATCCTATAAATACTATTGTATCATCATCATTCCATTTTAATATTCCTATCATTTGATCAATGAAATCACTGAGGTTATTCAGAATAATTCATAACTGTGATAACAGTAATAACACGTTCATTGATAAAGATGTTTATTAACAAAAAAAGGATTGAATGGTGCATTGTTTTTACCTTCTTTACTGCTGGAACTGGACTAAAAGATCTAATATGAGAGCTTTTGTTATTTTTTCCAACCTCAGAAGCAGAAATCAAGAGACCTTGGTTCTTCATTTTAATTCCAGCCACCGGATTTAACAAGGACAATGAATTCCTAATATGTAAATTAGGTAACAAACCACATCCTTTACTCAACATACTAGCAGAATTGTCATTGTCATAAACATCACCTTCATCTTCACTTTCATTGTCTTGAACTTGACCAATATATGGTATAATATCAGTGGTGTGTTTATTAACCAGAGGCTTCTTTGCATTCTGAACCAATTTGTTAGTGCTTAATATATTAACACCATATACTAAAGTAAAGAGTTTATTCATGTTATATACGTGATTGCACATATATGTGATAGCAGCAGTTGGAGAGAGATGTGAAACATTAAATTTGAGGTAGAAAACTTAAATTAGGATATGTGAGATTGATTTAGAGATCTGAAATTGTAAAGCAAGCTGAAAATGGTTATTAAAACAAATAAATCAATTGGCCATTTTTCTATAATCATATCACACAGTTGCCCAAGATGATGGGATTTCCATCTTTATATTGAATGCATAATAAGACATGCAGTAATAGTATCAAGTCATTGAACTATTTTATGGCACAAAAAAGAATAATTAGTTATCATTATGAGCAGATCAAAGTTGTTATTGGTGATCCTATGTTAGTATTACTCAGAACTCCTTTGCCGCTGAAGGTAGGATTTTAGAAGGAGTGGTTGTGCTGATATGTGTACAAAGTCATTCATGGGTGTAGATTCGACGAGTTGAGTTTCGAGAGAAAATCGTTTTCTCTTATTTTTATTGAATTTACGTCGACTTTATCATTGTCTCAATGGTAGAATCATTTGCACCGACATATAGGCATTGTATTTAGGTTGGAGTCTTTGTGTTGGAAAATATGCGGTGTGAATATATATGTATATATTTAGATGTCGTTACTTATTACATGTACAATTTGTTTATACTATATATGATATTTGTCATGTAATTCTCTATATGTTATTTTCGGATTGGTGACCCTCGCGGTTGATTTGTTTGAGCTATACGCCACCCCTTTAGTTGATGAAGATGCAAGGAAACACGATACCGTACCGTTGGAGGTTTCGAGATACTTTTGTACTATTATTATACTTGTTAGGAGAGTTTTCCATAAGTGCTCAAAGTTGTGACGAGCTAGGATTTATTTTTTGGGTAGTAAGAGGCAAAAGTTTTTGCGTTTCTTTTGTTTTACGCATTAAGGTTACTCTTTGTAATTAAGAATACTCTCATTCATTATTTTTTAAAATACAATTGAATAAGTTACTAATTAGTTACGTTTAATTTCGTTTGTTAATGTCTCGAAAAAGTAGGATGTTACAATAACGATCAAGAAAACCGTTTCAAAAAATATCGTCTATCTTCATTTTAAAGAACTTTTAAATATTGTTTCAGGGACGTATAGTTTGTCTCACCTCATGTTATCATTTAAACAAAAGGACTCAACAAGATCAACACTTTATATTTATTTAACTTTTAATTGGAACTCTTATGGCTATTTATAGAATTTTTCATGGCAAGTATTTTACAAATGAAATCTCTTCCCTCGTCACAATAATATCATTTTTCTCAATGCAGAAATATGATGTTCTTTTTTTCTACTTGGTTAATTATTTTTTCACCATTTTTTTCTAAAACAATTTTACATTTCATTTCGTTTTCTCTATTTCATTTTTAACTATGTAATTGCAATCAAATAAATTTAAAATCTATTAAATTATTTTTAGAGATTATTAATTCTATTTCTACAATTTAAGATTAAGCAAGAAAAAATAAGAGTACTTAAATCATAACTTAAATAATAAATGCTGAAATTGTTTCTCATCTTACTTTTAAGTTAAGAGAGCAATTTAAAAGATGTTCTATAACAAAACTAAAGAAACATCTTGTTGAATGGAGTTAAGTTTTTTTATTTTGACTCAAGTGGAATTAAATTAAGCATCCTATTCTTGTTTTATAGTACTTGAGAGTTGAGACAACAAACGTTGTCTTTGTCTGGACCGTGTTCACACGTGCCAAGCAAGAGTGACACAATATAGACTGCACACACAGTTTGGTAAAGAACCGATTTGAGCTTAGTGAGTTTGCTACTAACTATTGTTCTCTGATTTGTAATCACTTCTCTTCTCTTTCTAAATCATGGATGCGGCTGCTGTTGGTGGAGCTTTTCTCTCTGCTTTCCTTCAAGTTCTTCTCGACAGGCTTGCTTCTCCTCAGCTTCTTAACTTCATCTATGGAAACAAGGTTGACTCCAATTTGATCCAAAGGTTGAAGAACACTCTTTATGTTGTTGAAGCTTTTCTGAATGACGCTGAACTGAAACAGATCAAAGACTCTGCTGTTAACAACTGGCTTAATGATCTCAAAGATGCTCTCTATATTGCTGATGACCTTCTCGATCACATTTCCACCAAAGCTGCTACTACTCACAAGAACAAAGAGGTGAGTACTACTGTTTCTAGCTACTTGTCTCGCTTTTTCAACTTTGAAGAAAGGGATATGGTTCGTAAGTTGGAAGATATAGTTGCTAGGCTTGAATCCATTCTCAAACTCAAAGATATTCTTGGTCTTCAACATATTGCAACTCACCACCACTCTTCTTGGAGAACTCCATCAACCTGTCTAGATGATGGATCTAACATATTTGGTAGAAATCAAGACATAGAGGCCATACTCAAATTACTGTTACATGATGGTGATGATGATGATAGTGATAAGATTTCTGTGATCCCTATAGCTGGCATGGGTGGTGTGGGCAAAACCACTTTAGCCCAATATGTGTACAACCATGATGACACTATAAAACACAAATTCGATGTTCAAGCATGGGTTTGTGTTTCTGATGATTTTAATGTTTTGAAGGTTACAAAGGCCATTGCAGAGGAAGTTAGAAGTGCTTGTAACACAAATAATTTGAATATTCTTCAGCAAGATTTGAAGGATAAGTTGACCGGAAAAAAGTTCTTAATTGTTCTGGATGATGTCTGGACCGAAGATTATGACAGTTGGAATTCTCTTATAAAGCCTCTTCGATGCGGAGCTAAAGGAAGTAAAATTCTTGTAACAACCCGTATTCTAAAGGTTGTTTCTATGGTCCAAACTCTTCAAGCTTACTCTCTTGAGCAATTGTCTGATGAGGATTGTTGGTCTGTGTTTGCAAACCATGCTTGCCTTTCTCAAGAAGAAATCACTATGAATATGGATCTCGAAATAATTGGCAAAAAGATTGTTAGAAAATGTAAGGGATTGCCTTTAGCAGCACAATCACTTGGGGGTTTGTTGCGACGGAAACGTGACATCGAGGATTGGAATAATATACTGAATAGTAATATTTGGGAAATTGATGAAAATGAGAGTAAGATCATTCCAGCACTAAGAATTAGTTATCATTATCTCCCTCCCTATTTGAAACGCTGCTTTGTTTATTGTTCCTTGTATCCTAAGGATTACAAATTTGATAAAGACGATTTGATCTTGTTGTGGATGGCAGAAGATCTTCTACAGCCTCCAAAAAATGGAAAGACTTTGGAAGAAGTTGGTTATGAGTATTTTAATGACTTAGCTTCAAGATCTTTTTTTCAACGTTTTGGAAGTGGAAACAGTTCCAGGCGTTTTGTGATGCATGATCTGATGCATGATTTAGCAACATTGATCGGGGCAGAATTCTACTTTAGAACAGAAGAACTTGGGAAAGAAACAAAGATTCGTAACAAGACTCGTCATTTATCATTTAACAAGTTCAGTGATCCAATGACGGATAACTTTGAGATTTTTGACCGAGCAAAACATCTTAGGACCTTTTTGAGAATCAATTTTAGACCTACTCCATTCAACCATGAAAAGCACCATGGGCCATTTTGTCAAATTTGAAATGCTTGAGAGTTTTGTCATTTCAAAGTTTTCGAGATCTTAATGCATTGCCTGACTCGATAGGTGAACTGATTCATTTGCGTTATTTGGATCTCTCTTCCTCAAATATAAAGACACTACCGGAGTCATTGTGTAATCTACATAATCTACAAACCTTCAAGTTGTACCATTGTCATCAACTAACCAAACTTCCCAATGGCATGCAAAAGCTTGTGAATTTGCGCTACCTTGATATCCGCTTTACTTCAAAGTTAGAAGATATGCCTAGAGAAATGAGCAAATTAAACCATTTGCAACATTTGAGTCGCTTTGTTGTGGGCAAGCATAAAGAGAAAGGGATCAAGGAACTGGGAACACTGTCAAATCTTCACAGATCACTTTCCATTAGTAAATTAGAGAATGTTACCAACAACTTTGAAGCATCACAAGCAAAAATAATGGATAAGAAGTACCTTGAAGAATTGTCTTTTGAATGGTCTAATTATGCAAAAGACCAATTTACAAATTCACAAAGTGAGATGGATATACTAGACAAGTTACAACCTGCCAAGAACCTAAAAAAGGTGTCTATATGTGGATATAGAGGCACGAGATTTCCAGAATGGGTTGGAGATCCTTCCTACCACAATTTGACTGAGTTGTCTCTATCTCGTTGTCATAATTGTTGTATTCTTCCACCACTTGGACAATTACGCTCTCTCAGGGACTTGAGCTTCAGTAATATGAGTATTTTGGAGACTATTGGATCTGAATACGGTGATTCCTTTTCAGGGATTCTATTTCCCTCCCTTGAACGTCTTGAATTTGTTGACATGCCATGTTGGGAAGTGTGGCATCATCCCCATGACTCAAATGCTTATTTTCCTGTACTCAAGTCTCTTGTGATTCGTCGTTGTCCCTTATTGAGGGGAGATTTGCCATCTCATCTTCCTGCTTTGGAAACAATTCAGATTGAACGATGCGACCAACTTGATTCGTCTCTCCCAAGTGCTCCTGCCATCCGCAAATTTGAGATACGTAATAAAAATAAAGTAGTGTTGCGAGAGCTACCCCTTTCATTGGAAGAGATCATAATTCATGGAAGAGAGGCAACGCAGTCCTTCTTTGAAGTCATTGGCATCACCCTACCGATTTTCCTGAAAATTGTAAGGATCAAGAATTGTTCGTCTGCGTTATCGTTTCCTGGAGATTGTTTACCCGCATCCTTAAAGAGTTTGTTCATCAGAAATTGTAAAAATCTAGATTTTCCAAAGCAAAACCAGCAGCACGAGTCACTTCAATGGTTGCATGTAAAGAGTAGTTATGATTCTCTGACAACCCTCCCACTGGAGACCTTTCCCAACCTCAGTAGGCTCAACATCAACCAGTGTGAAAATCTAGAATGTATATCCGCTTCGAAGATTCTTCAAAATCTCAAAAATATTGTAATTTCCAACTGCCCGAAATTAGTTTCATTTGCAAGAGATGGATTGTCTGCGCCCAAGTTGAGAACATTGGATATCTACAAATGTGTTAATTTAAAGTCATTGCCTTGTCACGCAAATACTCTTCTCCCGAAATTAGAATGGGTGAGTATAATTGATTGCCCAGAAATGGAGACGTTTTCTGAAGGTGGTATGCCGCTTAGCTTGAGAACACTTGATATATATAAATGCGAGAAGTTAATGAGGAGCCCATCTCTAAGTTTGATGCACATGCTCACCGATCTTACAATTGAAGAAGTATGTGATGGTGTGGAGTCCTTCCCCAATAAGGGTTTTGCATTGCTGCCTCCCTCCCTTACCTCTCTAACGCTAAGGTATATGTCAAGTTTGCACACGTTGGACTGCACGGAGCTTCTCCACCTCACGTCCCTCCAACAATTAGCAATTCAATCTTGTTCCAAGCTGGAGAATATGGCGGGAGAAAGGCTGCCTGCTACTCTAACAAAACTTGAAATCATTGGATGTCCACTGCTGGAAGAACGGTGCCGCATGAAACACCCGCAAATTTGGCCCAAAATTTCCCATATCAAAAGCATTGTGTTTGACAACAGATAGGTTTCTCAAGCTTCAACTTCGTTTTCAATGGGTGATTTCTCTACTTTGCCTCATGTTAATGCGACTTCCCAATTTCATTCATATTCTGCACCAATTTCCCACCTCCGAAGCATTGAGTTTGACGAGTGACAACAAGTGGATTTAGTAAGCTTGAACTTTGATTTTCTGTAGGTAATTGTTCTGCTATTCCTCAACTAAATGTCACTTGTCCAGTTTCATTCATTTTCTGCACTATCTTTTTTCTATTATTGCACTTGATTTAATGTTTCATTGAAGTATATGAATTTTTTATGTGGAACTGTATAATGTTGTGTTTGATTTGAGATGATGCATGCATGTTGTTTGTATAGGGCTCTTATTATTGTGTTAACCTTTTTCATGAACTGCATTGCTATGGTAGATGAATTGAAGCCCTCTCATGTCGGTCTTGATCATGAGGCCAAGCTGGCGCGAGCTTGGAAAGGTTCTATGAATGGTGGTAATGGGAGAAAGGGGCGTAACGGAAGTCCTCAATTGCTACCGCCTATTAAGTACATTCACCTGCATGAGTGTGACAAATTTTCTGTAAGCTTTTTGATTCTTTTTGTAATTTGCAGATTTTATTTGGTGTGTTACTCTATTTGGATGGAATCTTTGATTACACTGAATTTTGGATTCATAAGGGCTGAAAGTTGGTCTTTTTTTTGCAGATTGGAATATTCTGTATGTCTCCTGGTTCTGTAATTCCGCTTCATAACCATCCTGAAATGACTGTTTTAAGCAAGGTTCTCTATGGTTCGCTACTTGTGAAATCATTTGATTGGATTGAGGTACCTGCTACTGAGTCATATGATCTATCCGAAGGTGACACTCTTTATTGAATTTACTTATGCTTCAGTATATAATTTAACAATTGTTTGCAATTGCAATTGTGGTTACATTGCAATCTTTGACATTGTGAGAAATTGTGGGCAAATGGGGTTGATGCGGCCGTAATAGTTGCCCCCAAAAAGCTCGACATTGTGGTCGCAATTGCGGGATCATGATTGACTAGATTTGCCCTTGTCATATGATCTATCTCAAAGTGATGCTCTTTATTGTATTTAATTATGCTTCACTTTGTAATATACACTTGTTTACAGAAATTTTTAAGTGGTGATTGTTGGCATAAAATGTTGTTGTGTCCATGAAATAAACTAAATTTATCATTCAATGACTTGATTTTCGTATGAATTAAGGAAATATGATTAAGGGCCTGAAATTGCACTTCGGAAACTGTTAGGTGGAACAAGATTTAGGCCTTCTTTTTCTGAAACATTTTGAAGCAAAATGGTCAAAACCTGTCTTTGTGAATCTCTATTAAGTGTTAAACTGTTAATATTTGACTTGAAATTGTCATTCACAGAGGATGAAAGTTTCTTTAAGTATAAGGCCCAATAGTTTAACATGTCTCCACCAGATAAACTGTTGGAGGCACCTGCAATCAATTTCCTTTAAGTTCACTTGGTAATTATCAACAATATTCTTGATTTTGCTTGTCCTTTTTTTATGCCAATACACTTTTAATCTTGTCATTGGTACAGCCACTGGTTTTCTGCTGTGTCACTACTCTTAGTACCTTTGGGGGGCTTCACCACCTATATACGCACTTTGAATTTTTATCTGACGGTCGAGTTGACTTGAGCTATAAGAGGCTCGGTCCTCGCTCAAGGGATCCCCAATACGGTCTAATAAAAATTCATTGCAATGCACAGTTTTTGAACTTTGAATCTACACAAGATATACTTTCCTTGGATACTTGCTTCCATTAGTGGATGTTATTTCGGATTTTTTTTATAGTAAGTTTCCACATCAACTTGTTTAAGATTTTCACAAAATAGTGGTTTATGAACTTCCATATTGATGCATGTTAACCTAAATTCCCTGTTATTTTGGTTTACTGCCGATCATTATAATGATTTGCTGGGCAGTTTCTATGATTCTAAGATCGTAAATATGTAGTTCGCAAAATATTACGGTTTTATGATTCTCAAACATTTCCTAAACTAGAAAAAATGAGATTCAATACTTGTCTACACATGCAGCAAGACCAGCAAAACTTGTCAGAGATTGTCAGATGAATGCTCCCTGCCCCACAACAATTCTTTATCCAAAAAGTGGCGGCAACATCCATTGCTTCAAAGCCGTAACTCCATGTGCTCTCTTTGACATTCTTTCTCCCCCTTACTCATTGGAAGAAGATGGACGACACTGCTCTTATTTCCGCAAGTCGCCTAGGACTGATCTTCCAGGTGATTCTTCCTTCTATAGCCCTCATTTTTTATCGGTTTGAATAATCTACACTGATTTCTAAAGCATGATTCTATTTTCTTAATATTTGATTTATTTACACAGTAAGTTTTGCTGTAATTTATATACATTGTAAGTGTAAAAAAATTTACATCATCATTCAATCATAACCATCAGATGAGTGAAAACATTTGACTTTAACCATAACAACTTCTAAAGTCATCCATATGAATGGTTGTGATTTGTTGACATTGATAATGTAAAACTTTTTACACTGACAGTGTATGAAAATTAATCTCTTTTCTTAACATGTTATATTGTTAAAAAATTAAGAGCTTGAGGAGCTGCGCGACATTGATCCATCTGAAGTTACCTGGTTAGAAGAAGTTCCGCCGCCTGAAACTTTGGTTGTTGGGAAAGGGCAATACAAAGGCCCTAATATTAAGCACTGAAGGAGACAACTAATTTGTTCTTGTATATAGAAGTCATGCTATATTGGATGGGATTATGATTAATTACAGATGGAACATTTTGGGAATAATTGATCATCTGTTTGGTATGGCTGTTAATTGTTTGTACATACTATGATAAATGGTGGCTGTGAATGTTGATTATGCCATGTTTCTAGATTACCCCTTTTAGATTATAACTGTGGCATGGTAATCTTTGGTGATGTTAATACCTTTTTTAGATATGGCGTATAAAAAAACCTTCTTTAGACATGTGAATTATGACCTTATTTGAATGGATTATGCTATTTCATCTATCAGCAACTGAATATTATGGCCTGAAGTTGATGGTGCTGAGCACAGTTCCACAACTCTTGTTACTTGAGTAGTTTTGTCTTTGAATGGTTGAATCAGAGGGTCTAATTGATACAAATGGATGATACTTTTTTTGTTGTTGGCCTTAATGAAATGCTAGATCAAGGCCTGTATCAACTAGACCCTTTGACACCTTTGCACCCCTACATGGAGAATGGTTTGACAAATTTTGCTCATTCATGGCCCTTTGAGCTTATGAGGCCTGTGTTTCTTCGTTTTTTCAAGATAGCCTGTCCTTGTGGTGGGCCTTGTGTTGTATTGCTGTTGGGGCTTGGTCCCTCCTTAACATAGAAAAAAGTATGAGAGTTTCTTCTCCCATCCTTCTAATGCTCTATGGATTGACCAATCTGGACTCATCCTGATTGGCCAATTTGAAAGTGTATTTTTAAGGCTTTTGAGAACATAAGAGGGTGGAAAAGAAGCTATCAAAAAGTATAACTTGCAAATGTAGATTCTACATATTGGAACCAAACCAAATTTAAAATAACTTCGAAATTTATTGACTTAAGTGGTATGAAAGTAATTTTTTTTTGTTGCTTATATATGAAATCAAATAGATAGAGTATTGTATGTATCATGAGACACTGAATATAGTATTAGTTTAACCAATTACGGTTGCATCTTAAGTGGTCCATAGTAGACTATGTTTACTCTTGTCATTGGATCAAAAAGTCTTAAGAAGATCTAATTTTATGTTTTGCATAAGATTCATCTCTCCTTTCCCTCAAATTTTCCCAACCTATCTCCTCCACACCTTAATTTAAAGAACATTGTCAGCCAACTTCAGTGCTTCTCCCTTAACCATAAACACCAAATGCAACTTCCAAGAAGGCTCTTGTTTCTAGGGGCATCCAAGATGTGTCTCATAATACTTCTTGTGTATTATGTTGTGATCGAATGCAGAGTGCGGATCACTTGTTCTTTTCTTGTCTTTCATCTTATTAGTATTTCTTTAGAATAAAATATAAGTAAAATAGATATTTGAAAAATTAATACATCTGATTTAAAATTTAGACCACATAGGTTAACTTTTAAAATTTTAATTTTGCATATATTTCATTCTACAAGGAGTATAATGCTCCATTTGGCTTTGGTTGGGGTGTGTTGGGGTATTTCATTACCATAGAGTAAAATACAGTTGTCTTCAATATAGAGAGTTGCTTAGAGGCAAGAAGGTGAGGAAAGTCTTACATTTTATTTGGCTAGTAACTGTTTGGTCTATTCGACTAAGATATTTCAAGAAAAAAATGGAGAATGTAGGAGGCTTGTTGATCATTGTTTTGAGGAAAGGAAGAAGGGTAAGATACATTTTTTTTAATTGGTGTTTGTAATCCTTTGTTATGCCTTCCGATGCGACACTAATAGCCTTAATTTTATTTGGGTTATAATATTCTTAGTACTTTAATGTGACACTAACATTGTTATCTTCTTCCTCTAGAAAATTCTAACAACCACCAATTGTTTAGAAGCTTGTTCTGAGCCAATTGATTCAAACAAATTAAATATATAGAGAAATGAGAGTTAACATATACAAAAACTCACAACTCAACCTTACTAAGAAGAATATTAAGAAATTAAATTTAAAATTTCCTCAAAGTACAAATTTATTTGTGTCTTTCTTGTATTCTATAGTTGATGATGAAGGTGGTGATTTGCGCAAAGAAAATTAACTTCAAATCATTGATTTTGACAAGTAGGATGAAAAAGACTAACTTGGTATTATGAAATATAAGTCTAAATTTTGAAATTAGATGATAATAGTTAGAGTATTTATATATAATTTTATTAATTTTTAAATTAGATGATAATAGTTAGAGTATTACTAATGTTAATTTTAAAAAAATCACATAACGATTTTGGTATTAGGATCGACAAGAAGTTCAATAGATCAGTCCATCTCAATCCAATTTTTAATTTAGATTAATTGTTTTTGAAATATATCAATTTCAATTTAAATTCATACTAAAATATAGATTAATAAACCAGTCTATTAGATATGACTTATTTTAACAGTTATACTCTAAATAAAAATCCATTAGATCAAACTAAATTAAACTCTAGTGAGATGAAATCTCTCCTAGAACCCTAAAATGCATAAAAGAAAATCCTTATCAAGAATCATAAATATCCTTAAATCCTATTATAAATACTTCCTAGTGGATGACAGATCTCAATTTTTCTTGTTAATGTTGAATCAACTCTCAAGACATTTAGAATTTTGAGTCTAAATTTTGAAATTTTGAAATTAACATTAGTAATACTCTAACTATTATCACTTAAGTTAATAGCGTAAAACGGCAACATGCCTACATTGTGACAAAATTTAAGTGTCTGAAATATTTATGTCTTCGGATCTGTAATGTTAATGATATTAAAGTCATTGATTGAAATATGTAAACAATCAAAACTACTGTATGAATCTGAAACAAAACGAACACCACACTAAAACGGAAAAAATGTCGCACTGATACGATAAAATCCAAAAATATTATATTATATCGACAAAATCAAAACAAAAATACGAAAGAAAAATTAATTTCGTGTTAAAACTCCTTATTTTAAATAAAATAAAAGAAAAAAAACAATTCAAAAGAGAGATTTTAGAACAAAATTAATCTTTAATCACCATTATCTGATAACAAAAAAAAGAAAGAAATCTAGAGTTAGAGTTTAGGAGAGACTGCTACTGTCTCCTTTGTGCAGATTAGTTCCTCTTTTAAATTAATCTTGATCAATAGAAAAACTTGTTGGTTGTCACGGACATTTTGCCACAACCAGTACAATACAATACACTATCGATCTCTATCACCATTGTCATGTCACTATAGGTCCCATGCATCAGGGACCGACTCATTTGGAATGGAGCGTAGACAATCATCTACTCTTAATTTTTTTGAAAAATTAATATTTTAATTTTTAATATATTAAATAATAAATTATATGATCAAGAAAAAATCTTGGTTCGTGCTTTCCATGTGTTTTGATTTTTTTTATAAATAAATATGTGAATGTAT
Organism: Cicer yamashitae; assembly: GCA_037974755.1. NCBI lineage: Eukaryota > Viridiplantae > Streptophyta > Magnoliopsida > Fabales > Fabaceae > Cicer > Cicer yamashitae. The sequence continues at coordinate 3,353,638 of JBBPBQ010000003.1, read as the reverse complement.
TATAATATCTTTAAATTGTATTAAAATTTCAAATATAAATTTAAATGTATTTTTTATTAGTTATTTGATTTTAAATTTATCTTTAATTAGTTACTTAGTTTTTATTTTTTATTGATTACTTTAGTCTATAACATTATTAACAAAAGAGACATTTAAAAATATTTTCCTAATTTTGATAAATTAATAGATTATCAGCAATTGAAAAAAATATATAACATCTTCACTACTGAAACTTTATGTGTCCGTCTCTTGACATCGTTATCCTCATACCTAACTCTGCATTCATCTCGCGCATTCATGTTCCTATTGACAATTTGCAATGACTTTAGATATCTCCATTCAAAGACTACGTCATCTCCATACTCTTATCTTCTCTCACATTTCATCTTCTCTCACATTTCTTTTGTGTGATCACCTATGTTACACACTAGGTGTAAGTTTTCACTTAAAATAAAAAATAAAAAATTATGTTATTGGAACACAAAAGTAAACACTAATATCACATGTGTATATATATATATATATAGTAGTTCACTTATTTTTGTTCGTAATTTTTAAATAAATAAAAAATACTTTTGTAATACAATATAAAACATTATGTTATTAATATTTAAAATGCATGTTATTAACTATTTTTTAAATATATATTTCATTAACCACTAAAGTAAATGACATTAACTAATTTATAGTACTTCTATTACTACTAAATCGCAGTATTATAAACTGGTTAAAATTTTTTATTTTAGTAGTTAATAAAATATATGTTAAATAAGTAATTAATAATTTATATTTTAGTGATTAATAAAATATTCAAAGTAGTTAGCTGTATAAATTTGTATATGCGTCACACAAAAACGATTCAATTATAAATAAAAAAGTTGAAGAAAAAAATAGAAAAATACTTTTCACTATATAAATACGGTTATATTGTTTTATATTTTTGTCAAATTTGTTGTAAAAATATTATTATTTTAAAAAAAAATGTAAACTAATTTTACATGTTGAATGGTATATCTATATAATGTTTGGACATAGCACAATAAAAATGAACTAATGTTAACAAAATAACAAATCACACTTACATTTACATTAAATATGATTGAATCAAAAAATTAAAAAATTGTTTGGTGGACACTCCTTTGAATGTATACATTATGAGTTTTTGATAAAGTAAGTGATAGAAGAGAATGGTGTAATAGATATTATATGTTGATTATGTGATAGGAAGAAAGAGATAGAAATAAAATAGAGTCTTGAACGGATGTTGGGAAATATAGAGTTTATGTGTCACATTGCTCAAAAATTAATTGCCGCACACATAAATACTTACATTCAATTACATTTTACTATTTAGATATTTATGAATTTTTTTTAGAAAATACTTTTATTATTTAATATCTAAATGTAAAATCTTTTTATTTTCAACTGTCAATGTTAATGATTAATAATATTTTGTTGAAGATGAAAATCAAATTTACGATTTTCTTATCACTTCACTCTCTAAATAAATTAAACTCTTGCATTATTAAATGAGTAAAGATCAATTACGTTACTAAAATATAAAACACAATCCACACAATGGCTTCAATTCTCATCCCTATAATTAAGTGATTAATGTTTAAGTAAATGTCAAATCAATTAGAAATATCCAAATTTAAACCTTTACTTAAGCACTATTTATTCATATTTTACTTATGTTTCTATCGAATTTTGTATTACCAAAGCCTTTTTTTAATTTTTTATTACGAAAAAAAAAACACTTAAAAACATATCTGCCCATGATTATTTTTTTTTAAAACAATAAAAAATTATTTGAAAAATTATTCATATTAATCCATAATAATCTTTATATACCAATATTGTTCTCATCTCACTTTAAGAAATGATTATAAATAAAATAAATAGAATGACAATTTTACTAAATTATCGTTATTAATTATTGGTGTATTTTTTTAATTATAAATCTAAAATAAAATATAATATATACATAGTATTAATTAAAAGATATAAGTGGAAAACAATAATTAATATTATATTAAAAATTTAAAATGAAATTTATTTTAATATAAGTTTTTGATGTTGAAGTGACCTTTATAATGAGTAGGGTCGGCTCAAGTCCAAGGCAAGTGAGGCTAGGATCTTAGGCCTCAAATCTTTTGGACCTCTAAATTAGAAAAATTGGTTTTCGTACCCCCCATTTGTGGTTGTACCCCCCAAATTCATAAAAACCCAAAATTGCCCACACAATTCACCATTCAGTAAAAGGTAAAAAAAATTTACTCCCAAAATTTCATCCACTCCCAAAATTTCCGGTACGTATTTTTTTTCCCCGTAGTTAATTTCCTTTACAGGAAATTTCGCCACCAAATTTCCGGTATGTTATTTGTACTACCGGAAATTTGGGAGATCTGAAATTTCCGGTAGGTATTTTTTACGGAAATTTCAAATATCTGGTAGTCATTTTGAATTTTTATTTATTTTTTTTTATTTGTTGTTAATTTTTGATTTTTTTTTGTTGACATAGGTATGGAAAAAAGACAACCAGTGTGTATAGATTTGACTGAAGCATTCACAACCGATCAAATTTTTTAATCACGGGAAGCTGTCATATCATGGGCAAGAGAGGTTGGCCGTCAAAATCGAGTAGCTGTTATCATAACTCGATCCGACGTAGAGACAGGAAAGAGAGGAAGGAAATCTAAATTAATTCTTGGTTGTGATAGAGGTGGAAAATATCAGTCAAATAAAAATGAGTCAGGTACTTCAACAAAAAAGTGTGGTTGTCCGTTTAAAATTCGATCGAGACAATTGAAAAATGCTAAGGTTGAGGGATGGATTATTAGTTTAGTGTGTGGACTTCACAACCATGAGTTAGTGGCTACTTTTGAGAATAATGCATTTGTGGGGTGCTTAAACGATGAAGATAAGAATCATGTTGACGAGCTGATAAAGTATCACGTTGCACCGAGGCATATCTTGTCATCTTTGAGGGATCGAGATAAGGAGAATGTGACTAGTATCTCTCAAATTTATAACCGTCGAAGCACATACAAAAAGAATTTGAAAGGATCTAGAACTGATATGCAACATCTGTTGAAGTTACTTGAAGCTGAGAATTATGCATGTTGGACTAGGACTCATGGAGACTCCAACGTTGTGAGGGACATGTTTTGGACGCATCCATATTCCATAACTTTGTTGAACATGTTCCATTTTGTATTGATCATGGATAGCACCTACAAAACCAACAAGTATAGGTTACCATTGTTTGAAATTGTTGGTGTAACTTCAACTGGGTTGACATTCAATGTTGCATTTGCTTATATGGACAGTGAGCGTCAAAAAAATTTCTGTTGGGCATTGGAGAAGTTAAAACAGTTGTTTCTTGCAAACACTCCATTTCCTCAGGTAATTGTCACTGATAGAGAACTTGCTTTGATGAATGCAATTGAAGTTGTATTTCCATCTTCAACAAATTTACTTTGTCAACTTCATATCAATAAAAATGTTGGAGCCAAATGCAAACAATATATACTAAAGAAAGATATGCAGGAACCCATTCTTGAGGTGTGGAAGAAAATTGTTTATTGTTCTGAAGAGAAGGAGTATGAGGAAATGTTGCAAATGTTTGAGCAAGCATGTGTCGATAATATTATTTTCTTTGACTACGTCAAAGACACATGGTTGAATCCTCACAAGGAAAGATTTGTTCAAGCATGGACCAATCGAGTATTGCATCTAGGAAATACTACAACTAATAGGTACATCATTAAAACTTTATTTTATTTGTTATATTTATACTTATATATGATTAATTTTGTTTATATATGATTAAACATGTATGATTTTTTGTTATATTTATACTTATATAAAATTTTGTTTATGTTTGAATATTAGGGTTGAGTCTGGTCATTGGTCGTTGAAGAAATTTTTGGAACATAGTAAAGGAGATTTCTGTAAGGCATGGTCTGGTATGCATGACATGTTGAAGTACCAAATTATTAAGATCAAAGGTTCATTTGAGACAAGTAAGGGTCGCAGAGAGCATATACACAACAATCCATTCTTTGAGAATTTGAATTGGGTTGTATCGAAGAACGCTTTAGCTGATATTGATCATGAGTACAAGAGAGTCATGTATGTCAGTAACGACAAAGCTGCATGTGGTTGTACACTTAGAAACACTCATGGATTACCGTGTGCATGTGAGTTGGCACGGTACAAGTTGAAAGGTGTTCCAATTCCGTTGGAGGCTATTCATATACAATGGAAGAAATTAACCATGAATACTGATAAAGAGGAAGAACAGTTGGAAAAGGATTCGGAGTTGGACATTACATGTGAGATGAATGTTATTTGGAAAATATGGAAAACACTTAATGTTGTTGGAAGAAGGGCATTGAAGAGCAAGTTGCGTGAAGTTGCATATCCAGAAACAACATCAATGTGTGCCCCACCATCTAAGATCAAAATAAAAGGTGGTGTGAAGAAGAAAAAAGGCAATAAGCCGAATGGATTTGATGTATATCGCGACCCTTCATTTTTTGAACATGTTGATGCATCCCAACAAGTCTCCCAGCAAGCATCCAAACAAGTCTCCCAAGCATCCAAACAAGTCTCCCAAGCATCCAAACAAGTCTCCCAATCATCCAAACAAGTCCCTCAGTTTAGAAAATATTTGGACGAGTTTCCTGCTCTAATTCATCCATATATTGTAGACGTAGTTAATGTTAAAGCAGATGAAAATTGTGGATATCGTGCTATTGCTGCTTTACTTGGCCATAGTGAAGAATCTTGGAGCATTGTGCGTCGACAGTTGTATTTAGAGATTAAGTCCAAACCTGATTTATATCTTGCGTTATTCAAGGAACGTTTGCAAGAAGTGACTGACTCTTTACTTGTATATGAACTGGGAAACCAACCAATGGAAAAGTGGCTGAGCATTACAGATATGGGTTACGTGATAGCAACAAAATATAATCTCGTTCTTGTGACATTGGCAAAAAGTTTTTGTTTGACTTTTTTCCCATTGACGGGTGCACACAGTGGAGACCTATCACGTGATCGTATTATCAGCATTGGTTTTGTTAATGACAGTCATTGGGTTCAGGTTAAATTGAAAGCAACATGTCCATTACCTCCACTAGCATGGCATTGGAAGGAGCACCGTAGTGATGAGTCTACATCATGGGCTGTAGCGTATGCAGGACGTCTACAACATTGGGGTTCATTAGATTTAGAGGGTACTTCAGATTATATGTCTTTAGCAGATGATTGACACTTTTGTAACAAGTTTTATTCAATACATATTATATGTTGTTTTCAGTTAGTTAGTTTACATTCACCACATTGAACAACATAAATAATAAATAATAAATAATAAAACAATATAAAGTATAAGCAAATAATACAATTAAGTCTAAATAAATAATAAAATAACAAAATAAATAATAAGTGTCAGCAAATAAGTCTGAATACTAAGTAAATAAAAATAAGTCTAAATATTACAAATACAACACAAATACTATTGATAACTCCCTCCTTTAGAGATGTATAAAGCCCTTTCTAATAAAGCACACATGTCATCATCACCCGGTAGTCTATCTAAATCTAAACTCTCCTGTATCAGACCACCGATGTGTTGACACCGTGTATACCACTCCCCACAACTATCACTAGGATCGGCATCATCAGTAGGACCTCCAGCATCAGTATGATCTCCAGCATGACTAGGACCAGCAACATCAGTATCACCTCCAGCATGACTAGGAGCAGCATCTGCAGCAACGTGAGGGGTCATCCTAGGATGAGATATCCTATAGTACCACCGGATGTACCCCTCAACAGTTTGGTGTGGATATGTAGCCCGATGCAACACTGCACGAAGGGCTCGAACAGAGTTCCGGTACATACTCCATTCGACATCCACATCACGTACTACAAGCATAGGTGGTGTAGGAGGGATATGCTGAGTATATCCGAACTGTCGGATGCACCTCTCTGGTAAATAAGGTACCATAGTGGAACACCAACGAATATGTCCAGTAAACAACGAAACAGACTGAAACCGTGTGGTAGAGTCCTCGTCGTAATTTACTCCCCATATAACCTCAGACTCCCTCAAAGCATCCAACTTTGCTCTGTAGTACGACACGCTCCCGGATGTTTGTTTACCAGTCCACCGATACATCCGAGGCATGAAAGAAAGCGGCTCATTCAGTTCCCTTTTACAGATATGAGGGAAGTGCTCATATATCCAGGTCTGTAAATAATAAAAACATACAAATAATTAATTAACCATATTATCAAATAACAATATAATAAGTATGGAAAATAATATAATAGTACCTGAAAGAGAGATAAATATCCACCGATCTGCTTCGTTGCCGGTAGAGTACTATCTCTTAGATAGTCATATAACACAACAAGTGCTGCTGGTCCCCAAGCCCATCTGCCACATGTATCAAGATCGTGAAACAGGAACAAATATTTATCAGATACTAGTGTAAAACTTTTATCTGCTAATATTGTACACCCTACTAAATGTAGTAGGTATGCCCTGGCTGCACAATCGTATCGTCCATCACGCAGCTGTGTAAAAAATACCGACTTCAACCACTCAAAGTTGTACGATAGACCTCTGTTAATCCTGGTCTCTGCCACTGCTTCATCAACATTAACTCCTAGTAATTCAACAGCAGCAGTAATCGCCAGGTCTTCAGTGAAATTAGCTGGAGGGGTGAAGAACTCACCACAACATGAGATGCTGAGTAGACCCCTGACATCGTCCAGAGTGATAGTCATCTCACCAAATGGCAGGTGAAATGAGCTCGTCTCTGCGTGCCATCTCTCGGCAAAAGCTGATATTAGATTACCGCCAATCATACTCAGACTACATCGCTGCAGATGACGTAGTCCAGATATAGTAATCCAATGATCAATCTCCGCAGGTAATACAGCTCTAATGTCAATAAATTTGGCCTGCTTCTTGCCATTTGAGACCACTTTAAGGGCGCGCCTATCCTGTTTAATTACAATAAATAACAAACACACATTAAATTAAAATTTAAATAATGAATATAAAACTTAAATATAACAAATTATACTACAAATATATTAAAATAAATAAATAAATAAATAAATAAAATAATAAATAATTATAATAACAAATAATTATAATAATAAATAATTAAAATAATAAATAATTAAAATAATAAATATTATTAACTAACCTCCTCATTCCAGATTTTTACAGCTATGTGGTCCTCATAATTCTTCAGGACAGATAAATCGTACGGACCACCAGGAAATAACGGAGCATCAGGCAGCTCCTGCTCCTGATCCTGCTGCTCGTGCTGCTGATCATCAATATAATCATGCTGATGATGATCCTGCTGATGATGATCCTGCTGCTGCTGCTGATCCTCCTGCTGATCCTGCTGGTGAACATCTATTTCTTCATTTCGCCTTCTACGTTTTTCAACTGCCGCTCTCCTATTTGACTGTGTAGGCGGCCGAACTCTAGAATGTTCACCGCTGGTTTTAGCTCCTCTGGTCCTCACTGTAAACAATAGAATGAAAAAAATTAATCAAACAATAGATAAAAAATAACAAAATATTAAAAAAAAAAATTAAAAACTCAACTACCGGAAATTTCAGTGACATTGAAATTTCCGGTGAAATTCTCGGAAATTTCAAATTTCCGATGTACAAAATACATACCGGAAATTTCGTTTTTGAAATTTCCGGAGTTGTTCCCGGAAATTTGAAATTTCCGGTATTGAAAGTAAACTACCGGATTTTTCAAATTTCCAGAACAATTCCCGGAAATTTCAATGAATTTGAAATTTCTGGGAAAAAACTTAAAAAACCAAAACTCACTTTTTCCGGAAATTTCAGAATGAGGGGTACGAGGAATTTTTCTGAATTTTACTAAATTTTTAGGGATATTTTGGTAATTTCACTCAAAAAATTTTAAAATGTGGGGGTACATCAATAATTGGGGGGTACCAAAACCAATTTTCCTAAATTAGGCCACAAAATAATTTGATTTTTTTTTTTCTAATCTCAAATCTTTTCAAAAACCCTCAAAGTTTGTATGTATTGAATATTATAAACGTGTATTTTTGTATATTTGAGAATATTAAAAGATAGGAGAAACACCCAGATAATTTAAATTATATTATTGATTCGGTTTATTGAAAAGGAAATACAAATGGTTCAATGTTGCAAGGAATTGAAATGCAAAGTCTTAGAATCAGATCACAAAAAACCCTTAAATAACTATTTAGCTCTCTTAATACAACTTGGCCAAACTCTATAATTGTTTACACAACAAAAAAAATTCGCTTTAGGACTTGTAGTATGTTGCACAAATTATGATAATGAGTTTGAAGAAGTAATATTTATTGGGATAAAACATTGTGTCATATTTGAGAATTTAAAGTTCATCTCAGAATAATCTAATTTACATACTTGGATTGGACATAAGCTTCTAAAAAGGGACAACAAGAATAAAAGACTAAAATGTTTTGAAGAAAATTATTCTACATGTGTATCAGAAGAAGCAAACGATCAAGAGATAGTGCATAGTGGCATGTCACCATTGAATAACAAAAACATAGTAAACAAAATAACCAATCTCCATTGTCTGAGACAGCTCCATGCACAACTGCTCCACCACTCTCTTCACCACCAAAACCACTGGGTGTCTCTTCTCCTTACCCAATGCACACGCCTCCTTGCACCCTCAACATACACCTCTCACATTTTTCATCTAACAACTCAACCTGATGTACGTGTCTTCACCTCCATGCTCAAATACTATTCCCGAATTGGAAAACATGAAACCATGTTCTTTCTTTCTCATGTACTGAAATTGGGACATGACCGTGATCATTATGTTCGAAATGTAATTTTGGGCATATGTGCAAAATATGGACCTATTGAGCTTGCCAGGAAACTGTTCGACGAAATGCCTGGTAGAACAGTTGCTGATTGGAATGTGATGATTTCTGGATACTGGAAGTGGGGGGATGAAGAGGAAGCAAGTAGGCTTTTCAATGTGATGGGCGAGGAGGAAATAAGGAGGAATGTTATTGTTAACAATGACATACATGGAAAAGAGGAAGAAGAAGAGAGAAAACCTCTAGGGTTTCATAAGATAGAATGAACCAACAAGGTTAATGAGATTACAATGAGTATATATACAAGAGAATATAAATGTCCAAAATACCCTTACTACTAATATATAATAACATTATCTAACATCTCCCCTCAAACTCACGATGCATTAACATGGAGCATCGAGAGTTTGTCAACTAAAAAACGAAAACGTTTAATGGAATGCATCTTTGTGAACAAATCATCAATCTGTAAGGAAGAAGAGACAAATGGTAGAGTAATGGTTCCATGCTGAAGATGATGACGAGTAAGATGACAATCAATCTCAATGTGTTTGGTGCGTTCATGAAAGACCGAGTTATGAGCAATTTGAATAGCACTCTTGTTATCACAGTGCATCGGAGTTGGCTCAGAAAGAGAGATACCCATATCAGACAAAAGCCAACGCAACCAAATTATTTCAACAGTAGTGGATGCCATAGCACGATACTCAGCTTCTGTAGAAAAGCGAGAGACAATGTCATGTTTCTTACTCTTCCAAGAAATAAGAGAGTCTCCAAGAAAGATACAAAACCCTGTGGTGGATTTACGATCTATGGTATCACCAGCCCAATCAGCATCAGAATAAGCACGTAACTCCAATGAGGACGACGATGGAAAGAGAATGCTTTGAAATTGAGTTCCTCGAAGATAACGAAGAATACGAAGAACTGCTGCCCAATGTACTGTAGTGGGAGAAACAACAAACTGACTAACAACATGAACAACATAAGCAATGTCAGGTCTGGTAATCGTAAGATACACTAAGCTGCCAACCAAAGTACGATACAAAGTGGGATCTGATAAAGGAACACCGTCTGAGGGAGCATATTTCACATTCAACTCAAGAGGAGTATCTGCTGCTCTAGTATCAGAAAGACGAGCCTGGTCAAGAATGTTGGCAATGTACTTGGATTGAGAAAGGAGGTAGCCTCTAGGAGAGTAGGCAACTTCAATCCCCAAGAAATAGCGAAGAGTTCCCAAGTCCTTCATCTCAAACTGCTTGGCTAACTGCAATTTCAACTCATTGATTCCACTAACATCATCACCTGTAATAATCATATCATCAACATACAGAGAAAGTATAATGTGACCATAAGTAGTGGACCTTATAAACAATGCAGAATCATGTTCACTAGAGCGGAAACCGAGAGAAGTGATCACAGTAGAGAATTTCTCAAACCAAGCTCGAGGAGCCTGTTTGAGACCATATAGAGCCTTTTTTAACTTACATATTTCCCCTTGATTATGAGAAACTCCTTGTGGAGGAACCATATAGACTTCTTCATGAAGCTCACCATTTAAAAAAGCATTTTTGACATCCATTTGGGAAATATGCCATTGACGAATAGATGCAACTGCAATAAGAGTACGAATAGTGGTCATCTTGGCTACAGGAGCAAAAGTTTCCTCATAATCCATACCATATTGTTGAGAGAATCCCTTAGCAACAAGACGTGCTTTGTAGCGCTCAACTGACCCATCAGATTTAGTTTTGATCTTGTATACCCAACGAGACCCAATAGCACGTTTTCCTGGAGGAAGAGGTACTAATTCCCAAGTATCGGTTTTGTGCAATGCAGAGAGTTCTTCTGCCATAGCCTGCTGCCAAAGAGGATCAAGAATAGCCTCTTTATAGGAAGAGGGCTCAGACAAAATGTGAATAGAGGTTAAGAAAGAAGCAAATGAAGCTGAGTAAGTGGAATAGACAAAATCAGGTAACTGAGTAGACTTACGTTGACGAGAGGGGTAACGAGGAGGATCAACAATCGCATGAGGTGGTTGGACAGCCGGGGGGACAAGAGGGATGTCGTCGTGTGGAGTTGTAGTATTTGTCCTGCAATTCTCAACATTACAATCACTAGAAGCGTTATCATTAGGACCAAACGGATCAATATGGGTTAGTTCAGAACTCTTAGTAATCTGAGAATCAGAGGAAACAGAGTAAAAAGGAATGTGCTCAAGAAAAACAACATTACGAGAAACATAAAGTTTTCTTGCATGAGGATCATAACAACGATAACCCTTTTGACCATCCCCATAACCAAGAAAAACACACATGGCTGAACGAGAAGACAACTTACTACGCTCTACTTGAGGGCGAAGAACAAAACAAGTAGAGCCAAATACTTTCAAAGAATAGTAATCAGGGATAGAAGCATACAATTTTTCAAAGGGAGACAAACCTGATATGACAGAGGATGGAATTCTATTAATTGCATGAACAACAGTAAGAACTGCTTCTCCCCAAAACTCACTAGGAACTGAAGCAGACAACAAAAGGGAACGAGCAGTTTCTATAATATGACGATGTTTCCTTTCAACAACTCCATTTTGTTGAGGAGTATCAGTACAAGATGTCTGGTGAAGGGTGCCATCATAAGCGAGTAATTCAGAGAATTTATTAGAGGTATATTCACCATTTAAATCACAACGAAAACACTTTATAACAGCATTATGTTGAGTTTTGACCATAGAACGAAACATATGATAAATGTCAAAAAATTCAAACCGATTTTTCGTAAGATAAACCCAACAATAACGAGTGTAATCATCAATAAACGAAACATAATATCTAGATCCACCTTTGGTGAGAACCGGTGATGGACCCCAAACATCAGAGTGAACTAAATCAAAAGGCGCATATGAAACGGAAACACTTTTACTAAACGGTAAAGTTGGAAATTTAGCAAGTTTACAACGACAACAATCTGAAATATCACTGGTTTGTAACTTTCCTAAAGCTCCAGTAGAAGCCAAATATTTTAATCTAGAAGCAGAAACATGTCCAAGGCGAGAATGCCATAAATAAAAACTAGAAGACGAAGAATTCAAGCGAAAACTAGATAACAAGTCAGTAATAGTTGTTGAGGCTGCAATATCTGGGACTCGCAGGTCATCCAAAACATAAAGTCCCCCCTGTCTATGGTCTGTCCCAATCAGCCTCCCGGAATGTGGATCCTGCACACAACAAGAAGTGGAAGAAAATATAACTGAATAACCGAAATCACATATTTGACTAACAGAAGCAAGACTCAAAGTAAGATTAGGAATATAATAAACATCAGAAAGAGACAAGTTAGGTGTGGAGACAGAACCAATGCTGCTAATGGCATAGGAGTGCCATCAGCAGTCATAACCGACACAGACGAGGCATGATTCACAAACACAAAAGATTTATCATCATATGTCATATGGTGAGATGCTCCAGAATCAAGAATCCATATAGAAGGAGATATACCTGACATACTAGAGGAGTTCAAACCTTTAGAAGAGGTGGCAGACATGGCATGTGATTGAGTGGCAAGAAGTTTTTGAAGTTGTTCTGCAATATCAGATATTTGGGAAGCAGTCTCAAATGAGTATACAGAACCAGAACTAGAGCCAATGGTAGGAGGAGCAGAAGCAACAACATTGGACGATGGCCCCCTAAAATTCTTCTTATGTGTTCTCCCCAATTTCGGACAATGTGCTTTCCAATGACCTTTTTCTTTGCAAAATGCACATTCATCATTACCAAGCTCAACCCTCCCTTGAGATTTTCCTTTTTGAACAGGAGCAGCAAAAACAGATGGAGGAGTTGAGAGAATTCCCTTATCTGACACACCAGAATGAGTCTTAAGTCTGATTTCTTCTGCCAACAATTCACTAACTACTGATTCAACATTAGGAAGAGGGGAACGATGCAAAATACCCCCACGAAGGCCCTCAAAATCATCACGAAGAGCCATCAGAAACCAAACCAGACGTTGCTCCTCTCTTTGATCAATGTATGCTGTGACAGATTTCAACTCGGGTGATTCCATAAGAGCCAACTGATCCCACAAATTAGTCATTGCCGAGTAGAATTCCTGAATGGTCATATTGTTCTGCTTAAGGGCTCTAATATCACTTTCCAACTGATAACGTTTTGCAAAGTTAGACTGAACATACAAACGTTTCAAGTGATCCCAAATCTCTTTAGCAGTATCATATTTTGCTAGTTGCACTCCTATAGACAACTCAACAGAATTATTAATCCAAGTAATAATTTTTGAATTACTAACATTCCATGTTTTCAGATCTTTTGCATATTGAGTTTCATCCTTTTTATCTGTAGGCTTAACTGAAGTTCCATCAACAAAACCCCACATATCTTTTCCAATCAAAAAATTTTTCATCACATAACTCCAATAAGAATAATTTTGCCCATTGAGGTGAACACTAACAGCTTGAAGAGAATCCTCCTTAGCACCAACCATAACAAGTAATGACAGGAAAATACGACAAACACAATCTTTGAGACAAAATAAATTAGGGATAACCTGTCAATAGCAGAGTCAGCAAAGAACCAAACAAAATCACGCCGCAAAACAGAATAGCAGAACCACGTCGGAAACAGAAGAGCAGAAGCTCGCCGGAAACAGAATAGCAGAACCACACCGGAGACAGAAGAGCAGAATCACGCCGGAAACAGAGAGGCAGAATCGCGCCGGAAATGGAGGTAGCAAATCGGTACCGGTCGCAAAACGGGTCGGAAACGGAGGAAGCAAATCGGTACCGGCCGCAAAACGGGTCACACAAAAATCAACCCCACTAAGTTGTGGATCACTTTACAGTAGATCCCAAAATCAACCAAAGCTCTTTGATACCATGTTAACAATAACATACATGGAAAGGAGGAAGTAGAAGAGAGAAAACCTCTAGGGTTTCATAAGATAGAATGAACCAACAAGATTAATGAGATTACAATGAGTATATATACAAGAGAATATAAATATCCAAAATACCCTTACTACTAATATATAATAACATTATCTAACAGTTATTACATGGACCACCATGGTTACTGGGTATGCAAAGAAGAGGAATTTGAAGACTGCAAGGATGTATTTTGACAAAATGGCAGAAAAAAGTGTGGTATCTTGGAATGCAATGCTATCAGGATATTCTCAAGGTGGGGAACCACAAGAGGCTGTGAAATTGTTCGATAACATGCTTAGCTCTCAAAATGTCGAACCAAACGAAACAACATGGATAAAAGTTATATCATCTTGCTCGTCTCTTGGTGACCCTTGTCTTTTAGAGTCGATTGTCAGAAAGCTAGATCATAGAATGGGTTTCCGCTGGAATTATTTTGTCATGACTTCATTGCTTGATATGTACGCAAAATGCGGGAACCTCGAGGCAGCTCACAAGATTTTTGACCAATTGGGTGTGTATAAGTTCAAGAATTCTGTTCCGTGGAATGCCATGATTTCAGGTTATGCAAGAGTAGGGGATTTATTTTTAGCAAGACACTTCTTTGATAAGATGCCGCAACGAGATATCGTCTCGTGGAATTCAATGATTGCTGGTTATACTCAAAATGGTGCGTCATTGATGGCGATCAAGTTGTTCGAGGAAATGGTCTCCAATGAAGATTCAAAACCAGATGAGGTGACTATGGTTAGTGTCTTTTCTGCTTGTGGACACCTTGGAGAGCTAGGTCTGGGTAATTGGACTGTGAGCGTCCTCAAAGAAAATCACATCCAACTTGGCATTTCAGGATACAACGCTTTGATTTTCATGTACTCAAGATGTGGGAGCATGGAAGATGCCGCATTAATATTTAAAGAAATGGCAACCAAAGATTTAGTTTCCTACAACACATTGATTTCAGGATTTGCAGAGCATGGGCATGGAATGGAAAGCATCAAGCTACTGTCAAAAATGAAAAATGACGGTATTGAACCCGACCGCATAACATATATTGGTGTGCTAACTGCATGCAGTCATGCCGGATTATTGGAAGAAGGTCAAAAAGTTTTTGAATCAATCAAATTTCCTGATGTAGACCACTATGCTTGTATGATTGATATGTTGGGTCGAGTTGGTAAATTAGAAGAAGCTATCAAATTGATTCAAAGCATGCCAATGGAACCCCATGCAGGAATTTATGGATCTCTTTTAAATGCTACTAGCATTCATAAACGAGTGGACCTTGGGGAGCTTGTTGCAGCTAAATTGTTCAAGGTCGAGCCACATAATTCTGGAAATTACATGTTGCTTGCTAACATATATGCTTTTGCTGGTAGATGGAAAGATGTTGACAAAGTTAGGGATACAATGAGAAAACAAGGAGTGAAGAAAACAACTGCCTGGAGCTGGTTGGAGCGTAACCCATAAATTAATAGTGGAAAATACTACCTATTAGTGGTGTGTGTGTGTTCATAAATAATAATTATTTAAATATTATTGTTTTGTATTGTTTGTTGCAAGATAAAAAAACAGTTCAAGAAAATTAATGAGGGTCAGAACTTGAAGTCAACAGATTGAAACAAAAACCAATAAAAGGAAAGGCATAACATTATTAACATGTCATGATATTTTATAAAGTCAAAAAGAAATTTGTTATTTTGTTTTTCAAATAGAATGATCGTTCCTAGTGTGAGGCAAATCAAATTTACCTTTATTACATTATCCTTTAAAATTTGGGTCAATGCAGAACAGCAGGCGATCTTCCAAAACATTATGTAAATATACTTCATTGATTCAAATTTAACTATTCATGTGATAAATCGACATAAATATAGCTTTATGGATTAAATAATATAAATCCAACATTTTCTTTTGGGATGAAAGGTGTTGACTAATGTAAAAATCTAATCAACTATGCCAAATGTTTACTTATGCTATAAAGTTAAAATTCCATAAGGTATTGGAATTCATACCATATGTATTAGAGTATACTAAACCTTTACTTATGACTAATGTTTACTTATGTATAAGGATGAATCTTTCGCTTTGTAATCAATCAATTCATTCAATACAAAACATTTGCAGAGCAACTTTGAATTCTCTTACAAACTGTATATAGAATTCCAAAAGAAAAAGGAGACAAAAAGCATGGACCATAACATGCTAGTAAAGTCACTCAGTTTCATCTATGAGATTTTGAATGCTGATATTTTTGTCTTGATAGTTCCTCCAGAGAAAGTTTAATGTATATTTTCATCTCAATCATTATCATAGTTGATGTAGATAAATTATGAGTAATGTATTTGTGAAAATGATAAGGCTTGAAAAAAGTTTATAAAGAGTTACATCTCTCACTTTACCATCGCAAGCTGATTTTGTAATGATCAGTTAAACTTAATATAAAAACCTAAAGTTGTGACGAGCTAGGATTTATTTTTTGGGTAATAAGAGGCAGAAGTTTTTGCGTTTATTTTGTTTTACGCATTAAGGTTACTCTTTGTAATTAAGAATATTCTCATTCATTATTTTTAAAAATACAATCGAATAAGTTACTAATTAGTTACGTTTAGAATTTCGTTAGTTAATGTCTTTAAAAAGTAGGATGTTACAATAACGATCAAGAAAACCATTTAAAGAAATGTCGTCTATCTTCATTTTTAAAGAACTTTTAAATATTGTTTCAGGGACGTATAGTTTGCCTCACCTCGTGTTATCATTTAAACAAAAAGACTCAGTAAGATCAACACTTTATATTTATTTAGCTTTTAATTGGAGCTCTTTTAGCTATTTATAGAATTTTTTACGGCAAATATTTTACAAATGGAATCTCTTCCCTCGTCACATCAATATCATTTTCTACTTGGTTAATTATTTTTTCACCATTTTTTTCTGAAACAACTTTGCATTTCATTTCCTTTTCTCTATTTCATTTTTAACTATATAATTGCAATCAAATAAATTTAAAATCTATTAAATAACTTTTAGAGATTATTAATTCTATTTCTACACTTTAAGATTAAGCAAGAGAAAATATCAGTACTTAAATAATAAATGCGGAAATTGTTTGACATTTTACTTTTAAGTTTACAGAGCAAATTAAAAGATATTCTATAACAAAACTAAAGAAACATCTTCTTGAATGGAGTTAAGTTTTTTTTTTTTTATTTTGACTCAAATGGAATTAAATTAAGCATCCTATTATTGTTTCCTGGTACTTGAGAGTTGAGACAACAAACGTTGTCTTTGTCTGGACCGTGTTCACACGTGCCAAGCAAGAGTGACACAATATAGACTGCACACACAGTTTGGTAAAGAACCGATTTGAGCTTAGTGAGTTTGCTACTAACTATTGTTCTCTGATTTGTAATCACTTCTCTTCTCTTTCTAAATCATGGATGCGGCTGCTGTTGGTGGAGCTTTTCTCTCTGCTTTCCTTCAAGTTCTTCTCGACAGGCTTGCTTCTCCTCAGCTTCTTAACTTCATCTATGGAAACAAGGTTGACTCCAATTTGATCCAAAGGTTGAAGAACACTCTTTATGCTGTTGAAGCTGTTCTCAATGATGCTGAACTGAAACAGATCAAAGACTCTTCTGTTAACAACTGGCTTTATGATCTCAAAGATGCTCTCTATATTGCTGATGACCTTCTCGATCACATTTCCACCAAAGCTGCTACTACTCAAAAGAACAAAGAGGTGAGAACTACTGTTTCTAGATGCTTTTCTTGCCTTTTCAACTTGAAAGAAAGGGATATGGTTCGTATGTTGGAAGATATAGGTTATAGGCTTGAATGCATTCTCAAACTTAAAGATATTCTTAATCTTCAACATATTGGAACTCACCACCACTCTTCTTGGAGAACTCCATCAACCTGTCTAGATCATGGATCTAACATATTTGGTAGAAATCAAGACATTGAGGCCATACTCAAATTACTGTTACATGATGGTGATGATGATAGTGATAGTGATAAGATTTCTGTGATCCCTATAGTTGGCATGGGTGGTGTGGGCAAAACCACTTTAGCCCAATATGTGTACAACCATGATGACACTATAAAACACAAATTCGATGTTCAAGCATGGGTTTGTGTTTCTGATGATTTTAATGTTTTGAAGGTTACAAAGGCCATTGCAGAGGAAGTTAGAAGTGCTTGTAACACAAATAATTTGAATATTCTTCAGCAAGAGTTAAAGGATAAGCTGACCGGAAAAAAGTTCTTAATTGTTCTGGATGATGTCTGGACCGAAGATTATGACAGTTGGAATTCTCTTATAAAGCCTCTTCGATGCGGAGCTAAAGGAAGTAAAATTCTTGTAACAACCCGTATTCTAAAGGTTGTTTCTATGGTCCAAACTTTTCAAGGTTACTACTCTCTTAAGCAATTGTCTGATGAGGATTGTTGGTCTGTGTTTGCAAACCATGCTTGCCTTTCTCAAGAAGAAGCCACTATGAATATGGATCTCGAAAAAATTGGCAAAGAGATTGTTAGAAAATGTAAGGGATTGCCTTTAGCAGCACAATCACTTGGGGGTTTGTTGCGACGGAAACGTGACATCAAGGATTGGAATAATATACTCAATAGTAATATTTGGCAAATAAATGAAAATGAGAGTAAGATCATTCCAGCTCTAAGAATTAGTTATCATTATCTCCCTCCCTATTTGAAACGCTGCTTTGTTTATTGCTGCTTGTATCCTAAGGATTATAAATTTGATGAAGATGATTTGATCTTGTTGTGGATGGCAGAAGATCTTTTACAGCCTCCAAAAAATGGAAAGACTTTGGAAGAAGTTGGTTATGAGTATTTTAATGACTTAGCTTCAAGATCTTTTTTTAACGTTTTGGAGGTGGAAACTGCTCCCAGTGTTTTGTGATGCATGATCTGGTGCATGATTTAACAACATTGATTGGGGCAGAATTCTACTTTAGAACAGAAGAACTTGGCAAAGAAAAGAAGATTGGTAACAAGACTCGTCATTTATCATTTAATACGTTAAGTGATCCAGTGACAGATAACTTTGATATTTTTGACCGAGCAAAACATCTTAGGACCTTTTTGACAATCAATTATAGAAGTACTCTATTCCAAAATGAAAAAGCAGCATGCATCATTTTGTCAAATTTGAAGTGCTTGAGAGTTTTGTCATTTCAAAATTTTCATGATCTTAATGCATTGCCTGACTTGATAGGTGAACTGATTCATTTGCGTTATTTGGATCTCTCTTCCACAACTATAAAGACACTACCGGATTCATTGTGTAATCTGCATAATCTACAAACCTTCAAGCTGTACAATTGTGATCAACTAACCAAACTTCCCAATGACATGGAAAAGCTTGTGAATTTGCGCTATCTTGATATCCGCTTCACTCCAAAGTTAGAAGATATGCCTAGAGAAATGAGCAAATTAAACCATTTGCAATATTTGAGTTGCTTTGTTGTGGGCAAGCATAAAGAGAAAGGGATCAAGGAACTGGGAACACTGTCAAATCTTCACGGATCACTTTCCATTGGTAAATTAGAGAATGTTAGCAACAATTTTGAAGCATCACAAGCGAAAATAATGGATAAGAAGTACCTTGAAGAATTATCTTTTAAATGGTCTGATAATGCAAAAGACCATTTTACAAATTCACAAAGTGAGATGCATATACTAGACAAGTTACAACCTGCCAAGAACCTAAAAAAGGTGTCTATATGTGGATATAGAGGCATGAGATTTCCAGAATGGGTTGGAGATCCTTCCTACCACAATTTGACTTGAGTTATATTTGTCTAATTGTCATAATTGTTGTATTCTTCCACCACTTGGACAATTACGCTCTCTCAAGGAGTTGAGCATCTTTGGAATGAGTATGTTGGAGACTATTGGATCTGAATACGGTGATTCATTTTCAGGGATTCTCTTTCCCTCCCTTGAACGTCTTGAATTTGTTGACATGCCATGTTGGGAAGTGTGGCATCATCCCCATGACTCAAATGCTTATTTTCCTGTACTCAACTCTCTTGTGATTCGTCGTTGTCCCTTATTTAGGGGAGATTTGCCATCTCATCTTCCTGCTTTGGAAGCAATTGAGATTGAAGAATGCGACCAACTTGCTTTTTCTCTCCCACGGGCTCTTGCCATCCGCAAATTAGTGATCAATAAAGTGGTGTTGCGAGAGCTACCCCTTTCATTGGAAGAAATCGTAATTGATGGAAGAGAGGCAACGGAGTCCTTCTTTGAAGTCATTGCCATCACCCTACCGATTTCCCTGAAAATTGTAAAGATCGACAATTGTTTGTCTGCGTTATCGTTTCCTGGAGATTGTTTACCCGCATCCTTAGAGAGTTTGTCCATCATGAATTGTAGAAATCTAGATTTCCCAAAGCAAAACCAGCAGCACGAGTCACTTGAGTGGCTGTATATATATAGTAGTTGTGATTCTCTGACAACCCTCCCACTGGAGACCTTTCCCAACCTCAGTAGTCTTCGCATCAACCAGTGTGAAAATCTAGAATGTATATCCGCTTCGAAGATTCTTCAAAATCTCAACTATTTTTTAATTTACAACTGCCCCAAATTAGTTTCATTTGCAAGAGATGGATTGTCTGCGCCCAAGTTGAGAACATTGGATATCTACAAATGTGTTAATTTAAAGTCATTGCCTTGTCACGCTAATACTCTTCTCCCGAAGTTAAACTATGTGAGTATATGTGATTGCCCAGAAATGGAGACGTTTTCTGAAGGTGGTATGCCGCCTAGCTTGAGATCACTTGTTATAGCTAAATGTGAGAAGTTAATGAGGAGCCCATCTCTAAGTTTGATGGACATGCTCACTGATCTTATAATTGGTCTTTGTGATGGTGTGGAGTCCTTCCCGAATAAGGGTTTTGCGTTGCTGCCTCCCTCCCTTACCTCTCTAACGCTAAACAATATGTCAAGTTTGCACACGTTGGAGTGCACGGAGCTTCTCCACCTCACGTCCCTCCAAAAATTAGAAATTTTATTTTGTTACAAGCTGGAGAATATGGCGGGAGAAAGGCTGCCTGCTACTCTAACAATACTAATCTATAAGTGTCCACTGCTGGAAGAAAGGTGCCGCATGAAACACCCGCAAATTTGGCCCAAAATTTCCCACATCAAAAGCATTGTGTTTGACAACATATAGATTTCTCAAGCTTCAACTTGGGTTTTCAATGGGTGATTTCTCTACTTTGCCTCATGTTAATGCGACTTCCCAATTTCATTCATATTCTGCACCAATTTCCCACCTCCGAAGCATTGAGTTGACGAGTGACAACAAGTGGATTTAGTAAGCTTGAACTTGGATTTTCAATAGGTAATTGTTCTGCTATTCCTCACCTAAATGTCACTTGTACAGTTTCATTCATTTTCTGCACTAACTTTTTTCTATTATTGCACTTGATTTAATGTTTCATTGAAGTATATGAATTTTTTATGTGGAACTGTATAATGTTGTGTTTGATTTGAGATGATGCATGCATGTTGTTTGTATAGTGCTCTTATTATTGTGTTCACCTTTTTCATGAACTGCATTGCTATGGTAGATGAATTGAAGCCCTCTCATGTCGGTCTTGATCATGAGGCGAAGCTGGCGCGAGCTTGGAAAGGTTCTATGAATGGTGGTAATGGGAGAAAGGGGCGTAACGGAAGTCCTCAATTGCTACCGCCTATTAAGTACATTCACCTGCATGAGTGTGACAAATTTTCTGTAAGCTTTTTGATTCTTTTTGTAATTTGCAGATTTTATTTTGTGTGTTGCTCTATTTGGATGGAATCTTTGATTACACTGAATTTTGGATTCACAAGGGCTGAAAGTTGGTCTTTTTTTTGCAGATTGGAATATTCTGTATGTCTCCTGGTTCTGTAATTCCGCTTCATAACCATCCTGAAATGACTGTTTTAAGCAAGGTTCTCTATGGTTCGCTACTTGTGAAATCATTTGATTGGATTGAGGTACCTGCTACTGAGTCATATGATCTATCCGAAGGTGACACTCTTTATTGAATTTACTTATGCTTCAGTATATAATTTAACAATTGTTTGCAATTGCAATTGTGGTTACATTGCAATCTTTGACATTGTGAGAAATTGTGGGCAAATGGGGTTGATGCGGCCGTAATAGTTGCCCCCAAAAAGCTCGACATTGTGGTCGCAATTGCGGGATCATGATTGACTAGATTTTCCCTTGTCATATGATCCATCTCAAAGTGATGCTCTTTATTGTATTTAATTATGCTTCACTTTGTAATATACACTTGTTTACAGAAATTTTTAAGTGGTGATTGTTGGCATAAAATGTTGTTGTGTCCATGAAATAAACTAAATTTCTCATTCAATGACTTGATTTTCGTTGAATTAAGGAAATATGATTAAAGGCCTGAAATTGCACTTGGGAAACTGTTAGGTGGAACAAGATTTAGGCCTTCTTTTTCTGAAACATTTTGAAGCAAAATGGTCAAAACCTGTCTTTGTGAATCTCTTTTAAGTGTTAAACTGTTAATATTTGACTTGAAATTGTCATTCACAGAGGATGAAAGTTTCTTTAAGTACAAGTCCCAATAGTTTAACATGTCTCCACCAGATAAACTGTTGGAGGCACCTGCAATCAATTTCCTTTAAGTTCACTTGGTAATTATCAACAATATTCTTGATTTTGCTTGTCCTTTTTTTATGCCAATACACTTTTAATCTTGTCATTGGTACAGCCACTGGTTTTCTGCTGTGCCACTACTCTTAGTACCTTTGGGGGGCTTCACCACCTATATACGCACTTTGAATTTTTATCTGACGGTCGGGTTGACTTGAGCTATGAGAGGCTCAGTCCTCGCTCAAGGGAGCCCCAATACGGTCTAATAAAAATTCATTGCAATGCACAGTTTTTGAACTTTGAATCTACACAAGATATACTTTCCTTGGATACTTGCTTCCATTAGTGGATGTTATTTTGGATTTTTTTTATAGTATGTATGCCACATCAACTTGTTTAAGATTTTCACAAAATAGTGGTTTATGAACTTCCATATTGATGCATGTTAACCTAAATTCCCTGTTATGTTGGTTTACTGCTGATCATTATAATGATTTGCTGGGTAGTTTCTATGATTCTAAGATCGTAAATATGTAGTTCGCAAAATATTACAGTTTTATGATTCTCAAACATTTCCTAAACTAGAAAAAATGAGATTCAATACTTGTCTACACATGCAGCAAGACCAGCAAAACTTGTCAGAGATTGTCAGATGAATGCTCCCTGCCCCACAACAATTCTTTATCCAAAAAGTGGCGGCAACATCCATTGCTTCAAAGCCGTAACTCCATGTGCTCTCTTTGACATTCTTTCTCCCCCTTACTCATTGGAAGAAGATGGACGACACTGCTCCTATTTCCGCAAGTCGCCTAGGACTGATCTTCCAGGTGATTCTTCCTTCTATAGCCCTCATTTTTTATCGGTTTGAATAATCTGCACTGATTTCTAAAGCATGATGCTATTTTCTTAAGATTTGATTTTCTTACACCGTTAGTTATGCTGTAATTTATATACAGTGTAAGTGTAAAAACAATTTACATCGTCGTTCAATCATAACCATCAGATGAGTGAAAACATTTGACTTTAACCATAACAACTTCTAAAGTCATCCATATGAATGGTTGTGAAATGTTGACATTGACAATTTAAAACTTTTTACACTGACAGTGTATGAAAATTAATCTCTTTTCTTAACATGTTATATTGTTAAAAAATGTAGAGCTTGAGGAGCTGCGCGACATTGATCCATCTGAAGTTACCTGGTTAGAAGAAGTTCCGCCGCCTGAAACTTTGGTTGTTGGGAAAGGGCAATATAAAGGCCCTAATATTAAGCACTGAAGGAGACAACTAATTTGTTCTTATATATAGCATTAGTCATGCTATATTGGATGGGATTATCATTAATTACAGATGGAACATTTTGGGAATAATTGATCATCTGTTTGGTATGGCTGTTAATTGTTTGTACATACTATGATAAATGGTGGCTGTGAATGTTGATTATGCCATGTTTCTAGATTACCCCTTTTAGATTATAACTGCGGCATGGTAATCTTTGGTGATGTTAATACCTTTTTTAGACATGGCTTATAAAAAAACCTTCTTTAGACATGTGAATTATGACCTTCTTATTTGAATGGATTATGCTATTTCATCTATCAGCAACTGACTATTATGGCCTGAAGTTGATGGTGCTGAGCACGGTTCCACAACTTTTGTTACTTGAGTAGTTTTGTCTTTGAATGGTTGAATCAGAGGGTCTAATTGATACAAATGGATGATACTTTTCTTGTTGTTGGCCTTAATGAAATGCTAGATCAAGGCCTGTATCAACTAGACCCTTTGTTGCCTTTGCACCCCTACATGGAGAATGGTTTGACAAATTTTGCTCATTCATGGCCCTTTGAGCTTATGAGGCCTGTGTTTCTTTGTTTTTTCAAGATAGCCTGTCCTTGTGTAGGGCCTTGTGTTGTATTGCTGTTGGGGCTTGGTCCCTCCTTAACATACAAAAAAGTATAAGAGTTTCTTCTCCCATCCTTCTAATCCTCTATGGATTGACCAATTTGGACTCATCCACATTGGCCAATTTGAAAGTGTATTTTTAAGGCTTTTGAAAATATAAGAGGGTGGAAAAGAAGCTACCAAAAAGTATAACTTGCAAATGTATTATTCTACATCTTGGAACCAAACCAAATTTGAAACAACTTCGAAATTTATTGACTTAAGTGCTATGAAAGTAATTTTTTTTTGCTTATATATGAAATCAAATAGATAGAGTATTGTTGTATGTTTCATGAGACACTGAACATAGTATTAATTTAACCAATTACGGTTGCATCTTAAGTGGTCCATAGTAAACTATGTTTACTCTTGTCATTGGATCAAAAAGTCTTAAGAAGATCTTATTTTATGTTTTGCATCAGATTCATCTCTCCTCTCCCTCAAATTTTCCCGACCTATCTCCTCCACACCTTAATTTAAAAAAATTGTAGCCAACTTCAGTGCTTCTCCCTTAACCATAAACACTAAATACAACTTCCAAGAAAGCCCTTGTTTCTAGGGGCATTCAAGATGTGTCTCATAATACTTCTTGTGTATTATGTTGTGATCAAATGGAGAGTGCGGATCACTTGTTTTTTTCTTGTCTTTCATCTTATTAGTATTTCTTTAGAATAAAATATAAGTAAAATAGATATTTGAATAATTAATATATCTAGTTCAAAATTTAGACCACATAGGTTAACTTTTCAAATATTAATTTTGCATATATTTCATTCTAGAAGGAGTATAATGCTTCATTTGGCTTTGGTTGGGGTTTGTTGGGGTATTTCATTACCATAGAGTAAAGTACAGTTGTCTTCAATATAGAGAGTTACTTAGAGGCAAGAAGGGGAGGAAAGTCATACATTTTATTTGGCTAGTAACTGTTTGATCTATTCGACTAAGATATTTCTGGTCTATTCGACTAAGATATTTGAAGAAAAAAATGGAGAATGTAGGGGGCTTGTTGATCAATTAAAAAATGTTTCGTGGGGATAATTTGTTTTGAGGAAAAGAAGAAGGGTAAGATACATTTTTTTTAATTGGTGTTTGTAATCCTTTGTTATGTCTTCGGTTGCGACACTAATAGCCTTAATTTTATTTGGGTTATAATATTCTTAGTACTCTAATATGACACTAACATTGTTATCTTCTTCCTCTAGAAAATTTTAACAACCACCAATTGTTTAGAAGCTTGTTCAGATCCAATTGATTCAAACAAATTAAATATATAGAGAAATGAGAATTAACATATACAAAAACTCACAACTCAACCATACTAAGAAGAATATTATGAAATTAGATTTAAAATTTCCTCAAAGTACAAATTTATTTATGTCTTTCTTGTATTCTATAGTTGATGATGAAGGTGGTGGTTGTTTGATAAGAAAAAGATAAAATTACTGCGCAAAGAAAATTAACTTCAAAGTATTGATTTTGACAAGTAGGATGAAAAAGACTAACTTGGTATTATGAAATATAAGTCTAAATTTTGAGATTGAATATTTGAGTGTTTTGGAACAAACCTCTTTAATTATTGATGAATGTTTTTGAATTTTTCTGAGATTGAACTTTTGTTGAATTTTTATGGGTTTTGATTGTTAGGTTTTTCATATAGTTGATAGTTAATTTTGATAGTGTCATATAGTTGGAAAAAATCAACTTACTTATAAGTGTCATAATTTAAAAGGCCAACTTGATTGGCATAACCAACCTTAAGTATGTGTAAGGTGTGTGACTTCACATGACTCAACGTAATTAAAAAAGCGAACAGACGGGCACATGAGTGTCTGTCTGAATGCCAATGACTTATAAAAAAAAATTGCATAAAAAACTAGAACACCAAGATTAAACTTCGTATGGGCACTCAATTCTAAGGAAGAATCTCTTGATTGGTTTTAGAGTTATGGACCAAACTAAACCTTTTAAATAATTTTTTTATTAATAGAAACGATATCCATTAATTTCAATAGTAGAAAATACATTGATTTAATACAAATTCAAATTTATTAAAAATATAAAATATGAATCTCCAAACAAACTCACATCACTCAAGGTAATAGCATAAAACGGCAGCATGCCTACATTGTGACAAAATTTAAGTGTCTGAAAAATCTATTTTTTCGGATCTATAATATTGATGATATTAAAGACATTGATTAAAATATGTAAACGATCAAAACTACTATGTGAATCTAAACCAAAACGAACATCACACTAAAACGAAAAAAATATTGCACTGAAATGACAAAATCCAAAAATATTATATTATATCGACGAAATCACAACAAAAAAATATGAAAAAAAAAAATTAAATTCGTGTTAAAATCCCTTATTTTAAATAAAATAAAAGAAAAAATACAATTCAAAATAGGGATTTTAAAATCCTTATTTTAGATAAAATAAGCAAAAAAGAAACAATTCAAAAGAGGGATTTTATAACAAAATTAATCTTTAATCACCATTCTAGAGTTAAGAGGGATTTTATAACAAAATTAATCTTTAATCACCATTCTAGAGTTAGAGTTTATGGGAGACTGCTAGTGTCTCCTTTATGCAGATTAATTCCTCTTTTAAAATAATCTTTATCAATAGAAAAATTTGTCGGTTGTCACGGACATTTTGCCACAACCAGTATAATACAATACATTATCACCATTTCTTTGATATTTCATAGTTTATCCGTTATCGATCTCTATCACCATTCTCATGTCACTATAGGTCCCATGCATCAGGGACCGACTCATATGGGATGGAGCGTAGACAATCATCTACACTTAATTTTTTTGAAAAATTAATATTTAATTTTTAATATATTAAATAATAAATTATATGATCAAGAAAAAATCTTAGTTCGTGCTTTCCATGTGTTTTGATTTTTTTTAAAAATAAATATGTGAATGTATTATAATATCTTTAAATTGTATTAAAATTACAAATATAAATTTAAATGTATTTTTTATTAGTTATTTAATTTTAAATTTATCTTTAATTAGTTACTTAGTTTTTATTTTTTATCAATTACTTTAGTCTATAGCATTATTAACAAAAGAGACATTTAAAAATATTCTCCTAATTTTGATAAATTAATAGATTTTCAGCAATTGAAAAAATATATAACATCTTCACTACTGAAACTTTATGTGTCCGTCTCATGCCATCGTTATCCTCATACCTATCTCTGCATTCATCTCGCGCATTCATGTTGGCTATTGAAAATTTGCGATGGCTTTAGATATCTCCATTCAAAGACTACGTCATCTCCATACTCTTATCTTCTCTACACAGTAGGTGTAAGTTTTCTGTTAAAATAAAAAATTGTGTTATTGGAACACAAAAGTAAACATTGATATCACATGTATATATGTATACAGTAGTTCACTTATGTGTTAAATAAATAGTTATTAATTTATATTTTAGTGATTAATAAAGTATTCAAAGTAGTTAGTTGTATAAATTTTTATATTCGTCACACAAAAATAGAACAATTAAGTTACTAAATAAATTAGGTTACTAAATAAATTAAACTCTTGCATTATTAAATGAGTGAAGATCAATTAGGTTACTAAAATATAAAACACAATCCACACAATGGCTTCAATTTTCATCCCTATAATTAAGTGATTAATGTTTAAGTAAATGTCAAATCAATTAGGAGTATTTAAATTTGAACTTTTACTTAAGCACTATTTATTCATATTTTACTTATGTTTCTATCGAATTTGGTATTACCAGAACTTTTTTCTAAATTTTTATTACAAAAAAAAAACTTTAAAACATATTTGCCCATGATTTTTTTTTTTTTGAAAACAATAAAAAATTATTTGAAAAATTATTCATATTAACCCATAATAATCTTTATATACCAATATTGTTCTCATGTCACTTTAAAAAATGATTATAAATAAAATAAATAGAATGACAATTTTACTAAATTATTCTTATTAATTATTGGTGTATTTTCTTTATTATAAATCTAAAATAAAATATAATACATAGTATTAATTAAAAGATATAACTGAAAAATAATAACTAATATTATATTAAAAATTTAAAATGAAATTTATTTTAATATAATTTTTGATGTTAAAGTGACATTCGTAATGAATAGGGTCAGTCTAAGTCCAAGGCAAGTGAGACTAGGATCTTAGGCCTCAAATCTTTTGGATCTCTAAATTAGGCCACAAATCTTTTGTATCTCTAAATTAAGCCACAAAATAATTTTGACTTTTTTTTCTCATCTCAAATCTTTTCAAAAACTCTCAAATTTTGTCTGTATTGAATATTATAAACGTTTATTTTTATATATTTGAAAATATTAAACGATTAGAAAACACTTAAATAATTTAAGTTATATTATTGATCCGGTTTGTTGAAAAGGAAAAACAAGTATTCAATGTTGCAAGGAATTGAAGTGCAAGGTCTTAGAATCAGATAAAAAAAACCATTAAATAATTATTTAGCTCTCTTAATACAACTTGGCCAAATTCTTTAATTGTTCACCCAACAAAAAATTTCGCTTTAGGGCTTGTAATATATTGCACCGATCATGATAATGAGTTGGAAGAAGTAATATTTATTGGGATAAAACATTGTGTCATATTTGAGAATTTACATACTTGGATTGGACATAAGCTTCTAAAAAGGGACAACAAGAATAAAATGTTTTGAAGAAAATTATTCAAGAGATAGTGCATAGTGGCATGTCACCATTGAACAACAAAAACATAGTAAACAAAATAAGCAATCTCCATTGTCTGAGACAGCTCCATGCACAACTGCTCCACCACTCTCTTCACCACCAAAACCACTGGGTGTCTCTTCTCCTTACCCAATGCACACGCCTCCTTGCACCCTCAACCTACACCTCTCACATTTTTCATCTAACAACTCACCCTGATGCACGTGTCTTCACCTCCATGCTCAAATACTATTCCCAAATTGGAAAACATGAAACCATGTTCTTTCTTTCTCATGTACTGAAATTGGGACATGACCGTGATCATTATGTTCGAAATGTAATTTTGGGCATATGTGCAAAATATGGACCTATTGAGCTTGCCAGGAAACTGTTCGACGAAATGCCTGACAGAACAGTTGCTGATTGGAATGTGATGATTTCTGGATACTGGAAGTGGGGGGATGAAGAGGAAGCAAGTAGGCTTTTCAATGTGATGGGCGAGGAGGAAATAAGGAGGAATGTTATTACATGGACCACCATGGTTACTGGGTATGCAAAGAAGAGGAATTTGAAGACTGCAAGGATGTATTTTGACAAAATGCCAGAAAAAAGTGTGGTATCTTGGAATGCAATGCTATCAGGATATTCTCAAGGTGGGGAACCACAAGAGGCTGTGAAATTGTTCGATAACATGCTTAGCTCTCAAAATGTCGAACCAAACGAAACAACATGGGTAACTGTTATATCATCTTGCTCGTCTCTTGGTGACCCTTGTCTTTTAGAGTCGATTGTCAGAAAGCTAGATCATAGAATGGGTTTCCGCTCGAATTATTTTGTCATGACTGCGTTGCTTGATATGTACGCAAAATGCGGGAACCTCGAGGCAGCTCACAAGATTTTTGACCAATGGGGAGTGTATAAGTTCAAGAATTCTGTTCCGTGGAATGCCATGATTTCGGGTTATGCAAGAGTAGGGGATTTATTTTTAGCAAGACACTTCTTTGATAAGATGCCGCAACGAGATATCGTCTCGTGGAATTCAATGATTGCTGGTTATACTCAAAATGGTGAGTCATTGATGGCGATCAAGTTGTTTGAGGAAATGGTCTCTAATGAAGATTCAAAACCAGATGAGGTGACTATGGTTAGTGTCTTTTCTGCTTGTGGACACCTTGGAGAGCTAGGTCTGGGTAATTGGACTGTGAGCGTCCTCAAAGAAAATCACATCCAACTTGGCATTTCAGGATACAACGCTTTGATTTTCATGTACTCAAGATGTGGGAACGCCAAAGCCAAGACTCAGAAGGTGATTTTGGCAATGGGGGAGGAAGATGAGATAAAGCAGATTCAACACCACCTTTTCCCGAACCATTAACCAACACAATTTGTTTGTTGTTGTTAGTCTTTGAATCTTGAATAATAGTCCCTTGATCAGGTTCCAACGACACAGACTCTCGGTTAACATCTAGATTAGTTGTCAATACTTCATCTTCATATTCTTTGGCTATATGATTTAGCATACCAGACAAAGTTGAAGAATTTCCACCCAAAGAAGTTAACACTTCATAATCCAATGTTACCTTTTCTTCCGAATCGAAAGCTTGAGAAATTTCTATGCTATAATTACTTTCTTTCCCTCTTCTTTTGTCCAATTCTGAAATCATAGTATCCATTCTCCTTTTGTTATTATCAACAGAATTTAAATTTGTAGATGATAATTTGACAGTACTAGAAGTATCTATATACAGTGTCTTTTCAATTGCCAAACTTCCTGAATATGAACTTCTTTTGGCTCCTTGGTTTGGAACCCCTTGTACTTTACCAAGTCCAGTGTTGTAAAATTTCAAATTGCCTGATTTATTGTTTTCAGCCTCTTTAGAATCACCGAGCAACTTCACGCCCTGAAATGGAGATTGTGGTTTACTTCTGCAGGGAGATATGCCTGCAGCAGCCGCTCTTGAACGCCGGAAGGGAGAGAGTCTACCTGGAAGCAACTCGCCCGAAAAACCAAACCTGTTTGATTCACTGCTCCATTTCTTCTTTCCTTCTTGCATCTCAGGTGGTGCAACTACATTGCTTGACTTGTTCTTGTGAATTGCTTCCCAAGCCTGCATGAAAGATTCATATGGCTGTGAGTAAATATGCTGAAAACATGTATTAGATAATAACTGATGATAGTTCACTTACGCCGTTAGTATTTCAGTTAATTAGTTGATCCTATTAGATGCAAAAAATTAGCTACACTAGTTAGTTATACTAGTTGGTTAGTTACACTAATTATTACATGATCTAACTAACTAGTATAACTAACTTTTTACTTCTAATGGATCCTCTAGTTAGTTTGTTATTCTTTTTATTCGCTAGTTCGCAATTATCCTATAAATACTATTGTATCATCGTCATATCATTTTAATATTCCTATTGTTGAAAATATATTTATATTTATTACATATCATGTAAATAGGGATAATATCTCCCATATTTATTTAATGCATTTATTGCCTTGAGCCTATATAAAACCGACTCCGTGGTGTAGTTCAGACACACGGTTTCACCATATGTCTCTCATTTTCTCTTATTCAACATGGTATCTAGACCCTTTTAAGAGAGACAACCCTATACCGTGATTACCCCGGGACC
This sequence comes from Cicer yamashitae, assembly GCA_037974755.1. Lineage (NCBI taxonomy): Eukaryota > Viridiplantae > Streptophyta > Magnoliopsida > Fabales > Fabaceae > Cicer > Cicer yamashitae. The sequence goes on along the minus strand of JBBPBQ010000003.1, from coordinate 3,321,860 downwards.
CACTGTCCTTCGGTGAGATTTTTTTTCGGTAAACCGTGTTTCAATTCCGGTTTACCCCTTCTTTGTCGTTTTTCGTTTATTTTTCAACAGATCAATCGCAACAGTGTTCATCGCGTCAACACTGTTCATCGCGCGCGGTACTGTTCATCGTCAAAAAAAAAAAAATTTTTTTTTTTTTTTTGTGCCTCTTCTGCCACTGTTTCGCTGCTGGTTTTAGGTCATTGTGTGTTGATTATGGCTACTTATGAAGATTTTCTTCGGTGGGTAGAGTATTGTCAAAACTCGAGTTCCGCTGTTTCGGCCGCACAAAGTGGTAATCCACCTGTTTGCATCTCACCTTCTCATATCCCATGGATTCTCGATTCTGGTGCATCTGACCACATTACTGGTAATAAGGCTCTTTTCTCCTCTCTCACAACTTCTGGTTATTTACCTAGGATAGTCTCAGCCAATGGTTCCCAAACACAGTCTCAAGGGATTGGCACTGTCCAAATCCTCCCTACTCTATCAGTTACATCTGTCCTTTATGTGCCTGGATGTCCATTTAATTTAATTTCTATCAGTCGATTGACTCGTTCTCATGATTGTGTTGTCACATTTACTAATTGCAATGTTACTTTGCAAGATCGAATATCAGGACAACAAATTGGTGTCGGATGTGAGTCTAATGGCCTTTATTATCTCTCAAACCCATCAACGGCATGCCCTACCACAGATTCTCCTCTTACTATACATGCTCAGTTAGGTCATCCAAGTCTTCCCAAACTTCAACAGTTAGTACCTAATCTAACCAAATTATCTAGCTTAAATTGTGAGTCGTGTCAATTAGGGAAACATACTCGTAGTCATTTCCCTGATCGAGCTCATAAACGAGCTTCGTCCCCGTTTGCTTTAGTTCACTCAGATGTTTGGGGTCTTTCTCGTACTATTTCCACTCTTGAGTCTAGATATTTTGTTACCTTTATCGATGATTTTTCCCGTTGTACGTGGTTATTTTTAATGAAAAATAGGTCTGAATTATTTTCTATTTTTGAACAATTTTATAAGGAAATTAAAACTCAATTTGGTGTATCCATTCGCACTTTGCGCAGTGATAATGCCCGTGAATATTTGTCCCATCAATTTCAAAATTTTATGACCTCTAACGGCATTCTTCATCAAACATCTTGTGCTCATACACCTCAACAAAATGGGGTAGCCGAACGCAAAAATCGGCATCTTATTGAAACCACTCGTACTCTCCTTCTTCATGGTAATGTACCATCTCGCTTTTGGGGCGATGCTGTTCTAACGGCGTGCTATCTTATAAATCGCATGCCTTCATCTGTTCTTGATAACAAAGTCCCTCACTCGATCCTCTTCCCTCGTACCCCTCTTCATTCACTTCCTCCTCGTGTCTTCGGGTCTACATGTTTTGTCCACAATCTCACTCCTGGTCTTGACAAACTTTCAGCTCGATCACTAAAATGTGTCTTTCTTGGTTATCATCGGTCCCAAAAAGGTTATCGTTGTTATTCTCCTACTCTTCGACGATATCTCATATCGGCTGATGTCACATTTTGAGTCTGTTACATACTATGAGTCGCTTTTTGATCCTTTGTTTGCAACTATTCCTGTGGACCTACCAGAGTCTGTTTCACCTTCTCTTTTACCACTAGAGCTTATTCCGTATGTCCCACCTCAGACACCTCCGGTGGCCCCTCCCGTTGTCCCACTTGAGACTCCTCTTATGGATCCTCCACCTGTACCACCTCTTCAAACATACCGTCGTCGTCAACCACCATCGGTTGTACATGTCCCTACACCTGTTCTTGATACCGAGGTAATTCCAGACGCTCCTTCGCCGCCACCTCCTTCTTTAGTGGATCCGACCCTTGATATTCCTATTGCTATTCGTAAAGGTATACGTCCTACTCGTAACCCATCCCCTCATTACATTGGTTTGAGTTACCATCGTCTTTCTCCTTTGCATTATACTTGTTTGTCTTCCCTGTCTTCTGTTTCTATTCCTAAATCTCCAAGTGAAGCTTTATCCCACCCAGAGTGGAGACAAGCAATGATTGACGAGATGTGTGCACTTCAGAGTAGTGGTACCTGGGAATTGGTTCCTTTACCATCTGGAAAGTCTTTAGTAAGATGTCGTTGGCTTTATACGGTGAAAGTTGGTCCTGATGGTAAGATTGATCGTTTTAAAGCTCGTTTGGTGGCAAAAGGGTACACTCAAATTTTTGGCCTCGATTACAGTGACACTTTCTCTCCTGTGGCTAAGATGGCCTCTGTTAGACTACTCCTCTCTATTGCAGCCATCAGACATTGGTCTCTGCACCAACTTGACATTAAAAATGCTTTCTTGCATGGTAACCTTGAAGAAGAAGTGTATATGGAGCAACCACCTGGGTTTGTTGCTCAAGGGGAGTCTTCTACCATGGTTTGTCGACTTCGGAGGTCTCTCTATGGTCTTAAACAGTCTCCTCGAGCTTGGTTTGGCAAATTTAGCACAGTAGTGCAACAATTTGGTATGATTCGAAGTGAAGCTGATCATTCTCTTTTCTATCGCCACTCAACCCAAGGGTGCATTTACTTGATTGTCTATGTAGACGATATTGTCATAACTGGTAGTGATCAGCAGGGCATACTCCAGTTGAAACAACATTTATCTCATCAGTTTCAAACTAAAGATCTTGGCAAGCTCCGCTACTTCTTGGGTATTGAGGTAGCCCAATCTAAGGACGGCTTAGTAATTTCACAAAGGAAATATGCCATGGATATTCTTGAAGAGACAGGTTTATTGAATGCCAAGCCGGTTGACACTCCTATGGATCCGAATGTCAAACTTCTACCTAATCATGGGGAGCCATTTTCAGATTTAGGGAGATACAGAAGATTGGTTGGTAAATTAAACTACCTCACAGTCACTCGTCCAGACATTTCTTTTGCAGTCAGTGTGGTAAGCCAATTCTTAAACTCTCCGTGTCAAGAACATTGGGATGCTGTGATACGAATCTTGAAATACATTAAAGGTGCTCCAGGAAAAGGTCTAATTTATGAAAACAGGGGACATACTCAGATAGTTGGTTATTCAGATGCCGATTGGGCAGGCTCACCCATTGATAGGCGATCCACTTCTGGGTATTGTATACTTGTTGGAGGAAACTTAATATCTTGGAAGAGTAAGAAACAAAGTGTAGTTGCAAGATCTAGCGCTGAATACAGGGCTATGGCATTAGTGACCTGTGAGCTCATTTGGTTGAAATAGTTACTCAAAGAGCTTCAATTTGAAGAGGCAACAAAAATGACATTAATCTGTGATAATCAAGCAGCATTGCACATTGCCTCTAATCCGGTTTTCCATGAGAGGACTAAGCATATTGAGATAGATTGTCACTTTGTAAGGGAGAAGATCGAATCAGGCGAGATCACCACTAGCTTTGTTAATTCCAATGATCAATTGACAGATGTATTCACTAAGTCCCTGAGAGGTCCTCGAATCAGTTATATATGTAACAAGCTTGGTGCATATGATTTATATGCTCCAGCTTGAGGGGGAGTGTTGAAAATATATTTATATTTATTACATATCATGTAAATAGGGATAATATCTCCCATATTTATTTTTTGCATTTATTGCCTTGAGCCTATATAAAACCGACTCCGTGGTGTAGTTCAGACACACGGTTTCACCATATGTCTCTCATTTTCTCTTATTCAACACCTATCATTTGATCAATGAAATCACTGAGGTTATTCAGAATAATTCATAACTGTGATAACAGTAATAACATGTTCATTGATAAAGATGTTTATTAACAAAAAAAGGATTGAATGGTGCATTGTTTTTACCTTCTTTACTGCTGGAACTGGACTAAAAGATCTAATATGAGAGCTTTTGTTATTTTTTCCAACCTCAGAAGCAGAAATCAAGGGACCTTGGTTCTTCATTTTAATTCCAGCCACAGGATTTAACAAGGACAATGAATTCCTAATATGTAAATTAGGTAACAAACCACATCCTTTACTCAACATACTAGCAGAATTGTCATTGTCATAAACATCACCTTCATCTTCACTTTCATTGTCTTGAACTTGACCAGTATATGGTATAATATCAGTGGTGTGTTTATTAACCAGAGGCTTCTTTGCATTCTGAACCAATTTGTTAGTGCTTAATATATTAACACCATATACTAAAGTAAAGAGTTTATTCATGTTATATACGTGATTGCACATATATGTGATAGCAGCAGTTGGAGAGAGATGTGAGACATTAAATTTGAGGTAGAAAACTTAAATTAGGATATGTGAGATTGATATAGAGATCTGAAATTGTAAAGCAAGCTGAAAATGGTTATTAAAACAAATAAATCAATTGGCAATTTTTCTATAATCATATCACAGTTGCCCAAGATGATGGGATTTCCATCTTCATATTGAATGCATAATAAGACATGCAGTAATAGTATCAAGTCATTGAACTATTTTATGGAACAAAAAAGAATAATTAGTTATCATTATGAGCAGATCAAAGTTGTTATTGGTGATCCTATGTTAGTATTACTCAGAACTCCTTTGCCGCTGAAGGTAGGATTTTAGAAGGAGTGGTTGTGTTGATATGTGTACAAAGTCATTCACGGGTGTCGATTCGACGAGTTGAGTTTCGAGAGAAATTCGTTTTCTCTTATTTTTATTGAATTTACGTCGACCTTATCACTGTCTCAATGGTAGAATCATTTGCACTGACATATAGGCATTGCATTTAGGTTGGAGTCTTTGTGTTGAAAAATATGTGGTGTGAATATATATGTGTATATTTAGATGTCGTTACTTGATACATGTACAATTTGTTTATACCTATATATGATATTTGTCATGTAGTTCTATATATGTTATTTTCGAATTGGTGACCCTTGCGGTTGATTTGTTTGAGCTATACGCCACCCCTTTAGTTGATGAAGATGCAAGCAATCACGATACCGTGCCATTGGAGGTTTCAAGATACTTTTGTACTATTATTATACTTATTAGGAGAGTTTTCCATAAGTGCTCAAAGTTGTGACGAGGTAGGATTTATTTTTTGGGTAGTAAGAGGCAAAAGTTTTTGCTTTAGGAGTTTCTTTTGTTTTACGCATTAAGGTTACTCTTTGTAATTAAGAATACTCTCATTCATTATTTTTGAAAATACAATTGAATAAGTTACTAATTGGTTACGTTTAGAATTTGGTTAGTTAATGTCTCGAAAAAGTAGGATGTTACAATAACTATCAAGAAAACCGTTTCAAGAAATGTCGTCTATCTTCATTTTTAAAGAACTTTTAAGTATTGTTTCAGGGACGTATAGTTTGCCTCACCTCATGTTATCATTTAAACAAAAAGACTTAGCAAGATCAACACTTTATATTTATTTAGCTTTTAATTGGAACTCTTCTGGCTATTTATAGAATTTTTCACGACAGTATTTTACAAATGAAATCTCTTCCCTCGTCACATCAATATCATTTTCCTCAATGCGGAAATATGCTGTTCTCTTTTTTTACTTGGTTAAATATTTTTTCACCATTTTTTTCTAAAACAACTTTGCATTTCATTTTGTTTTCTCTATTTCATTTTTAACTATGTAATAGCAATCAAATAAATTTAAAATCTATTAAATTACTTGTAGAGATTATTAATTTTATTTCTACAATTTAAGATTAACCGAGAGAAAATAACTTAAATAATAAATGCTGAAATTGTTTGACATCTTACTTTTAAGTTTAGAGAGCAATTTAAAAGATATTATATAACAAAACTAAAGAAACATCTTGTTGAATGGAGTTAAGTTTTTTTATTTTGACTCATGTGGAATTAAATTAAGCATCCTATTCTTGTAACATTCTTTGCGTGCTTGAGAATTGAGACCACACAAAACGTTATCTTTGTCTGGACTGTGTTCACAACATAGTCACAGTTTGGTAAAGAACCGATTTGAGCTTAGTGAGTTTGCTACTAACTATTGTTCTCTGATTTGTAATCACTTCTCTTCTCTTTCTAAATCATGGATGCGGCTGCTGTTGGTGGAGCTTTTCTCTCTGCTTTCCTTCAAGTTCTTCTCGACAGGCTTGCTTCTCCTCAGCTTCTTAACTTCATCTATGGAAACAAGGTTGACTCCAATTTGGTCCAAAGGTTGAAGAACACTCTTTATGTTGTTGAAGCTTTTCTGAATGACGCTGAACTGAAACAGATCAAAGACTCTGCTGTTAACAACTGGCTTAATGATCTCAAAGATGCTCTCTATATTGCTGATGACCTTCTCGATCACATTTCCACCAAAGCTGCTACTACTCACAAGAACAAAGAGGTGAGTACTACTGTTTCTAGCTACTTGTCTCGCTTTTTCAACTTTGAAGAAAGGGATATGGTTCGTAAGTTGGAAGATATAGTTGCTAGGCTTGAATCCATTCTCAAACTCAAAGATATTCTTGGTCTTCAACATATTGCAACTCACCACCACTCTTCTTGGAGAACTCCATCAACCTGTCTAGATGATGGATCTAACATATTTGGTAGAAATCAAGACATAGAGGCCATACTCAAATTACTGTTACATGATGGTGATGATGATGATAGTGATAAGATTTCTGTGATCCCTATAGCTGGCATGGGTGGTGTGGGCAAAACCACTTTAGCCCAATCTGTGTACAACCATGAAAGTATAAAGCCGAAATTCGATGTTCAAGCATGGGTTTGGGTTTCTGATGATTTTGATGTTTTGAAGGTTATAAAGGCCCTTGCAGAGGAAGTTAGAAGTGCTTGTAACACAAATAATTTGAATATTCTTCAGCAAGATTTGAAGGATAAGTTGACCGGAAAAAAGTTCTTAATTGTTCTGGATGATGTCTGGACCGAAGATTATGACAGTTGGAATTCTCTTACAAAGCCTCTTCGATGCGGAGCTAAAGGAAGTAAAATTCTTGTAACAACCCGTATTGAAAAGGTTGTTTCTATGGTCCAAACTTTTCAAGGTTACTCTCTTAAGCAATTGTCTGATGAGGATTGTTGGTCTGTGTTTGCAAACCATGCTTGCCTTTCTCAAGAAGAAGCCACTATGAATATGGATCTCGAAAAAATTGGCAAAGAGATTGTTAGAAAATGTAAGGGATTGCCTTTAGCAGCACAATCACTTGGGGGTTTGTTGCGACGGAAACGTGACATCAAGGATTGGAATAATATACTGAATAGTAATATTTGGGAAATTGATGAAAAGGAGAGTAAGATCATTCCAGCACTAAGAATTAGTTATCATTATCTCCCTCCCTATTTAAAACGCTGCTTTGTTTATTGCTCGTTGTATCCTAAGGATTATGAATTTGATGAAGACGATTTGATCTTGTTGTGGATGGCAGAAGATCTTCTACAGCCTCCAAAAAATGGAAAGACTTTGGAAGAAGTTGGTTATGAGTATTTTAATGACTTAGCTTCAAGATCTTTTTTTCAATGTTTTGGAAGTGGAAACAGTTCCGGGCGTTTTGTGATGCATAATCTGGTGCAGGATTTAGCGACATTGATCGGGGCAGAATTCTACTTTAGAACAGAAGAACTTGGGAAAGAAACAAAGATTGGTAACAAGACTCGTCATTTATCATTTAACAATTTAAGTGAACCAGTGGCGGATAACTTTGAGATTTTTGACCGAGCAAAACATCTTAGGACCTTCTTGACAATCGATTTTAGACCTACTCCATTCAACAATGAAAAGGCATTGTGCATCGTTTTGTCAAATTTGAAGTGCTTGAGAGTTTTGTCATTTCAAGGTTTTCGAGATCTTAATGCATTGCCTGACTCGATAGGTGAACTGATTCATTTGCGTTATTTGAATCTCTCTTCCACAACTATAAAGATACTACCGGAGTCATTGTGTAATCTGCATAATCTACAAACCTTCAAGTTGTACGATTGTGATCAACTAACCAAACTTCCCAATGACATGGAAAAGCTTGTGAATTTGCGCTATCTTGATATCCGCTTAACTCCAAAGTTAGAAGATATGCCTAGAGAAATGAGCAAATTAAACCATTTGCAACATTTGAGTCGCTTTGTTGTGGGCAAGCATAAAGAGAAAGGGATCAAGGAACTGGGAACACTGTCAAATCTTCACGGATCACTTTCCATTAGTAAATTAGAGAATGTTAGCAACAATTTTGAAGCATCGCAAGCGAAAATAATGGATAAGAAGTACCTTGAAAAATTGTCTTTTGAATGGTCTTATAATGCAAAAGACCAATTTACAAATTCACAAAGTGAGATGGATATACTTGACAAGTTACAACCTGCCAAAAACCTAAAAAAGGTGTCTATATGTGGATATAGAGGCACGAGATTTCCAGAATGGGTTGGAGATCCTTCCTACCACAATTTGACTGAGTTATATTTGTCTAGTTGTCATAATTGTTGTATTCTTCCACCACTTGGACAATTACGCTCTCTCAAGGACTTGAGCATCATTGGAATGAGTATGTTGGAGACTATTGGATCTGAATACGGTGATTCCTTTTCAGGGATTCTCTTTCCCTCCCTTGAACGTCTTGAATTTGTTGGAATGCCATGTTGGGAAGTGTGGCATCATCCCCATGACTCAAATGCTTATTTTCCTGTACTTAAGTCTCTTAAGATTCGTTATTGTCCCTTATTGAGGGAAGATCTGCCATCTCATCTTCCTGCTTTGGAAACAATTCATATTGTAAAATGCGACCAACTTGCTTTTTCTTTCCTTCGGGCTCTTGCCATCCGCAAATTTGAGATACGTAATAACAATAAAGTAGTGTTGCGAGAGCTACCCCTTTCATTGGAAGAGATCGAAATTGATGGAAGAGAGGCAACGGAGTCCTTCTTTGAAGTCATTGGCATCACCCTACCGATTTCCCTGAAAATGTTTGCGATCAAGAATTTTTCGTCTGCGTTATCGTTTTCTGGAGATTGTTTACCCTTATCCTTAAAGAGGTTGTTCATCACAAATTGTAAAAATCTAGATTTTCCAAAGCAAAACCAGCAGCACGAGTCACTTCAATCGTTGCGTATAGAGAGTAGTTGTGATTCTCTGACAACCCTCCCACTGGAGACCTTTCCCAACCTCAGTAGTCTTCACATCGTCGAGTGTGAAAATCTAGAATGTATATCCGCTTCGAAGATTCTTCAAAATCTCAACAATTTTTTAATTTACAACTGCCCCAAATTAGTTTCATTTCCAAGAGATGGATTGTCTGCGCCCAAGTTGAGAGAATTGTTAGTCTACAAATGTGTTAATTTAAAGTCATTGCCTTGTCACGCAAATACTCTTCTCCCGAAGTTAGAATTCCTGCATATAGAAGATTGCCCAGAAATGGAGACGTTTTCTGAAGGTGTTATACCGCCTAGCTTGAGATCACTTGTTATAAATAAATGTGAGAAGTTAATGAGGAGCCCATCTCTAAGTTTGATGGACATGCTCACCCATCTTGAAATTGGTGAAGTATGTGATGGTGTGGAGTCCTTCCCCAATAAGGGTTTTGCGTTGCTGCCTCCCTCCCTTACCTCTCTAACGCTACACAGTATGTCAAGTTTGCACACGTTGGACTGCACAGAGCTTCTCCACCTCACATCCCTCCAACAATTAGAAATTCAATATTGTTCCAAGCTGGAGAAAATGGCGGGAGAAAGGTTGCCTGCTACTCTAACAAAACTTCAAATCTATAAGTGTCCACTGCTGGAAGAACGGTGCCGCATGAAACACCCGCAAATTTGGCCCAAAATTTCCCACATCCAAGGCATTTTGGTTGATGACAAATGGATTTAGTAAGCTTCAACTTGGATTTTCAATCGGTAATTTCTTCACTTTGCCTCGAGTTAATGCCACCTCCCAATTTCATCATATTCTGCACCAATTTCCCACCTCCAAAGCATTGAGTTTGACGAGTGACAACAAGTGGATTTAGTAAGCTTGAACTTGGATTTTCAATAGGTAATTGTTCTGCTATTCCTCACCTAAATGCCATTTGTCCAGTTTCATTCATTTTCAATAGGTAATTGTTCTGCTATTCCTCACCTTATTATTTTTGCGGACAAAGAATATAGTTAATCGTATGACAAGGAAGTTGTTTGTTCTTAAATATTTTTTTTTTTCCGTTTTACAGACATTAAAGCAGCTAACTTCATTGTTGATTATGCTGGGAATATTATTTATTCGTGCTTTGGTTTGCATATTCGAGTAAGTTCTTAAACTTATCTTTTAATGTAATGTATAATTTATCTGGCACACTCTCCGTTGTCTTGTGTTGTGTGCATGATGCTTTCACTGAATGATTATGTTGTACATTTTTTTGTGGTGATAAAAGATTTTTGGAAAGAAATTGGCATCAAGAGTTCAAACTTCAACTTTAAGGACTCCAATTATTAATTCCTTATTACAGATGGTGAACATCTAAAATTCCTATGCAGAAAATTTTGTTGTGGAGTGGAGGACTAAACAAAGGTACTTGTTGAACATATCATACTCATTAGTTTTTGTGGGCCATTATGATAATACTAGGATGAGTATTATCCATATATTCAATTTGAGTTAATTAGGATTTCCATTTTAAACAGCTGATGCGATATGTAGCTGAACACTCATGAAGAAAAGTCCATACTGGATGGCTCTATAGGTAAGCTCTTACATCTTCAAGATACTTAATGTCTCGTATCCTGCTAACGATACCTTCTCATGCCATTCATTTTATCTCTCTGTATATAAAATATCCCAGGCTCAATATTTTCTGGAAAGATTGAGACATCTACTATTGTAATGCAAGATTTGTTGCCATTGTTAACTTCGCAATTAAAATTGACTTGGTTTCTTTTCGTCTTTTATGAAATTTATGTTAAAGACGAGTTCTATTTGCTAATGCAGGAGTTAACTGATTCCAACTACAAAGACGCGTTTTTTTTTAACCTTGCACACATCTCACCCTTTTGATGGTCTTTGCTACTTTCTTTAAGCATCTAAAATGTTTTAATTTTAAATATTATGCTGCATGCAACATTGGAATTAGTTTTCTTGATCAGTTATGGATGATTGCTTACTTTAGCTAAGTACCAAATGTGAATGTGCACAGAGCTGGACAAACCAATCCAAATAATTTGCGGTAGACGTCAACAGGTTCCTATGCCCTCTCCAAATGATGTTGCACAGTTTTGCAGCTGGATTTACTTATTATCTCTGCTTTTTAATGGAGTCCTCACAAGTATAGGTACTGTTATTCTATCTTTCTGATTTTGATTTTGTTGAAGTTGTGGGATTTTAGAGAAAAGGAGGAGAGAAAATAATAAGGGTTTGAATATTATTGATAATAGCTTAATGCTGACTTGATTACAAAAGACTCAATACTAATCTCTATTTATAGAGAAACATAGACTAAATCCTAAATTAGGAACAAATCATAATAATAATGAGAGATATTCTAAGATATCTCTATGAATATAAATTGATCCTAGGAAATAACTCAAAATACTATAATATAATATAATATAATAGATATTATAAGATATTTTCTAATATTCTAACACTCCCCCTCAAGCTAAAGCTTACTAAGCTTTAGCTTGCTACAAGAAAACAATGTTTTGCTCCATAAAAAAAGATGAAAAGGCAACTCAGGGATGCATGTGAAGTCGGAGAGAATTGCTATAAATATAGCCTAGCCAGATAGTCTGATTGATCATCAGCCTGAGAGAAATTCATGACAGACAATTGAACAAAGCAAGCTCCGTTCTTCTAAAAACTGCATTTGGAAGCTTCAAACCAATAATAATGGAGACTCAAAATATTTAAACTTGAATCTGCTTCAAGGAGAGAGAGGCGTTCTTCAAGGAGAGAAAGGCAAGGCCAGTGCATCTGAGACAAATTGTCAAGATAAAGTAAGTCATGAAAATAAAAGACACCGTCAAAATAACCATCAACGGAAGAAGAAGTCATCACTAATATGATTCATATGTGGGAAAAGGGACACCACCAGAATGATCGTCGGTGGAAATAGAGGCCACTGTTATAATCTATTAGTAAGAACTAAATTGCATGACAAACACCGAAGAAGAAGCAACGCGACTCTAACGAAACGAAGCCATGATCGATCAAGAGAGTGAGAAAATGCGTCCAAAACAGGAGAGATAACGGCTGTTTGAACAGGAGAGTAGCGTCGTAAACGGTTGTCGGACCAGATACCTTTGACCTCCTCTACAAGTGGACTTATCAGTTGCATTACCAATATAGCCTTCAGGTACGGTATGACAACATCATAGTATTTCTTAAAGTGTTCCTGAGATGAATCAGCAACTGATGCCAAAGCAGTTAAAGCTCCCTCTTGCACCATTTGTTTACCATTCTGAAGAAGTACAAGCAGTTTGCTAACTATTCCATCCAAGTATGGCGTTAAAATATCAGGTGTGCAATTCTCACTGAAGTTGAGCACAGCTGAAGCAGCATGAGCCTCTATACGAAGATTCTGAAAATCATCCATCGTAGCAGCTAGGGCTGGCAACACCCCCTGATGATATTGAACTTGCAAACTGGACCCAAATCAGTAGACAGTTGCCCTATTGCATTAATAGCTGCCCACCTTACACGAGGATGTTGATCAGGAAATGAATTCAATACAATAGCCACCACTTGCTCCAAATTCTTTATCATGACCTTTGAGCATCCTTTAGCTATTGAGCAAGTGCAATCAATGCAGCATGAAGTTTTTGCCACTCAGGTGCAGCCAAATATGCAGGTAATTGTTCAGAAGCAACAGGAACAATCGTATTTCCTCCCAAAGATATAGATAACCTGTCCAAACATTCCTGTCTAACACTATAATTGCTAGTTTCACCATCTTCATCCTCAATATCTGCAGTGTGCCAAGCTGGATCATCCTCAATATCCAAAAGCATTTTCATAAGAATCGCAAACAACCTGCTAGTAAACTGCGGCAACTTCCTCACCATACCAGGAGCACACTCCCTCGCTTCAGCGAGAATTATCACAAACTGCTCAAAGGGTTGTTTTTCCGCAACAGCCTTCAATGCCACAACCTCAATTTGTTTAAAGTGATCATCATAAATTTCACCAGCAAGCTTCTCATTACATTCACAACTACCTTGTTCACATCCTCCCTCTGAAGTTTTAGGCAACTGGGTATGCCGATCATCATTGGGAAAAACAGATTCTGATAAAGGTACAAGCAGATTGTTGGGGCTGGAATGTTTTGGATGTTTGAAGGACACCTCAAGTATTTCCTCAGCATCAAAAGGACGTTTCTGCACCATGGTTTCCTTAAAACAGTCTCTGTCAAATTATAGGGCAAAATGCTGAATTTGGAAGTAATAAAGCCGGAGAATCCTGGTTACTCAAAGGAATTGAACTTTCTCTAAATAAATTCAATAAAACAAACAAAAGCCCCAATTTCAGGAAACCCTAACCCTAGAGTTTTCCAAACGAACAAACGACGCCTAATTGATGGACAATCACAACGATTCTAACCGAGATCTAACAACCCCAAACAAATTCTTCGAACAAAAGAGCCAAAATCATACTCGTTGAATTTTCCCAAAATCGAAGACAAAAAATCGATATGAAAAAAAAAACAATAACCCAAATCGAACAAGAACAAAATCAATCCCTTTATCTACGATCCCTATTGGTAACACAGATCGAGAAGATCGGCGACGGAAACCCTAAAAACCGATAACATGAATCAATAAGGACAAAATTGGGGTCGATAGAAAGAAAAAATCAAGATCTACCGAAGGGTGAAATTGATCGGAGAAAGAAAATGGGATTGAGATATGAAAACGCAGCGGAAAACGAAAAGTTTTTTTTGATTTTTTTTTTTAGGGCAGAGGGTTGTTTGTCGGAAAAGTCGCCAGAAACAGTGGCGGTGACGGCGGCAGTTGCGAACTGGACGGAAAACGAGTGAAACCGGTGTTGGAATGTAACACGGTAGTGGTTTGAAAAAGGAATGTTCACGTTGAAAAAAGAGAAACTATGATTATATTCCCTAACTGTTGGGAACTCGGCAGCGGAATAGAGGCGGGATCGTTCAAGGAGGATCGAAATAGGCTCTAGATACCATGTTGAAGTTGTGGGATTTTAGAGAAAAGGAGGAGAGAAAATAATAAGGGTTTGAATATTATTGATAATAGCTTAATGCTGACTTGATTACAAAAGACTCAATACTAATCTCTATTTATAGAGAAACATAGACTAAATCCTAAATTAGGAACAAATCATAATAATAATGAGAGATATTCTAAGATATCTCTATGAATATAAATTGATCCTAGGAAATAACTCAAAATACTATAATATAATATAATATAATAGATATTATAAGATATTTTCTAATATTCTAACAGATTTTTGTAATTTGTAAACCTGTTTTAGCATTGTCTATCTATAGCTCTATATTCCTGCAACAACATTATGTTATTAGCTTTAGCTCTATCTTTCTGTAACATCACTTTATCTTTTTGTAACAGCACTTTAATCTCATGTATATCTATATAATAATGTAGCAATTATTCTGGTTCAGGCAAATTGCTATGATTATGCTGCTTCACCTTAGAAGTCCCAAGTGCTGTGCTTTCAAAGATTCATCCACAATGCCAACAACATCACTTCACCTTCAAAAAACCTTGTCCAAAACATGTCGTCTGGAAGCATTGCAGTGTCAAAATGATGTGCAGTGTTTCTACATTAGTTGTTTGCTGCCTATGTTATGAATTCTGTTTTGGGGTGGGTGCTGTGTTGTTGCAATCTAAACATCCAATTGCGTATTTTAGCAAGGCTTTTAAATCATCTAGGTTATCTAAATCGGCCTATGATAAGGAGTTAATGGCTTTGGTGTTAGCTATTCAACATTGGAGACATTATTTGTTAGGAAGGCAGTTTGTGGTTTATTCTGATCAAAAGAGCCTAAAACACTTATTACAACAATGTATTAAAGTAATTTTTTTTTTTACTTATATATGAAATCAAATAGATAGAGTATTGTTGTATGTTTCATGAGACACTCAACATAGTATTAATTTAACCAATTACGGTTGCATCTTAAGTGGTCCATAGTAGACTATGTTTACTCTTGTCATTGGATCAAAAACTCTTAAGAAGATCTTATTTTATGTTTTGCATCAGATTCATCTCTCCTCTCCCTCAAATCTTCCCAACCTATCTCCTCCACACCTTAATTTAAAGAACATTGTCAGCCAACTTCAGTGCTTCTCCCTTAACCATAAACACCAAATGCAACTTCCAAGAAGGCCCTTGTTTCTAGGGGCATCCAAGATGTGTCTCATAATGCTTCTTGTGTATTATGTCGTGATCAAATGAAGAGTGCTGATCACTTGTTCTTTTCTTGTCTTTCATCTTATTAGTATTTTTTTAGAATAAAATATAAGTAAAATAGATATTTGAAAAATTAATGTATCTGGTTTAAAATTTAGACCACATACATTAACTTTTCAAATACTAATTATGTATATATTTTATTCTAGAAGGAGTATAATGCTCCATTTGGCTTTGGTTGGAGTTTGTTGGGGTATTTCATTATCATAGAGTAAAGTACATTTGTCTTCAATATAGAGAGTTGCTTAGAGGCAAGAAGGTGAGGAAAGTCATAGGTTTTATTTGGCTAGTAACTGCTTGGTTGGTGTTTGTCTGTTTTGAGGAAAGGAAGAAGGGTAAGATACATTTTTTTTAATTGATGTTTGTAATCCTTTGTTATGCCTTCGGTTGCGACACTAATAGCCTTAATTTTATTTGGGTTAGGATATTCTTAGTACTCTAATCTTATCGAATAGATTTGCTCGTAAGAAAAATTCACTTGAGAGTTATCTTGAAAAAAGAAAATTTAAAATTAATTATCTCTTTTTTTGGGTGTGCATGTTAAAATTGTTAAAATCATTGCTTTAATTTGTTCTCCATGCTCCATTAATTTTAAATATTCAGTTTGATTTCATAACTTTCAACTCAGTTAAGTTGATCCTTTAATTTAATGTTTATTAATGTATGTTGGTTGTTTATGTCAATATGATACTAACATTGTTAATTACCATCTTCTTCCTCTAGAAAATTCTAACAACCACTAATTGTTTAAAGCTTGTTCGGATCCAATTGATTCAAACAAATTAAATATATAGAGAAATGAGAATTAACATATACAAAAACTCACAACTCAACTATACTAAGAAATTAGATTTAAAATTTCTTCAAAGTACAAATTTGTTTGTGTCTTTCTTGTATTCTATAGTTGATGATGAAGGCGGTGATTATTTGATAAGTAAAATATAAATTTACTATGCAAAGAAAATTAACTTCAAAGCATTGATTTTGACAAGTAGGATGAAAAAGACTAACTTGGTATTATGGAATATAAGTCTAAATTTTGAGATTGAATATTTGTGTGTTTTGGAATAAACCTTTTAATTATTGACGAATGTTTTTGAATTTTTCTAAGTTTGAAATTGAACTTTTGTTGAATTTTTATGGGTTTTGATTGTTAGGCTTTTCAGACGAAGAAGATGATAGTTAACTCTGATAGTGTCGTATAGTTGGAAAATAATTTAGTTGTTCTTTTTTTTTTATAAGTCATCGGCGTTCGAACTAAACCTTTTAAATAATTTTTTTTATTAATAGAAACAATATCCATTGTTTTCAATCGTAGAAAATATATCGATTTAATACAAATTCAAATTTGTTAAAAACATAAAGTATGAATTTGCGAACAAACTCACATCACTCAAGTTAATAGCGTAAAACGACAACATGCCTACATTGTGACAAAATTTAAGTGTCTGAAATATCTATGTCTCCGGATCTGTAATGTTAATGATATTAAAGTCATTGATTGAAATATGTAAACAATCAAAACTACTCTGAAACAAAACGAACACCATACTAAAATGGAAGAAATGTCGCACTGAGACGATATAATCCAAAAATATTATATTATATCGACGAAATCACAATAAAAAATACGAAAGAAAAATTAAATTCGTGTTAAAACTCCTTATTTTAAATAAAATAAAAGAAGAAGAAAAAATTCAAAAGAGGGATTTTAGAACAAAATGAATCTTTAATCACCATTATCTGATAACAAAAAAAGAAAGAAATCTAGAGTTAGAGTTTAGGGGAGACTGCTGCTGTCTCCTGTTAGATCTTTCGTGGGGGGTATGCTGCAAATCTTAAACAAGAAGATGATGAACTTGATGATGATGAAGGTTGCACAAGTAAATTCCAAAGCGTGTGTATCACACTAAGCTTTAGGTTCGATTCGCCCCTACCAATCTGTATATATTGGATGCAAACGGGTTAACCGGCGAATCCCCTTCAGGATACTTTGGAATCCTTGAAGTGAATTGCACATTCACATCAAGCGTATCTTTCAATAGTATGTAACAAAATAATGTTTCATATTCTTCACTCATGCATTAGAGAAGAATAAGATGACTTAGAATATAAGAATTGGTGAGAAAGTGGATGACAATCTCTAAATTATCGTTTTTGTATTCTGTCCAAAGTGATACTATTTATAGAAAAATAATGTCACTTGAGAAAGAGGTACAATCTTTGGTTCTGCCATTTTGTTTCGCGAAAAGATATATCCATATATCGTTCCATTATTGATTGAAGTGTTGCACTGGTCTGGTGGCTGATCAACGCCTCTATTCGCGCATGACCCGAGTTCAAACCATCCATTGCACCTTTCCAAACAGTTGCGCCTTTTCACAAAGGAATTTATTCAAAAAGAAGGCACATGTGCGGAACAAACTCGGAACCTTATTGTGACACACAAAGAACACAACCACTAAACCAACAACAATATCATGTCAATTATAACCAATTATAGATACATATATTATCCAATATTTTTGGAAATATCTCACAAAAAAGGGATGAGAAAGGTAATATAAGATGTTCCTACTGTAAAAAAATTGGACATCTTGGTTCCATATGTTTTTACAAAAAAAGGGATAAAAAATTCAAAGCAAAACGATTTCCAAAAAACGAAGATCATTCTTCGTTTTTTCATTCATGTGAAGATCGTTCTTGTCTCATATCAGAACTTTCTCCAAGAATAAAAAAGAAGTGTTCTTATTGTTCAAAGAGTGGTCGTGTT
The DNA here is from genome assembly GCA_037974755.1 of Cicer yamashitae. Classification (NCBI taxonomy): domain Eukaryota; kingdom Viridiplantae; phylum Streptophyta; class Magnoliopsida; order Fabales; family Fabaceae; genus Cicer; species Cicer yamashitae. The sequence goes on along the minus strand of JBBPBQ010000003.1, from coordinate 3,303,720 downwards.
GAATCAAATTGTTATCATAAGAAAAAATATTCTAGAAGAAGATATACTAACCATCAAGGACCCAAACAAATATGGGTACCAAAATCATTACTAACTTGTGATGTAGGAACATCATCCAACAATCAAGAAAGAACATTGATACATGGACAAGGCATGCTCAATACACATAAATGGAAAAATATGGTGCCTCGTCTCATTACAAAAATTTGGAGTGTCTATAACTTTTGGAAACATTAACAAATCAAAGGTACATGTATCATCTTATTTTTGCTTCCCTATATGCGCTCACTCTCTCTAGTTTTAAAAATGAAAAAATGGATCTATTTTTTACTAGTAAGCATGATCTTGTTTACATTCATCTTATCTTACTTGTGTTTTGGAATTTTGGAGGATATCAATTTCAAAATATTCAGGGGGAGTTTTTAGAAAATGTTATTTTTCTTAAAACTGGAGTCTACTCATTGTTTTCTATGTGTAGTATACATTTACTTTGTACTCCCCAACCTTTTTGTGTTGACAAAGGGGGAGAATTATTTTAGATTTTATGTGTAGATTTTATGTTGATTCAAAAATCTAAAGCATATTCTGATGGGGAGCTTTTAAGCTCTCTAAATTAGAATCAAAATTAAAATCTAAATTAATATGTTTGTCATCATCAAAAAGGGGGAGATTGTTGAGATAAAATCTCAATTTAATGTTTTGATGAAAACAAACAAAAAGTTAATTAAGAATGTTAATTATGATTCTAAGTGTTATGTTAATGTAACTTGTGTTTTTGAGTGAAATAATCCAAGATAGGTACAAAACAAATGCAAGATAAATTAGTTTAAAGAAATAGCTAAAAATGAACAAGACTGAACCAAGAACGTTCTTGACATAATCTGAAAAACCAAGAATGTTCTTCACGTTTCTGTCATTTTCAACAAGCAATATCAAATCAGTTTTTAATGCAAGGAAAGCTCCTGCAAATCGCAAATGGATTTCCAGTTCATATACTAGGAATATACATCTCTCATATGAGCAAAAGAATCACTCAAAAGGATCAAAGATTAAAGAGCACAACTCAAAGCAAAAGTGACAAATGATCATTCTGGACAGCAGTCTGTAAAACGAAGATCGATCCTGCCATATGTCTGTAAAACGAAGATCGATCTTCACTTCTGTCATAATCAAAAATGATCAGTTCTTTGTGAAAAATTGCATCCTAGAAGCTTTATCAATCTTATATCTTTATCAAGAATAAGCAAGGAAAGATCTAAAACAGAATCAGCCCAAAATTTGAAGAATCAAGACAAGCTTCATGAAGGAATATAAAAGCAAGATCATTCTTCATTTGGAACAAATGCAAGTACAATAGTACAGGCTGTAAAAGTACACCACAGTTGTACTATCAAATCAAGCCTGCAAACTGACTCAAAGCATGCAAGCCACTTCAGAAAAGGTACTGGATCGAGTACAAGTCAGATCACATTTAACTCATTTGAGGATCGATCTTGGATTGCAAGAATGCTCTTGGATTCAGCTTCTTCACTCTTGTTTTTGGACTGCTTCAGTACACTCACTGTTCTATGGCAGCTGGCTCCATCTCAACGGCTATGTGAGCTGTCCCAACCTCTATTGAAGCTTATAAATACAGCATCAAGATGGAGAACAACACACAACTCAAAGTGCCAAGCAAAGCATCAATCATATATTCATATTCGAGCTCTCTCAAATATCATTCTTTAGCTTGCAAATCCTTTTCTTTGTGTTGTGTTAGAATCAGTAACAACTGAGTTTTAAATTACAGAATCTATTCCTCAAACAAGAGTTGAGTAATATTCAGATTCTAAACATCTTCATAATCATTACTTTGTAACTCAAGGCTAGTGTATTATCATAGCTTGAGAAGTGTGTGAAATTCCTTTTATGTTGTAAAAGGTAATTCATGAAATCCTTTCTGAAATATGATAAGATAAATCTGTGGAAATCCTTTCTAGAGTAGAAAGGTGGAAGTTGTGTAAAGATCAAGATTGATCTACGAAAAGTTGTGTAACAACCAAGAACAATCTTGCCTTGAGCACTTAGTGGAAAATCTCACATTTGTGATGACTGGATGTAGCCCAAGGTTGGGTGAACAGGATACATGCTTAAGTGATCTCTCTATCTCTATCTTTATTTATTACATGCATTACAATCAGCTTTTATATTGATAAAATTGATATTGTTGTTTTTCCACTAACCAATATCGATCTTCGTTATAACCAAGATCAATCTTGAGTAAAACTTTCAGTTTTTTAAACAGGAAATTTCAAAAGGGGCAATTACAATTCAAACTCCCTTCCTTGTAATTGAAATTGTAATATATTAAAAAATAAATTATATGATAAAGAAAAAATCTTAGTTTGTGCTTTCCATGTGTTTTGTTTTTTTTTTTATAAATAAATATGTGAATGTATTATAATAATCTTTAAATTGTATTAAAATTAAAAATATAAATTTAAATGTACTTTTTATTAGTTATTTGATTTTAAATTTATCTTTAATTAGTTACTTAGTTTTTATTTTTTATCGATTACTTTAGTCTATAAAATTATTAATAAAAGAAACATTTAAGAATATTCTCTTAATTTTGATAAATTAAAAGAATATCAGCAATTGAAAAAAATATATAACATCTTCATTACTGAAACTTTATGTGTCCGTCTCTTGTCATCGTTATCCTCGTATCTATCTCCATTCAAAGACTACGTCATCTCCATTATCTTCTTTCAGGTTTCTTTTGTGTGATTAGCTATGTTACACAGTAGGTGTAAGTTTTCGGTTAAAATAAAAAATGGTGTTATTGAAACACAAAAGTGATATCACATGTATATAGTAGTTCACTTATTTTTGTTCGTAAATTTTTTATAAAAAAAATACTTTTGTAATACAATATACAACATTATGTTATTAATATTTAAAATGCATGTTATTAAATATTTTTTAAATATATATGTCATTAATCACTAAAATAAATGACATTAACTAATTTATAGTACTTTTATTACTACAAAATCGCAGCATTATAAAGTGGTTAAAAACATATTTGTCCATTATTTTTTTTTTAAAACAATAAAAAAAAATTGAAAAATTATTCATATTAACCCATAATAATCTTTATATACCAATATTGTTCTCATGTTACTTTAACAAATGATTATTATAAATAAAATAAATAGAATGACAATTTTACTAAATTATTCTTATTAATTATTGGTGTATTTTCTTTATTATAAATCTAAAATAAAATATAATATATACAAAGTATTAATTAAAAGATATTACTGGAAAACAATAATTAATATTATATTAAAAATTTAAAATAAAATTTATTTCAATATAATTTTTTATGTTAAAGTGAACTTCATATCGAGTAGGGTCGGCCCAAGTCCAAGGCAAGTGAGGCTAAGATCTTATGCCTCAAATCTTTTGGACTTCTAAATTAGGCCACAAAATAATTTGAACTTTTTTTTTTCTCATCTCAAATCTTTTCAAAAACTCTCAAATTTTATCTGTATTGAATATTATGAACGTTTATTTTTATATATTTGAGAATATTAAACGATTAGGAAAACACCTAAATAATTTAAGTTATATTATTGATCCGGTTTATTGAAAAGGAAATACAAGTGTTCAATGTTGCAAGGAATTGAAGTGCAAGGTCTTAGAATCAGATAAAAAAAAAAACCATTAAATAATTATTTAGCTCTCTTAATACAACTTGGCCAAATTCTTTAATTGTTTACCCAACAAAAAATTTCGCTTTAGGGCTTGTAATATATTGCACCGATCATGATAATGAGTTGGAAGAAGTAATATTTATTGGGATAAAACATTGTGTCATATTTGAGAATTTACATACTTGGATTGGACATAAGCTTCTAAAAAGGGACAACAAGAATAAAATGTTTTGAAGAAAATTATTCAAGAGATAGTGCATAGTGGCATGTCACCATTGAACAACAAAAACATAGTAAACAAAATAAGCAATCTCCATTGTCTGAGACAGCTCCATGCACAACTGCTCCACCACTCTCTTCACCACCAAAACCACTGGGTGTCTCTTCTCCTTACCCAATGCACACGCCTCCTTGCACCCTCAACCTACACCTCTCACATTTTTCATCTAACAACTCACCCTGATGCACGTGTCTTCACCTCCATGCTCAAATACTATTCCCAAATTGGAAAACATGAAACCATGTTCTTTCTTTCTCATGTACTGAAATTGGGACATGACCGTGATCATTATGTTCGAAATGTAATTTTGGGCATATGTGCAAAATATGGACCTATTGAGCTTGCCAGGAAACTGTTCGACGAAATGCCTGACAGAACAGTTGCTGATTGGAATGTGATGATTTCTGGATACTGGAAGTGGGGGGATGAAGAGGAAGCAAGTAGGCTTTTCAATGTGATGGGCGAGGAGGAAATAAGGAGGAATGTTATTACATGGACCACCATGGTTACTGGGTATGCAAAGAAGAGGAATTTGAAGACTGCAAGGATGTATTTTGACAAAATGCCAGAAAAAAGTGTGGTATCTTGGAATGCAATGCTATCAGGATATTCTCAAGGTGGGGAACCACAAGAGGCTGTGAAATTGTTCGATAACATGCTTAGCTCTCAAAATGTCGAACCAAACGAAACAACATGGGTAACTGTTATATCATCTTGCTCGTCTCTTGGTGACCCTTGTCTTTTAGAGTCGATTGTCAGAAAGCTAGATCATAGAATGGGTTTCCGCTGGAATTATTTTGTCATGACTTCATTGCTTGATATGTACGCAAAATGCGGGAACCTCGAGGCAGCTCACAAGATTTTTGACCAATTGGGTGTGTATAAGTTCAAGAATTCTGTTCCGTGGAATGCCATGATTTCAGGTTATGCAAGAGTAGGGGATTTATTTTTAGCAAGACACTTCTTTGATAAGATGCCGCAACGAGATATCGTCTCGTGGAATTCAATGATTGCTGGTTATACTCAAAATGGTGCGTCATTGATGGCGATCAAGTTGTTCGAGGAAATGGTCTCCAATGAAGATTCAAAACCAGATGAGGTGACTATGGTTAGTGTCTTTTCTGCTTGTGGACACCTTGGAGAGCTAGGTCTGGGTAATTGGACTGTGAGCGTCCTCAAAGAAAATCACATCCAACTTGGCATTTCAGGATACAACGCTTTGATTTTCATGTACTCAAGATGTGGGAGCATGGAAGATGCCGCATTAATATTTAAAGAAATGGCAACCAAAGATTTAGTTTCCTACAACACATTGATTTCAGGATTTGCAGAGCATGGGCATGGAATGGAAAGCATCAAGCTACTGTCAAAAATGAAAAATGACGGTATTGAACCCGACCGCATAACATATATTGGTGTGCTAACTGCATGCAGTCATGCCGGATTATTGGAAGAAGGTCAAAAAGTTTTTGAATCAATCAAATTTCCTGATGTAGACCACTATGCTTGTATGATTGATATGTTGGGTCGAGTTGGTAAATTAGAAGAAGCTATCAAATTGATTCAAAGCATGCCAATGGAACCCCATGCAGGAATTTATGGATCTCTTTTAAATGCTACTAGCATTCATAAACGAGTGGACCTTGGGGAGCTTGTTGCAGCTAAACTGTTCAAGGTCGAGCCACATAATTCTGGAAATTACATGTTGCTTGCTAACATATATGCTTTTGCTGGTAGATGGAAAGATGTTGACAAAGTTAGGGATACAATGAGAAAACAAGGAGTGAAGAAAACAACTGCCTGGAGCTGGTTGGAGCATAAGTCATAAATTAATTGTGGAAAATACTACCTATTAGTGGTGTGTGTGTTCATAAATAATAATTTTTTAAATATTATTGTTATGTATTTTTTGTTGCAAGATAAAAAAAACAGTTCAAGAAAATTAAAGAGGGTCAGAACTTGAAGTCAACAGATTGAAACAAAAACCAATAGAAAGGAAAGGCATAACATTATTAACATGTCATGATATTTTATAAAGTAAAAAATAAATTTGTTCTTTTGTTCTTCAAAGTTCAAATAGTGTGTTACATCGATCCTAGTGAGGCAAATAAAATTTACCTTCATTACATTATCCTTTAAATTTTGGGTCAATGCAAAACAGTAAGTGATCTTCCAAAACATTATGTAAATATACTTCATTGATTCAAATTTAACTATTCATATGATAAATTGACATAAATATAGCTTTATGGATTAAATAATATAAATCCAACCTTTTCTTTTGGGATGAAAGGTATTGACTAATGTAAAAATCTAATCAACTATGCCAAATGTTTGCTTATGCTATAAAGCTAAAATTCCATACGAATTCATACCATATGTATTAGAGTATACTAAACCTTTACTTATGACTAATGTTTACTTATGTATAAAGATGAATCTTTCGTTTTGTAATCAATCAATTCATTCAATACAAAACACTTGCAGAGCAACTTTGAATTCTCTCACAAACTGTATATAGAATTCCAAAAGAAAAAGGAGACAAAAAGCTTAGACCATAACATGCTAGTAAAGTCACTCAGTTTCATCTCTAAGATTTTGAATGCTGATATTTTTGTCTTGGTAGTTCCTGCAGAGAAAGTTTAATGTAAATTTTCATCTCAGTCATTATCATAGTTGATGTAGATAAATTATGAATAATGTATTTGTGAAAATGATAAGGCTTGAAAAAAGCTTATAAAGAGTTACATCTCTCACTTTACCATCGCAAGCTGATTTTGTAATGATCAATTAAACTCAATATAAAAACCTAATATAAGGAATTATCGAGGTTACCTGAGAATAGCGAACATGATCATGATGCAAATTTGAAGTTTTCACTATTGTTTCCCACTTCACTTTACTGGATGCTGTATTAGAATCATTCCTTTTAGCATGATTTGAATGCAATAAAGAATTCTTGAGGGTGTTTATAGGCAGGGCACGCCAAAGCCAAGACTCAGAAGGTGATTTTGGCAATGGTGGAGGAAGATGAGATAAAGCAGATTCAACACCACCTTTTCCTGAACCATTAACCAACACAATTTGTTTGTTGTTGTTAGTCTTTGAACCTTCAGTAATAGTCCCTTGATCAGGTTCCAACGACGCACACTCTCGGTTAACATCTTGATTAGTTGTCAATACTTCATCTTCATATTCTTTAGCTATATGATTTAGCATACCAGACAAAGTTGAAGAATTTCCACCCAAAGAAGTTAACACTTCATAATCCAATGTTACCTTTTCTTCCGAATTGTTGAAAGCTTGAGAAATTTCTATGCTATAATTACTTTCTTTCCCTCTTCTTTTGTCCAATTCTGAAATCATAGTATCTATTCTCCTTTTGTTATTATCAACAGAATTTAAATTTGTAGATGATAATTTGACAGTACTAGAAGTATCTATATACAATGTCTTTTCAATTGCCAAACTTCCTGAATATGAACTTCTTTTGGCTCCTTGGTTTGGAACCCCTTGTACTTTACCAAGTCCAGTGCTGTAAAATTTCAAATTGCCTGATTTATTGTTTTCAGCCTCTTTAGATTCACCGAGCAACTTCACGCCCTGAAATGGAGATTGTGGTTTACTTCTGCAGGGAGATATGCCTGCAGCAGCCGCTCTTGAACGCCGGAAGGGAGAGAGTCTACCTGGAAGCAACTCGCCCGAAAAACCAAACCTGTTTGATTCACTGCTCCATTTCTTCTTTCCTTCTTGCATCTCAGGTGGTGCAACTACATTGCTTGACTTGTTCTTGTGAATTGCTTCCCAAGCCTGCATGAAAGATTCATATGGCTGTGAGTAAATATGCTGAAAACATGTATTAGATAATAACTGATGATAGTTCACTTACGCTGTTAGGATTTCAGTTAATTAGTTGATCCTATTAGATGCAAAAATTTAGCTACACTAATTAGTTATACTAGTTGGTTAGTTACACTAATTAGTACATGATCTAACTAACTAGTATAACTAACTTTTTACATCAAATAGATCCTCTAGTTAGTTTGTTATTCTCTTTATTCGCTAGTTCGCAATTATCCTATAAATACTATTGTATCATCATCATTCCTTTTTAATATTCCTATCATTTGATCAATGAAATCACTGAGCTTATTTAGAATAATTCATAACTGTGATAACAGTAATAACATGTTCATTGATAAAGATGTTTATTAACAAAAAAAGGATTGAATGGTGCATTGTTTTTACCTTCTTTACTGCTGGAACTGGACTAAAAGATCTAATATGAGAGCTTTTGTTAGTTTTTCCAACCTCAGAAGCAGAAATCAAGGGACCTTGGTTCTTCATTTTAATTCCAGCCACAGGATTTAACAAGGACAATGAATTCGTTATATGTAAATTAGGTAACAAACCACATCCTTTACTCAACATACTAGCAGAATTGTCATTGTCATAAACATCATATTCATCTTCACTTTCATTGTCTTGAACTTGACCAGTATATGGTATAATATCAGTGGTGTGTTTATTAACCAGAGGCTTCTTTGCATTCTGAACCAATTTGTTAACATCTCTAAGCTGTTGTTCCACTAGTACTACAGATTGCTTTTTTGAAGAATATTGAGAAGGTTGTATGGTCATAGCCTTTGCAGCCGGCAAAAACCGATTCATCATGAAGTCTCTTGTTTGTTGATCTGTAGAAAATGTTCCAAACTTCTTAGCATCAAAATTATCTAATCCACTTACACTACTCACACTGCAATTCATAGAGAATGATTCTGTATGTGACAGTGTTTCAAGTGCATCTGAATAAACATCATCAGTCTCCTCATCCTCTTTCTCCTTCACATTAGACCTTCTATTCTCAATTTTTTTCTCACTTTCTCTTTCACAATATAGTTTAACCAAATTGCCACTGAAAGACTTTGGTTTGTTTGAGGAAGTGAATTTATTTGCAACATTGCATTTCTTTTCCAATGGTTGATTGGCAGATTTGATAGATTTTCCAGGAGGAAGCCTTGGAATTGGAGTGATTGAGGTGTTTTTAAGAGGAATTTGAGGTTCAGATCCATTGCCATTACTACCTTTGCATCTTCCAGGGATATGCTCCCAATTGAAAGGCACAGCAACAGGTTCTGTTACCTGTTCCAATGTCATGTCTGATTTGTAACTTGCAAGAGTGTGGCGTTTCTCTAACATTTTCTTCTTTGATGCGGTTAAGGACGGCGACGTAGCTGAATTTCGTCTCACAGACATGAGAGGAGCATTGATGTTCAATTTCCTCTCAGACATCTTGTTCCAAAATTGAACAACTAGTCTATGCAACCTTTCTCAATCACAAGTTCAAAGCTCAAAACAATTTCAAATACTAGTTCTCACTTGTCAGCACCAAGGCCTAAAAAATTAGGTCAGAAACTTCCTATCCAATCATGAAAATCTGAAAAAGAAAAAAGGATTGAAGAACTGATTATTAACAATTTAAACTTTAAATAAATAACAACATAAACTGCAAGAAGATCATATGCTTCTCAATTCAAGAAGGCTTGAATTAATTTAATTACAACAAACACAACTTGTGAAATGATTATAATTGAAATGACCTTAAAAAGAGAGGAAGTAAACTACCACAATAAGCTCAATTATGAGTGTCACAAGTTCTAAAACTTTGTGGATGTGTATTTAATTTAAAAAGCCACGATTTAAGCTAAATGGATAGTGAAAAAGCTTATATTATTTTCTCTCCTGAAGGGAACCTATATATTATATAAAAACAATAAAAAAACTCAGAGGCACTACCAATCAATGAATTAAATAGTGCAAGAAATCCAGCGAGCATCTTCATCCAAATCACATGCTCAACTTTCAAGGACCCACCAGAGTAATAATAATGATACTAAGAAAAGAGAATTGATAATGAAAAACAAACACAGAAGCTAGCAAAATAATAATATCATCCAAGAATAACACTTTTTTGCAGACCTAATGGAATATAAAAGAGGTTTTATTAGTACTCAGTAGCTAGCTAGAGTATGCTTTTTTAAATAAGGTGATGTAGCTGCTAAATTGGATACATGAATGGAGAAAATAATGAAAAGAGCAACATGTGGATGGTTACCTTCACAGCACAGTCTTTTGAAAAGGATCTAACTCACAATAAACGGTTGGTTGATAAATGATGCAGTGGAATGAGTAGGATGAAAGAAAAGGCACAAAAAGTTGAGGCAGATAGATAGTGACACAAGCTTTGATTTTTCTTCTTCTATATTGTTGTTTTTTATGTATTTTCAGTTTACAGTACTATATACTGAAGCAGTAACTGAAACTGTGTTGTAGAATTATGGTTGTTTTTGGATTATACTAAACAATAAAATGTTATTATTATATGTTCTTGCCTAATAAAAAGTCTTCTGTTTTTATTTTAATCCATCTCATGTCATATTAAACTTCTTTTGCCTCACATCTAGGATATAAACACATTGTCAAAAAAATTGGATCCGTTAGATTAACGATAAATATCACTAGAAATTCACACATACAACAAATTTAAATATAGATTATGATATTCAACTTAACAATATTGATATTTATTAGTTAAATTAAGTTTTAGAGACTATACATTTGCAATTTATCATATACATTTGTTTTTGCTTTTTCTTTTTATTATATACATTTGTTTTTGCTTTTTCTTTTGAATATATTTCTAATTAATACTGTTAATTTGCTTTGAAAGATGATAAATCAACATCAAATACATTTATCTATATATATAAAAAATCTTATATTTAAATATAAATAAACGTGTCTAAAGAGTTTTATAATAAGATGAGGGAGTATAATCAACCATATGAGAGAGAAAGAAATAAAGATAGTGATATAATTGATATGATATATTATCCATTTGATAAAAAAATTGAAATATTAAATAAATATATAAAAATTTGAAATATACAAATATCATAGTTGTATAAAGGATAATAGAGTGAGTGTTCAAGATTGGAGTAGTATAGTGGGAGGAGTTTTTGAAGTAAAGGTGAAATTGAGAAGCATTAAATATAAAGTGATGGTGTGGTCACGGACGTAGCGTGGAGAACATGAGAAAACTTCAAAAGGTCTTTAATAAATTGGACGGGGGATTGTGGACGGTACCTATAATACACATCCTTTCTCTCTCCTCTAACAGAAAGTTCATCATGCATTTAGGCTGATCATAATTTAAGCTTAATTGTATTTTATTTTAAAAATTAATACTCAAAATTTCTTTTTCTAATTTTTTATTAAAAAATAGTAATTTAAGATATTTTTAATTACACGATATACAATATAATGACGTAGAATCATATATATTGATTAAATTATAAAAATAAATTATTTCATAAATTAAAATTGAAGTTATTAAAGGGTCTTGTTGCAATATTATAGATATTAATTATTTAACATCGTTGTATCATATGCTACATCTTTTAAAATATGTCACATAATCATTTTTTAGTTAAAAAATATAAGAGAGATATCAAACATAAATTTTAAAATAGATAGATCAATTTTGTAAATAAGTAAAAATAAAGAATACTACAATTAAGCTTAATATTATTCTCGCTCATATTTTCTTTTATAAAATAAATTTAGAAGGGAGGAGTATTGTCTCACTAAGACTCAGTAGACATTTTAAACACTTAAAAATGGTTCATTTTCAGTCATTTACTTTAAGATAAACAATATTATATTGTCTAATATAGTAATAGATAATAGAAACTTTTTTTTTTTCTATCTTTTTATCGCATCACCAATATATCACATGTAAATGCAACTAGATAATTTATTGATTTTAATATACAGGTCTTTTATTGATTTGTTAAAAAATTAAAGATATATGTTTGTGGATATACTAAATTGTCACAAACTACTATCCACTTAACTTAATTGACTAAATTATTGTTTCACACAATTAAATTACTAAATTAAGTTAATTAACTATTGTTATAAATTTGGGGATTTAAATGTGATACCCAAAGAGCAATGGCATAAAAAACAAGTAAATTAATCAATCATCAAATCGATATGGTCAAAAAGAAAACGCGGGCAGAAAAAAAAAGTTGTTGAAAAAGAAAAATGAAATTTTTTTTTGATTCATTATATAGATTATAGATAGTTCCCCTTAGATTGCGGGAAGCGGCGGGTATGCCCCACGAAGATTGGGTCCTCCGATTCTTGTTGTCCGCCATTCTTGACTCTTTGTAGTTGTATCATTGTATGTACACTACCTACGTGCCTCATGCTCCACTTTTGTTTGACCTTAGTAATTCCACTATTTTCCTCTTTCTCGCATAAACAACTAAACTTCAATTAAGCTTCAACCATGTGCATGACTAAGAGCTTCTACCAAATGTCAAACAACCAATTATTCGGTATATGCCCATATTCATAAATACACAATAACTTAATTAGCATTAGGGCAGACACTTTTCCTCTTCCTTTTAGTAGGGGAGACATATATATCAACTACTCATTGCAATGACAAAAAGAATAATCAATATCAATATTAGTGATGATTCATGATAAAATTTAGTTACATTTCTTTTAATTCTTAAAAAATTATGATTTTTAAGTTTAGTCAATAAATATTTTATATTTAGTTTTAGTCTTTATTTTGAAAATTCTTTTACAAAAAATGAAGGCTTTTAATTACTCAAAATAGTCTCTATCCCCGTAAAAAAAAAGTAAAACAATGAGTAGTTTTTTTTATTTTTGGAGAAACAAGATTTGAAAGATTGTGATTTTTTAAGAATTAAAAATATATGTAATTCTATATTTTATATTAAAAATATATTCAATTCTATATTTCATAAAAACACACTAGAGAATACAATAATAATATACGAGATTATTCGACACTTCTTATCTATATCTACAAGAGCACTTCAACATAATTCATTCATCATTTTAAGTAAAATTTCAATTTGATATCTACAAGAGCATTTCAACATAATTCATTCATCATTTTAAATAAAATTTCAATTTGACATGTCTATCACTTACAAGAGTCTTTCACTCTAAGAATTATAAAAATTAATAAAACTCATGTAATAAATAATCACATACACTTTCCTCTTATTTAGACATAATTGAGGATACCTCAACTCTCAAACATCCCAATTCAAGATTGAGAATACTTGAATTCTTCACATGATACTAATTCCTTTCATAAATACGAGAAAGTGAGATAGACTCTCTATTAACCCTTTTAGACAACATTGATAATTTTATTGTGGCAATTTTATTTAACTCATAATTTAGTAGTTTGTTATGATAAAAAGAGAATGTTGTTGTTGGATGCTAAAGAGCTAAAGGGGTGAAAAAAGAATGTTGTTAAATTGGTATCTAGTAGTACATGATTTAGTATTTTGCTATAAAAAAAAGATCTTATGCCTAAAACAAGATTATGGAGTATATATTAACCAACTTCCAAGTGTTTACTAACCAATATTATGGTCAAAACAAGATTATGTTTAATTACTCTTAGAACATGATTTAGTATTTTGCTATAAAAAGAAAAGCTTATAATTTGTTGTTCCTGCAGTTTCAGTTTGTGCGGCATAATGCTCCTGCTATAATACATACAGTAGCTCTGAATTTTATTTTTTTTAATCATCCCATTCCCAAAACAAGAGTTTTAATAATTTGGAGTTAGGCTAAAACTTAAATAAAGAATAATAGAAATTTCAATAAACTAATGCACAAGTCTTTTTTGGCTTAAGCCTGCCTCACACACTTTAGAGTTAAGACATTTTTCTCACATCTTCAACAACTCGGTCAAAAGATGCTTGAAACACACTCAACCCTCAAATTTTACTTACTAATACAAAAAACACTATTGGATTTACGTTTTCGATAGTATTTTTATTTAATTTTTTAACTACTGGAAACTCCCTTCCAAGATATTGCCATGTTTTTTTGGGCTTTAAAAGCAACCCTCCAATCATATTACTCTATTAGGCTTCTCTTGAACTTAAGTTTATTAAATAATCTAGTCCACAAATACAAAGGAGAATTTTCTAACAAAAAGAAGAAAATTAAATATTTATAATCCAGTCCACAGTACATAATATAGAGAAAATGCAAGCAAAGCAACGCAAGGGATTGACTATTATAACCATCAGATTCAACGCATTGCAGCAAATGCATTCCTCCTCAGGCTTAGCTGAAGAGGAGAATGTGTCTTTTTTGTTTGTTCAAGTTTTGTCCATGGAAACTTGTGCTTTCCCATCTTTTTCTTCTTTGCAGCCACTCCCATTAAATCTCCATAGTTCTACACAACACAAATTATTATTAGTATATTAATAACAACTAACAAATAGGAAAAAGCTAGGACTCTTTTATTTTCATATAACAAGTTTCAATAAATAGTATTTTTGAGAATGCACATATTATTTTATGAGACAGAGAAATTTAACAGTAATTAACTAAATTTCTTAATAAATTTGGAGTTATTTATTTTTGTTTGAGTGTGTGATTTATATCTTACTTGGAGACAGAGTCCATCTTCAATATCACAGATGGGGTAATCACTAGGACAACAATATTCTGAACCAGTGCAACAAACAGCATTCTCATATTCACAACAACCATAAGCAAGGCAAAAATCAAATAACTCAAGAAGGCAACAACATGTCTGATCAGCATGACAATAAGAGAAGTCTCCACATTCACTTGGTGAAGGAGAAGGAGGTGGTGGAGGTGGCGATGGCGATGGCGGAGACGGTGGTGAAGGAGGACTAATTGGAGATACTGCACTGGACTCTTTGGTAGGATAAGAGGCCATGTAATTGATAGCACAAACTCCATACTTTAAATTAGTATTCCTTCTTATATAAATGTACCCTTCTATTCCCCAACTTGTTCCCCAAGAATTCTTTACAATCCAGTAATCTTCATCACCTTGTGATCCATAACCTACTATTAAAACTGCATGATCAATATCATCTGGATCACTTGAGCAATCTCCATCATATATTCCCTGTTCAAGAAAAATACAAACATCTTATTTTGTAGGAACTGAAAAGTGCGTTTTTAGTATAGAGACGAAATTCAATAGAATTATAAAGACTATAAATATATTTAACACTAGTATTAATTAACACTTACACCAGTGTATAGTTGAAAATCCAATGAGGAGCCATCTATTCCAGCACTTATTGGCTGCTTCACAGTAGCACACAACACACCACTATCTGATTGTGCCACATCAGTGTAGCCATCAATGGTAACAACTTTGGTTTCCTCCTAATTCAAGGGGGAAAAGAAAAGCACTCAATAAATTAGATATTTCTATCAGGTGCTCACTAGTATGGTTCTAAATTGCATTTGTGGACGCGATAGTAATATTGCAGCAAAATGTAGGTAAATGCAACTGATGTGGCCGCAATTGTAGTTGTAGATACCTTTAAAACCTTTAGAACTATGCCCAACAGAATCATCATGTGTGTATATATATATATATATTCTTCTGTCACAATGCAAAAATGAATAGGAAGGAAAAAGGAGGGCTATTATAGTAATAGTAAAACCTTGGTGACATTGCAGGTACCATCCACACCAGTGTAAGGGTAATTAGATTCTGTATCTATTCCACCATTGTTTATAACCCACTCAAAAGCATAATCCATATAGCCTCCATCACACCCATCATTAGTAGAATCACAATCTACAAGTTCTTGTTCTGAAAGGCTTATAAGGTCCCCTGTCACTATTGCATTTACTCCTTCTATAGCTCCAGTGGAAGAGAATGACCAACAACTACCTACAAAATCAGAAGGAAAAATAAACTTTTCATATTATGCAGAATGGAAATCCAAAAGAGTATAAGGGAATTCCATTGAGGTAGACTTACCCAAAACATTAACACAACAAATATATGAATCATTAACATCATTAACACTTGAAATATTTTCACATAATCCCTTTTAACCCAAATTAGACCATATCACTCTTAACCAACTAGTTGGTTTCAAGTATTTCATGAGTTTTAGTAGTTCGGGACAACCTAAGTTCAAACCCTAACTAGAGCAATCCTTAGTCAGATTTTACTCACTTCTCAGGCAAACTCCAAATTACCAGGTACTATATCACTCTTGATTAAATTTCTGACACATAAGTCACCAACCATAAATAGAAAATGAAAAAAATATATATATCTAAATAACCAAACTTTGTATGATATTAAAATATAGAAGCTCACCACAGTTGCCTTGGTCCTTGACACTAGTCACAGCTCCCTTCTTCCTCCAATCTAAAGAGTAAGCTGCATCTTCACATGATTCATCCTTAACATACAAGTCATTGCTCCTCTTACTATTCGGCTTCTTCACCTTTGAAATAAACTTACTCTTGAACTCGTCATTACTCATATCAGCAAACCTGTTCAATCCAAGACGGTGTCCGAGGGTGGAATTTCGCATAGAATTCCTCTCAATAATGTACTTCAAATTTCTCCTGAAACTCTCCAACCTTAAAGCTGCTTCTTCTGGGTGTATGTAAAATTTTTGGTGGTCCTTCTTCCATTGTTGGAAAAGCTCAACCACTTGGTCCTCTGAAGGTAACTTGTCAAAGTCAAAGGCTAATATGGAGTACTCACTTGAGATACCATAACATATAAATCCCCATATGAGAGTAAGAAGAATCAATAGAATTTTCTGATGGGAACCCATTTTTCTGTATTGGTTATCTATGATGTTTGATTTGATCCATTTTAGTATTGTATATAAAGTGAACAATTGGATACAAGATTAAGCTACCAGTCAGCTGAAGAAGAATGTGCATTTTGTAAAGATTGAAACAGCAATGAGAAAAGATTCAAACTTGAATAACCTTGAACTGTTGACTGGTTGTTGAAACACAGTCAAAGGTTAGTGAAACTGATTGGTATGTATCACATGTGCTAGTGAATCATAGCTACAGATGCAAACGTCCTTCTAGAAGTACTACGGAAAGGCCTGAAAGTGTTGCCGTATATGGTAAGCTTTAGATAGATTATACTTTGAGTTTATCATTTTATTTTCTGTTTTTCCTCTATGTGATGTTGAAAATTGAAGCAGCTTAATGTTACATAGAGTGTTCGTATATTTTGCTTTGATTAGTTGATTCTCGTGGATAGAATCATACATGACAATCACAACCACACTCAATAATTACTCTTGAAAATTCTTGGAAATGTTTAGCTCCAAGTGAAGTTAATTGGAATGAAACAATGAAACATCTTCGAACAAGTCCACATAACTTGGGATGATTAAGGAACAGGAGGCAAATGCTCTATATATATTGAATTAAGTCTCACGTGCTTTATATTGTAAAAAATAACTTGCAAAATGTTTTTCTTTTGTTATATATTTGAGTTTTTCCACATTATTCATCTAGGTTCAAACCTCTTTGCAAGATAAGGAATGTGAAGCAGTAGGCCTCCCTATTGCTTGCTAATTGGATAAAGCGAGTGTTTATTCTGGCGGTGAATTGAAGGCAGAAGTTGGATATCTAACTTCGCAAATTGGACGCAGATCGATGCCTGAGTTTGGTACAATTTGGACGCAGATTGATGCATGAGTTTGGTACTATTATTGATAATTGTATAAGTTTACTTCAACATATCCCAAACTTCATGGTAAAGTTTTTTAAAAGACAAATAAATGTGATTATGTACCTCTAGCAAGAACAGTCACATCTTGAGCTGGTCACTGTCATTTTGATTATGTACCTCTTTAAATTGCACCTTTTAGTTCAAGTGATATGATATGAGTTTCTTTCAGTAAAAGTAACCAACAACTCACGACCCATATGAATGCCCAGATATTTTGCTAATTAACCGTATAAAACTGAAATGATCAGCACAGTAATTAGCCAGTTTTACATCTTAACAAGTTGAGTTTATAAAGAATAAACCACGATTTTCAAACTGAGTAGACAGAAAGGGAAAATAGTCAAAATACATCTCAAAATAATGATCAGGACTGCAGAGTATAAAATAAACAATGTCAAAATCAAAGTGTTGGTTAAACACCTTTTAAAATGTCATCTTAGCTGCCCCAGGTTGCATAGAACTACACTAAATAAATTGAACAGGATAATTATAGTAGTCTCAAATTCATTCACAAACATTTGACAAGGTGCCAACAATTACAGAGTACATATCTTCCTTCCTTCTTTTAGTTTTCTGAACACCCTCTAAAACTTAATTGACAAAGATGTATAAATTCACAATCTTCTGTCAAAAGAAAAAGAAGTGGGAATTCAAAAGCTAGTCAACCACAGCTTATGAAGATTACTCTAGTACCCATTTTTTTTAAAGCGTATGCCAGTACTCAAGGTGAGTTGTGTTAGTAACCCTACCAATAGTTAGATGGAAACAATTGGTTGAGTTCATTAGAGGGTTTGGTTGTGATGTATATAAGAGGAAGAGAGTAGAGGGAAGGTATATTATCATTTGCAAGTGCATCGGAGTCATAGGGCATGGAGGTTGCAGACATTCAAGATTCTCCAATGTTGTAATCAAGGAGACTTTCCCTTTTTTTCCTGAAATGAAATACCACCTGTATCAACAGGGTAACAGAGCTCCGATGTTGAAGCTGTAGGGATTATTCAGGTCAGAATTTTTTAATGTGACATCTCATCTAAACTTTAATTGGAAGAACTAGTCATGAATTCTAATTCTCTTACAAATGATTATCTATTAAATAACCATTTTACAATATATTTTTCTAACCTGTCGTTTCTAAAACAGGATAATACTAATCAGATCAATGCAGACATATGAGCTACCACCTTCAATTATTATTATTAAAATGCTTTACATGTTTCCTTAAACTTTTGACAGGCTAGTTGTTGCAAGTAACTAGCCAACCTACACAAAGACACAGAAAATGTATGTTTTTCTTTTCGTTCAAAGTTTAACCTTAGATCTGAATCATCCTCCAAAATACTCACTCTCACAGCAATGCTTATTATAAAGATATTTTGTGTATCTGGTGTTTCAGATAAGAGATATATGACTCAGCACGGACATAAGAAATTTATGTTTTTTATTACAAACTTGATATGAAAAGATATTGGTTATAAATTTCAATTTCAAAAAGGATACAGATATCTAAACAAGGTTTATATATCTACCCACTCTCGTACTTAACTCACCATTGTACCTGACTATTTCAATTTTCAACCTTCCAAAGCACCTTAACATAGTACTAATATATAACCTGTTACTTATGCTCATATAAATGAGCAAAGAAATATTGAGTACTCTAACATCACAATTTACTTGAAAATATTCACTCGGATATAAAAATAACTTACAAGAATTCCAAGAAACAGTATTACAGTACATTATAGATCATAAAGTGAAAATTCCAAACAATTTAAACTTACACAAAATGGTACAGCATTTAATATTGGTAAAACTTGTAATTTGGGTGACTCAGCTCCCAATGTTATGAACAAAATTTAACTTCATTGTCTTGCACTTGCTTCTTGCCAATTATGGAAGTTTCAACAATCATTCTACTTTTTAGGTTCCATCTAAAGTTCTTAACAATTTGAGCATAAAAAAAAGTTGCAAAAGAAAGAATAACATATAAGAAATCCAAAGCCTCTAAACTTAATTATCGGATCAATGTTAGTAGAGGCAGAAACAGTTGGTAGCTTGAACAACCAAGTACAGCAATCCAGCTCAGCCGAGAAGGAAAACAGTGAAAATTTGTGAATCTGATATAGTACAAATCACAAGGCCTACACATCAAAGAACTAGGGAAGAGAACATAAATAAAGCACTCGAACTGAAGAATTTCCTCGAAAAATGCATGGAATTTCTAGAAACATCACACCAATTGTTAGTAACATCAGCAACTACAATGGAAACCCAATCTCTACATTATAAATATAACCAGCATGTTCTGGAAGACAGAGAAGGAACGGGAGATCTAATAATCCAATGCAAAAAAAATAACGACAATAAAAAAAAAAAAAAAACACAAACAGCATACTGATAATAACAGACAAACAATTTAGCAAGCGTGATTCTTTAAGTAGCAAAAATTGAAACAAAACCCATCATGGGAATAATTATGTTGACGAACCATCATAAACAATAAAATCATGTCTGAGTTTATCAAAATCAATATACAACAGAGAACAAACCAATGAAAGTGATGTATTATATTATTTTGTATACATGTTCCACCTCAACATTGATACAACAAGAGAGAACCTTAGAACAATCATTAAATCTTAAAAAACTATTGGAAATTCTCAATAAACCTAAGTTTTAGTACCTTCCCTCTTAAGATGCTCTAGGATCAGTTCCATGCTGCCAAACATAAACAAGTTCATCCCAACCAGTGCTAGCAATAAGTCCTTCAACAAGCACACTCATATCAACACCAACAGCAAACTCAGTATGTTGATCATACCTACTCACCAAAGCATCCTCAACCATAAAATCCCAAACACAAACAGTCATATCATAAGAACAAGACACCATCAAATTCCGCACGTGCGGTGAAAATTTCACCTTTCTAACAGCATACCCATGCCCATTAAGCACAGAAATCGGAACCCTAAAGTTTCTAACATCCCAAACCTTAATCGACTTATCAACGGAGGCTGTGGCAATAATACAGTCATCGTATTTGTTCCAATCACAGGAAAGTATCTCGTGATCGTGTGCGGGAAGGATCATGGTGGAACCTGGTTCACGAACGTCCCAGATTCGGAGAGTGCAATCACCGGAAGCGGAAGCGAAAACATCGGCGTGACGAGGGTTCCAAACGGAGGAATAGACACAGTAAGCATGTTCTTTGAAAGTGCGAACGGAAGTGGGACGATCGAGAGTCCATAATTTGACGGTGTCATCCCATGAAGCGGAGAGGAAAGAGTCACGGCGGACGGGGTTGTAATCGGCGGAGTGAACTTCGCGAGTGTGTTCATGAAAAGAGCGGATAGGGTTTGAAGTGGGTGGAAGAGCGAGGTCGTAGAGTTTAACGGAACCGTCGGCGACGGCGGCGACTACGATGGAATCGTGAGATTCGGACCATGTGACGTCGTAGATTCCGTCGGCGGTATCGTAGGCGGCGATTTCGGAGATTGGGAGAGTGGGGTTTGAGGAGAGTTCGAGGACGTGGAGACGGCCGTTACCGAGGATGCCGAAGTTTTGGGCGGTGGCGACGGCTATGCGGTTTTCATAGAATGGGCTGAACTTGACGGAGTAACCGTTGAATGGGGTTTTGAAAACCGGCATCGTTTTGAGGATCGGAGTTTGGTTAGGTGAAAGAGTGAGTGTTAGGTGTTTGATGTTATGCGGCTGAGGTTGGTTCTCTTAGATTCGTCATATGTTTGTGAAGAAGGTATTTGAGGATTGATATGTAGTGGCAGCAATGCAATGGAAGATTGAAGATTTTTAAAATCCCTAGAGTCCGTAGAAGATGATTTGGCTAGTTTCATCCCTTCAATCACCTCTCCACTGCTTTTTCAATGTTTTCATCGCTTTTACATCAAAAATATGTCACCGTTACTAATTGGATTTCCTATATTTACCGTGTCCCGCACTGATACATCTCACCCTTTCTATCTAATTTAATTATCAAAATTGTTTAAAGTTAAATTATTTTGTAATTTTAACTGTCTAATTTAAAATTCAGAAGCATGAAATTGCCTGCATTTCTAATTGCAGACAATCTTAATCTCTTTCATCACTCTTTATTCAGATATACAACCGCTACACAAATCTCAATCATCAATCAAGATTTAATGATTCAAAATTGTCTCATCTTAATCTAAAGATCAAAATATGTGTAATTGTGTAATGCTACGTTATATTATATTTATTTATGGTGTTTGGTAGGAGGAGTTTGAAAAGGAAGGGAAGTAATATTTTTAAAAGAAAATAAATAGGGTATCTTTAACTTACACAAAAATAATAAATTGATTATTTATAATGTTGAATTTTTTTTAGTTACAATATTAGTTTTGTTATCAATCATATAAATAATAATATAATAAATTTTTATATGATTTCATAATGTAGATTGAGATAATTTTGAATTTAATTTCAAGAATCCTAAAAGTCTATCTCCCTTGAATTATTTTTTGTTTAATTATTTTTCTAAAATTTGATTTAGGAGCTATGTTCTTATAATTATTGCAATAAAAACACCTTAAGAATTACACGAATTTATTGAAAAAGTTGGAAGAATTTTGGATTTCAATTTTACTAGTTGAAATAGGATCATCGTAAACATTTACAAACATAAAGAACGAATATAATACTAAAAGAAAGATAAATAACTAACTTGTTACAAATAAAATAAGATAAATTATTATGAGATGAATTTTGTCAATTTTAAATAAAAAAATGTGTTTGATTGAAATTTTAAGAGACAATGGAAACAAAAAAAAGTGTTTGACTTTTTTTATCGTTCCATTTTTGAAATTTAGAGGGGATGGAAGAAAATTGATATAACTTAAAAACCATCTAAAAAATTTCTTATCACCTTAAATCAAACACAAAACTATTAATTATCTCTTAATTCTTCTCCTCTCTCATCTTTTGAATAAAAAATGTCTTCAATTCTACTCCCTCCCCTTTATAAAAGTTTCTCCTAAAAGTAATATCACACTCCTATCATACTTTTTCAACAAATAAAATAAATCATTACTCCTTTGTTTTTTATAAGGAATCATTGCTCTTTTGTTATTGTTTAAAAAAATTTATTTCCAAAATAATTTTATTTTTAATGTTACAAAATAATTTTGATTTTCTAATTTTATTTTTAATTAAAAAATTGATACTTTAAAATTATTTTTATTTTACAAAGTTAAAAAATATTTTATTTTTTTCTATAAAAACCTAAAATTAAAAATTAAGTATCTTTTTCATAAGTGCACATGTCTATATGGACCGAACACGTACCGGGAATATTTTATGTAATTGTTATTTGCACTCCTTTTCTAATACTTCTATTCCATGTAAATGGATTGTTTTCCTTCAAAACTACCACTTATTTATAAGTACTTTTGAAGACATTCCTTCTAGTGACTTTCGTTTAGATTTGAGATTTTACTATTAACAAGACTATGTGTCAGTTTTATCATAACTTTTTTGGGATTGATAGTTTTGTCTAATATTATATGAGAGTGATTCATCTTATTTAAAATTTTCAATATAAAAAAGAAATATACTTTTGTACTCTATCAATATTTGTCTGGAAAACAAATATGTGTTTTATAAATTATTTACAGAGTTCATTAAGAATTTAATTTATAAATGTTGTGAGTGTAAAAAATTTACATTATCAACCAATCAGAACGTTAAATCATTAGTAATTTTTGACGTTTGTCATAACTACTTATAAAATCACTCACATAATTAGTTATGATTTAGTAAAAAAAATTCACTGACAATGCATATAAATTAAATTCATTCATTAATACATAGCATTTGTCTAATACATAATATGTTTTCCAAATTTTCCATTTCAATGTTTTTTATTATTTGTTAATTTTTTGACATTGCTAAAGTTAAGTTTAATAATAAATTACAATTATTGCGTATCGAAAAAAGAAATTACAAAATGAGATGAATGAAAATATTGTTTTGTATTAAGTTTAACTTATAATGACATTTGACTTGGAGGTTGAATGAAAAAATATTTTGTTCGTTAAAAGTGCTTATCACTCTATTCTAAAATGGGATGAACATGAGCTTTAATAGCTTTCTATGTCTAACGTTCGCAATTAATTATGCTCAAAATTATGGAAGCTTTGAACTATTTCAAAACATGTTCAATTGGTTTGGAAGATCTTGCATAATAGTATGCTAGTCACATAGAAGTTTATTAAAAAAAAATGTGTGATGGTGGATTCTTTTTGCTCCTGGTGAAAGGTGGAAGAGGAAGATATGGATCATGTTTATAAGGGTTGCATTTGGGTGAAACAACTTACATGGGTATTTGTGGACTCTTGTACTCCTTTCATGGTTTGGCTTCAAAATATTATTTCTCACTCTCCTCCAAAGGTTAGTGATTATGTCGCGTGCTTATGTTATGGCCTCTGGAATTCTCACAACATATATTGTTTTGAAGGTAAAACTATTTGATATTTGCCAAGATAGTTTGTAATAATTGAGTATCGTAGTTGATCACAAAATGATGATGAATACTTATGTGAAAGTGGAATCTAATCAATTTTCTCAAAAATCCCTCTGATCAGTCTCTGGCCTCTGACTTTGTTATAAAGTGAATGTTGATGCTTCTCGGTCGCTGAAAATTTGTGGGGTATTTGAACTAACAGTAGTTTATACCATTTGGTTTGTTGAAGCTTTACCAAATTTTGGTACTGATGAAGCTGTGTGTTTGACACTTTAGTTTGCACTTGATTTTTGGGCTTTCATAATGTTGTGGTTAAAGGGGATTTCGTTAGAGTTTGTTTACGATGGAATTTTATGAGATAATGTTATTTTGGTGGGTAATTCAAAATTTTCAATAACCCGAAGAATTTTTAAAATGTATGAATTTCATGAAATATTTTGTTAAAATTAAATTTAGAGAATTTTAAATACGATTTAAATAATAATCAGTCTCTATAATTTTTTCAAAAAATTATAGATCAATATCTATATATTTCAAAATTTGCTCAATAGTTCATATAAATATATTTTATTTTGTAAATAGGTCCTTATAACTAAAAAAATCTAATGGGTCCCTATGAATTTTTTAAAATTTGAAAATTGATTCAATTTACAAATTTTCAAGTCTCGTCCAATTTTTTTTTCATCCAAAAGACACTCTTAATGTGGTTCTTGATTGGCATGCCAACTCAAGTGTTAATGTCTACTTTGGTTAGTGGTGATACTTATTTTAAGATAATTTTGTTCTAAATTGACACTTAACGCAAAACAAAGAGACCAAATTATTCCCCTTTTATAATTTCTATGTTGTTTTGGAAATTATATTCACCGCACTAAGTGAGTTCATGAAGTAAACACACTCAAGCAGTAATTACAATTGAACAATATGTGATGGTTTAAAAATTCTTGATTTTAATTTTTGTTTTATAATTTAAAATATTGAATTTAAATTTAAATCATCTGATTTTAAAATCTCAATTGGTGTTTTTTTTATCTGCATTTTTTCTGTGTATTAAAAGAAATATTATGAATAAATAAGACACTAGATCAACATTTAAAGTCTTCTACCAATCTGATGTGACCCTCAGGTAAAAACCGTCCAATTGTTTTTCTTGTGGTCTTAAGCATTCAATAATCTCAATATCATGAATTAATTTAAGAATTTAATTCAGGGGCAAGTAAAAATGGTTGACATGCCCACATCGCTATCCTTGCACATCCTTTTCTCCTATTGCTATATATTAGCATTTTGAACTCCAACTGTTGAAATTTCTTACTACTAAGTAATAACAATTTGAATGTGTTAAAAGTTCATGATGATCTTGGTCGTTGCATTCTTGTCCTTTTTCCTTATTATTTTCTTTTGGGAGTTTGTTCTTTATATATCCACACACATTTATAGACAAAAGCATTACCAAATTTTTTTTCTTTAAACTTTATGAATGGAAGAGTAGCTGACCATAAAATAAAAAGTTGGTTGTAGGACAACCAATTATGAATAATACCTTGATTTTGGAATGACTTTGATTGGATTCAGCTTGCTGGATTTGGAGCCTTTCTGACCAGTCTTATTAATAATGCTCGAGATTTCTCTGCTTTCCAAAATACTAAATTGTAAATTCTAAAAGTTATATTTCCTCAAAAAAAAAATCTAAAATCATATCATATATGATATGTCCTTTTGGAAAATTGAGATACTATAAGAAGTCAAAAAAAATAAAATTGAGAAACTCTAAAATTGTCCACTAACAAACGGCTATGATTTTTTTATTTGGTTGGTAACGACTATGATTTTCCAATCAATTATTGTTTACTGGCCAACATTTTTCTTGGGCTTGAAAAATTTCACTCTCCTTTTAAATTTTCGACAACTAGTGCGTGGAATATTAAAGCTAGAGTCAGGTATAAATAGACGTATATTTCATGTTTCTTTAATTTTAGCAATGGACTACATTGTATTATGTATTATGAGTTTAAAACTATTTTATCTAGTCACTATTATTATAAGTAAAAAAATATATCAAATTTTAGTCATAATATATATAATCGAATTTAAGATAAGTCAAAATATAAATAATCAATATATAAATAATCAAGATCATTATATGTGAATCGAGAGCTAATAGATAACAATAAAGTTGAGTCTTTCTCAGTCATGTAAAGTTCAATTTGATATTTCCAACTACTAAGTCAAATAAGATTCAAATGTGGTATGAAACTGATTTTTTTGTGATTTTGAACTAAATAAAGTGAGAAACAAAGAAATATGGATGAGGTGATTATTTTTTAAAGAATTGCAATGAAGAGAGAGGAAAAAATGCACGTGTGCAACATAAGAGGTTGCAAAACGTAAGAATGTTAGGCGAGCAATGGTGTGCACGATCTTAAACATAGTTGTGTGAGTATAATCAAGTACAACAGATAGAGCATGGTTTTTAACTACTAATGGAGCTTTGGATGTTTTTCAACAAACTCGTGTCTTATGCTTTGATGAAATTGGAATTCATAATCATTTATTCTTTTCATGCAAATTTACAATAGGGATTTTGAGGTGCATTTTCAATTTGCTTGATTGATATCTTGTGGATTTGGAGAGTGAAATGGTAGGTAATTTCTTATTGTTTAATTCTTTGGTGAAAGAAAAATAATGGAATTGAAGTTTTCCATTTAGTGTGGTTAGCTACTACTTGGTGCATTTGATTGGAAAGAAACACCTTTCGTTCAATGTATATGTGATGTGGCAAATTTGGAGAATGTGGTAGGTAACATCAAAAAGGTGTTTTGGTCTTGGTTCATTAAGAAGGAGGGTAGGAATTTAAACTTTGTCTTTGCAAATTGGTGAGTTAATGATCTTTTTTGTCTTTAAAATGTATGATTATTCATTGTAATAGATGTTGTGAACTTTCTCTTGTATATAAAGGCCAAGGCATTGAGCTCATTAAATCATGACTTTTTGGACAATACAATGGCTAAAAAGACTAAGTGTATGTTGGAATTAAATTATTGAAAATTTTAAAATTTTAAGTAATTCAAATTTTTTTCTTTATATATATATATATATATATATATATATATATATATTTCTAGATAGAACAATTGCTTTTTTTTTAAAATTAAGTCACTTTTTTTAATAAATATTAAAAAAAATTGAGGCAAAAATATAAATATAAAAAGAAAATTGGTTCATATAAAAGATAAGGGTTAAAAATATAATTTTAAAAACTTGAGAGACCAAATTACAAAATTTAAAAACTTATAAATATCCATATGCAAATTTTGGGAAAAAAACATTGGGACCAATTTTTTAAAATATATAGGGTCCGACTTTTAAACTCTTAATTTTAAATGATATTTGAAATTATCTTAATTCTTTTAGTGCAAGAAACTTTCTTAATTTAATTTTGAAACCAAATTCATTAATTTTAAAAAAAATTCAAATTTGTTATTCAAACAAAATAATTTATATTAAAAATTTAAACTACCTTAAAATTTATATTATCATAAAATTCACTCGTCCAAACATACAATAATAATCCACTAAATCTACACTACTCTTAATTGACCTTTGTTAAAAAATTATTATGAATGAGTTAATCTACTGCACTCTTTCACCAAAAAAATATAAATAAAAAAAATTCATATATTTAATTTAAAATTTAGACCCACTACATAAAATTCACTCTCTTTTGTTTTCAAATTTTCTTCTCTTTCTCTCTTGTTTCGGCACATGGATCCAATTAGCATATCTTGTGATAAACTGTTATGCAGTGATTTCGTCCTCCTTGAGGTTGAAGGAAACATATGAGTTGAGTTCATGACCCCAATAAGAAGTTAACTGAGCAATCTATATTCTATTCGTACGGGTCCGCATAAATAGAAGAATATCAAAGCCCTCAACTTTAATTTCGTCCCACCCATCCTTACTTCACATGTTCCCACTAACATCTACACCTGTCCTATTAATTGCAAGGGCCACATTAGAGATGGGACAACTACTACTATAAATTAACCACCAATTAAATCTTCCAAATAATACTTTTAACTGCCTGTCGTCGTTTTGGAAAAATCTCTATTTTGGATATTGAATTATGATGAGGACCACATAGGTCAGTCAACATGATATTAACTATACAAATTATATCGACGGCATTAAACTATAATTTTTAAAAAATAAATACAAAAATTTTAATTTTATTTTATAAAAAATTTGTTTCAAAAATAATTTCTTGTTTCAAAAAAATGTAAAATAAATTGTAAAAAATTATAATTTTATTTGCTCATGATATATATATATATATATAGACATCCAAATTAACAATCGATTAAGAAAATAAGTAACTATATCAAAAATATATAGATTAATTAAAACTCATAGTCTAAATATTTTATTTTTAAAAGTCGATTATAGATATAGAATTAGTTTGATTGGAAAACTAATTATTTATGTAATTCTACCCAAAAGGACCATTAATGAATGAATTAGCCGTGTGGTAATAATGGATAGAAGAGTACTACTAGCCAATAGTACTCATCCTGTTGCCTACTACCCCAATCTTAGATTGCCATGTATATTCATCTAATATATTGCCCACCCATCCTCTCGTGGCTGTATTGTTGAACATGGAAAATTGTACAACATGTATGATTTGAAACAATTGTCTTTTCTTGTCAATAATTATTAAGTAATTTAGATTTTCTAAAATTTCAAAACATAAAATAAAAAATCACTCCGTCAAAGAACGTTAATAGAATTTTACATTGAATTTTACAGCAATTTACGATAGAGTCTACAGTAGAATACAATTTATTCCTAAAACAACAACTTCATGAGACAAATCAATAATTTTTTAATAAAAAAATTTGATACAACCAAAAAAGAAAACCACCCAAATCATCAAAAATTAACATCAAATAGAAAAGGAAGAAAAATTAAAATTTACTTCTTTATTTTCAAATTTATTGGAAATATTAATTGAAATACTTTAATTAATATTTTAAATTGAAAAAAAATTAAAATTAAAAGTAAAAGTAGATTAAAATATTAATAAGTAGATTTCAAAATATATATGACATAAATTATGAGATCTATTTTGGATTTTTTGAAGTTCACGGTTAGAGTAAAAATTGTATGAATTACTTAAGAATTATGTGGTTCAATGGGATACACTTCAACAAGTTAAATTGGTTCATTATTGAAGATAATCTAATAAATTTTGTTATTTTTTTTATAGAATTATTTATCTATAATATTTTTAGCTATTTATTATTTTATTATACATATTTCTCTATCTATAATAAATATTAAAGAATATTTCTGATAAAACAACAATTAATAATAATTTGAAATTTAAAAATGAAAAAGAAAAAAATAAAAAAAAATAAAAACTTAAAAAACAAGACTTAAAAATGAAAAAAATGAACGATGGAGTATATGTGAAACAAATTATATGGTACTAAAAGAAATTAATATGACCAAAATGATACATACCATGTATGAAAAGAGAGAATATTGTGTTTTTCCAAAAAATAAAAAGAAAGAATATTGTGAAAGGGTTTTGAAAAGAGCATGTGAACAACTATGGTTGATTTAGCTTGGTATGGCTAGTAGACAAACACCTTTACTTTAGTCAAATTAAAGCACTTCACTAACCTAAACTCCATCAGATATAATAAAGTGTGAAATCCATCAAACTTCACTTTCCAATGAAAACCACAACCCACATGATCATGCTTGGGAAAATTGAAAGATCATCACAATTCACAAACCCCTCAAAAGAAGATCTCCTCCTCAATTCATCTAATTTTCACAGCCCCCTTTTATCCCATTCCATATTTATTCTCTCTCACATTGACCCTAAATCACCTAAACTTGGTGTAAATTTTCATTATTGGCCGACAAGTGTCAACCATTGATTGATACACGCACATCTAGTGACAGCCCTATCAAAAGGTTCAAAGTTTTTTGTTTGCTAAACAGTCCCCATCATTCACAACAAGCATGTGTCGCTTATGAGTATCCCAACCTTCCATTCCTAACCCAATACAACTATTTAGAAAGAGTTTGTGTGTGTGTGTGTGGTCAGGGTCAAGAGGTGAACAAGATTAAGGGACCCTGAATAATAATCAATCAAAAGCCAAACTACAGAGTGTTTTTGCCATTTTAATTATTCATACCATCAATTTCATCCCAAAGCTATCTAGCATAGGGAAAATAATCAATATATTCCCCCTTTTCATTAAAACATAGACAAAAAAAAAATTTAATTAAGAGATTTTTTCTTTACCATTTGATTAAAAAAAAATACTCTATTGATTCAAATTTTGGTTAAAAAATAAGTTAAACTATAATATTTCAGCAAGACATCAATAAAGTCTAACCCAACATAAATTTCGACTGATCCGACGCAATTAAATAGTGCAATTGAACTTTTTCAGAATTAGGACAAATCGCCTACAAGGATGGAATTCAAAGTAGCAGTCCATTGTAACTCACATAAATCTTTAATCGTGACCACAAGATGGAAGAGAGAATTCAATGGTGATGACCATGATAACTCACCTATGCATTCATTCTAGACCACTTGACCGCAATCACAACCACTAAATGACATTTTCATTTCTCTAATTGCAGATTTACACATCCAACATCGCAGTAAAGATTTCTTATAGTTAGAAAAATATTTATTATATCTAATTACATTCAATTATTTGATTTAAAGAAAAAATAACAATTAAGAGATTTTACATTCAATCATTTGATTTAAAGAGAAAATAAAGTACAATTAAGAGATTTTTTTTTCTCAAACTTTAATGTCTAAAAGAAATTACTCTAATAATTCGAATTTAGACTAAAACATATATTTTAACAGGGATAAAACTCGATAACTATCCCATCAATTCGAATATAATAAAAGCACATTATCTATTTGCATCCAATCAATTGGCTTAAAGGACAAAAAAGGTTTGGTATAAAGAAAATAATAAAATGAATCAATTTGGTAGAAATCAAATTATTATTTTTTTAAGTGACTGATTCCCACTCCATTAACTAAAACAGAGGAAGAGAAAAAAAAAACAGCGAACAGAATACAACACATTCTCCAAATGAATCTCTCTTATATTTACACACTCTAATCTCTCTCTTTATGAGATTAATTGATGTAAACATAGAAAAAGAGAGAGAAGTGATGAGAAACAGCATAAGGTGTTGCATATCTTGCATTCTACCATGTGGAGCACTTGACGTGATTCGAATAGTACACTGTAACGGTCGTGTAGAAGAAATCAGTGGAAGCATCAAAGCAAGTGAAATCATGAAAGCATATCCAAAACATGTTCTCAAGAAACCTTCTTCACCTTCAACACAAGACGGCGTCGTTCCTAAGATCGTTGTTGTTCCTCCCGATGCTGACCTTCAACGCGGTAAGATTTACTTTCTTATGCCGATACCTTCACCGCCTCCGGAGAAAAATCACCGCGGTAAAAACTCTTCGGGGAAGAAGAAGAGAAAGGAACAGAACGAGAGAATAATAAACAACAATCGAAGAATTAACAACAACATAGGGAACAGTGCTGCTGCTACCATTGTTGTTTCTTCTGATCAATACTTGACTGAGATTTTGTCTGAAAAGGTTTCTAGTCAGAGAGAGAGAAGAAGAGGACGTGTTGCTGTTTGGAGACCTCACTTGGAAAGCATTTCTGAGTCACCAAATCATCTTTAACGGTTTGAATTTCTTTGTTCAATTCCATATCAATGTATTATACTTTTAATGTTTTATTAAATTAAATATATTTTCAACCATCAATTTACTTTTCTTTTTTTAAGAACATACTAGTAAAGTTTATTATTATTATTTTTTTATTATAAATGAAAAAAATAAATCTATCGTTTAGTCTGTGTTATAATTATGTTGTTGATTTGAAGGAAGAGATTATTTTGAAAGTTGAAACTAAATTTGTAGATCATATACATGTAAGAGGTTGATGTAATTGGATGCTACTTTTATTTTTATTTTTTTGCTTTTGAAGTTTTTTGTTATGATTTTGAGGTTGTGTTCATCACTGTTTAGTTAGAGGGGTATGTAATTGATCAAAAGGGTGTTATAAATTTGTAATATTTCAGGAAAGGGATAAGGCAAGAAGTGTGTAAAGAGTTTGAATTTGTTTTGGTTTTTAATTCTTTGATGAAGGAAGGTTCGGAGTTGAAGAATGGAAAGATAAAAAATGATTGGAAATCTGTATTGGATAATGATAATAGAATGTGATTGAGACATGGTCCATGTTATGCTGTTGCTAGCTACCATTGGAATATTTCATTTCGTTGATCACTGTTCTTCCCCAATTCACACAGGGAAAAAACAATTGTGTTCTGTTTTGTTCTATATTCATTTGGTGTCTGTCATTCTTTAACACCAGAGCATGACATAATGCTTCCATCACTTTCCATACCCTTATGATATAAGTTCTTATCCTTCACAGAATTAAATTCCATGTGTTCATTTTTTTTTTCACATATATATATGTTTTGGTATAATTTGTTTAGACTTATATTTATTCTTTATCGTTTCCTTGATATTTGCGTTGATTCTTTAGTTTTTCTTTTCGTCTTTCACTTTTTATAAACGATGGAATATTAATCATTTTTTCAATAATTTATAATCATTGCAAATTATAATAATATTTAATCATTAAAATCTCTTTCAACAAATATTAACTAAAAAGTAAATAATAAAAAAATATTTTTTAATTTTATTTTTATTAATATTATGAATCACATCATTGTTCACATATCTCACTTTCACTTTTTTTATGCAATGTTTTTTACACCTTGACATTCTATCTAGTGGTGAAATTATCTTTTCCATTAAATAAATATTTCAAGTAGATATAACTTTATTTAAAAGGAAAATACTAATAAATGTATTTAAGGTACTTGTTAAAAATTTAAAAAAGAAATAAAATTTTGGAATATATATTTTCAATGTCTTAAAATTTTGAAAAGTGATATTTTTAACAAATGTCCTTAAAATACTGGTTAGCATGTCATATTTATATTAAAAAAAATAAAAATAAAAACTTTGGGTCACCCAAATGAAGGTGTACAGATTCACCAATGAGTATTATGCAGTGTAAAGCCACTGTGTACTTTCCCCACAAAATTGAAGGATAAACAATATGAAAAGACCAAAGTAGACGAGTTTGAGGTTTGGAGGAATTGAAAGTAGCCACACCAAAGTGCTTACTTTACACCACATTTCTAATATGCAATGATGGTTTACTACTTTACACTAAATTATTTGTGGGATATATATGCCTTTAAGCAATTTGGTATAATCATGAGTTAGCAATTATAAGGTTATAGTAGCTAGTGGCCATGGCATCCTGTAAAGGTGATTGATTACAACACATTTGAGTTTGACTTATCTTGTGGATTGGTTGAATGGCAGATGATTGAACCTTGAGAGAAGCTCATGGTTCTTGTGCTGATTCTGATTTCAGATGATCCAAACGCATATATGCGGTTTTTTTATTTAAAACTAATTAAATATCTAAATTAGTTCTTAATAGATTTAACATGACACAATTTAATTCATAACAAAATATAATAAACAATACAATATTTTTGTAACGAAATATAATAAACAAATTAGTCCATGACAATTACATGTGAGAGACACATTAATTTTCACATTAATATTTTTCCGTCTAACTTATTGTATATGAGTGTGTCAATGTAATCAGTGCTATCGGGTGAATTCATTAACTTGCTTGTCTGAATCTTCTCTATGTACTCTCTACCTTTGTCTATTCCGCCATTACTTCATCTCACTATACAAACTTCACCAATAAAATTAAACCACTCACATTCTCTTAGCTTGTAATATTAATTACCGGAGTTTCTTTTTTTATAGTATGAAAATAAATATTAAAATTTAAACATAGTTTATTGCTAAAAACTTTTCTTTTAGATTGTGTGTCATAGCGGTTATGTGAAGGAGAGTGAAGTTACGAGAGCATTTTCAACGTGAATTCAAGTGAATTCAACATGTGTTCATTAAATAGGGTTCACTGTGCCACATCATCAACCCATTCATTTTTTACTTAAACGGTTTAAGTCTTAACAATCATAATTATATTAGATCCCACAACTTTAATTCATACATTAATATTTTATTTATATTTAATTTTATTACAACTTAAAATATTAATTTAAATATTTTAATTAATATTATTATACATTATTTTAATTTAAATTTAAAATAAAATTGAATTTAAAATTTTATAAAAATAATAAAAATTAAATGTTAAATAAATGACATAAATGATTAAAAATGATAAAAGTAAATAATAAATTTAAATTTCGTTATTCTCATATCCAAAGCGCTCCCAAATATGCTCTACTAAATCTGCTTGAAGTTGTTGATGACCTCGTTTTTCACAAATTACTTGCTCTCATTTGTAATCCCGTTACAAGATTAGGATGAGGACCATTACGTGTTTCAGTTGTTGAGACGTTACTATCTATGTTATCATAAGAGTAATCAAAATCACCACCATATGTGTGGTGTTCGTCTTCAACGGTCATGTTATGCAATATAATGCATGCATATATTGTATGTTTAAGGATTTCCATGTGCCAAGCACGAGCTGAACCACGTGTAGTTGCAAATCTAGATTGGAGCACTCCAAATGTTCGCTCCACATCCTTTCTAGTTGATTCTAGTTTTTGGGAAAATAGTTTTCTCTTATCTCCTTGTGGCATTGGGATTGTCTTGACAAATGTAGCCCACTCGGAATAGATGTCATTTGCTAGATAGTATCCCATATTATATGAAGTTTTGTTAATTGTATATTGCACTTTAGGAGCGTGTCCTTCCAAAACATCATTAAATACATTGGACTGGTTTAACACATTAATGTCATTGTTGGAACCTGCAATGTCAAAAAATGCATGTCAAATCCACAAGTCTTGTGATGCCACTGCTTCAAGCATGATTGTGAGTTTACCATGATCACCTCGACAAAACTGGCCTTTCCAAGCAACCGGACAAATTTTCCATTCCCAGTACATACAATCAATATAACCTAACATACCTGGAAAGTCACGTGCCTCCCCCATTTGCAATAAGCGATTAATATCATTGTTGTTGGGTCTTCTCAAGTATTCAACTCCAAACATCTCTTTCACGCCTTTTACAAATCTCTCTAAGCAATCATTTGCAGTGCTTTCGCCAATTTGAACATATTCATCTACACTATCACCGGGAGATCCATATGCCAATATACGAATAGCAGCAGTGCATTTCTGCAATGGTGAAAGACCCATTTTACCAGTTGCGTCGACCCTTATTTGAAAATACTCATCATAATTTCCAAGTGTAGTTACGATTCGAAGAAACACGTGTCCATGCATTCGAAACCGTCGTCGAAATTGAGCACTTGTGTATACTGGATTTTCAGAGAAGTAGTTGTTCAACAATCAAGTATGCCCTTCTTCATGATTTCGATCTATCATTGGTCTTCTTCGCT
The DNA here is from genome assembly GCA_037974755.1 of Cicer yamashitae. Classification (NCBI taxonomy): domain Eukaryota; kingdom Viridiplantae; phylum Streptophyta; class Magnoliopsida; order Fabales; family Fabaceae; genus Cicer; species Cicer yamashitae. Next base: position 3,268,049 of record JBBPBQ010000003.1, on the reverse strand, counting down.
TGTGCCTAGTAGAACTATTGAATTGTTGTTGCCTTTCAAACATTGACATCAATAGTTCCTCGTCGATGTTGTCCACAAATTCATATTTTATCAACTCCTAGAAGAATTTATTGAGTTCTTTCGAATTTGTTGGACCCATTAGATGATTGAGGAAAGAGAGTGAAATATTTGATAAAAAATATAGGAGTGCGAGAAGATTGGTATATTTTTTTTAAAGAATGAGAGTATATATATAATGTTAAATGAATAACGGCTAGTTTGAATAACGGTTAATTTTAACAATTGCTAATTTGACTAACAGCTAGTTTGATTAACGATTAGTTTTAATAATTGTTAATTTGACTAATTGCTAGTTTGAATAACTGTTAGTTTGAGAAACATGAAATTATTATTAATTAAAGTAACACTAATAGTCATTTTACATGATATCCCATGTTTTTTTTTTAAAAAAAACTACAACATTATCTTAACTAAAATCCATACTTTTTTTTAAAAGTTTATTACAATAAATTTCATGAACTTGGAGTTGACTCTCACTTATTCTAGATGTATCTTTTATGATGAACTCCATTGCCATGAACTCCATCTCATCTTCCTTTAGTTGTGCCAATTTTTCTAAGGCTGCAACTTTTTTTATTCATTATACCATGCACAACATTATTAATAAGAGGTTTTCAAAAAAATAAAAAGAATAAAATAGGTAGTTTGGGTAAAATATGGAGTATAAATATTAGTTATAGTGTATAATTTTCGGAAATAAATTATATGTTTTAAAATACAAATACATTTAAAAATAAATTGAGTGGATGAAAATATCAAAAATAAATAATTCTTACTTAGTGAAAAAAATTGAACCCGTGAAAATTAATGTGAAGCATATATTTTAAAAAATAATTTTTTTTGGAAAAAGCTTTAAAATAATAATTCATACATATATATGGGTCTACACACAATGATTAGGTCTCTAAGCCACTCTTTGTATGTTCATTTACATGCTTTCAATTTTTTTTCTTTTAAATAGGCAAAAAGTGTGAGAATTTTTATATTTTTTTAGTTTACATATTTGAGTTTTAATTCTATTTATATGTTTTGATATATTTGTTATCAATTATTTATATGTTTTGATATATTTCACTACATAGTATGTTATTATTTGTCGGATATGTGTTGAAACTTGAAACATGTTTCTAACACTAATATACACCTCTTAAATTTTAGTGATGATATGAATAAGTTATACGTTCTTAAGCCCTAACTCAACTGACAAATGTTGATATTATTAGGTTGAACGTCTTGTCCGAGTTCAAACTCGAGACCTCACAATTGTGTGAGTTAATTATGGTGAAGTTTTGCATCTCTTCTAAAATAAAATAAAAATGAATAAGTTATACAATATTATATAATGATAATTACACTTTTTTCTCACATCATCTTTATACATATCGAGTCAAAAAGTGTAACACTTAACTATCCCACATTTTAGTTTCTATAATTATTTAATTTCATCAAATTAAATATTACATAATATCATTACAGAAAAATAACATCTTTTAATGAAAAATAACTATTTTTAGTGAGATCTATAAAATATACAAATCTATCTCACATCACTTAGATAACTAAAATTAATATTTAAACTATATAGAAGGATATAATTTTAAATTATGCCAAAAGTTTGTTATTGAAGTATAAAGTACTTTAAATTTAATTTATATTGTTTTAAGGTATTTTTTTCAATTTCTTCTTATTATATACCTTTGTAGATATGGACTTACAACAAAATTTGTATTTTCTCTAAAATATTGAATTTCATTTGTATGATTATATATAAAAATATATTTTTATTTTTTTTATATAAAATAATAAATTGTTACAGTACTGAAAAAAAATTATGTCAAACACATTTTTTAAGCACTATTTATATTTATAAATAATATATACCCGCTTCAATCCATCATACATCTTTTTTAAGAACAAAATCGTGAAAATTTATTTGAATTATTGTCAAATTTTATGTATAATATTATAGAATATTTAAAAAAAATTATATGTTTTGCATGGATTTTAATCTAATTTACTCTTAATTTTTGATTTTTTAAAAAAAAATGTTTTGGGCTTCCGATAGAAGCCGAGCCGATGATGAGCGAGCCACATACACTGGGGGTTCCCCCAACAACACGCGCCCCTTCCCGGCGACCGTACCGTATTATCCCATTCTTTCGCCTTTGTTTTCCTTCCGCCGTTTCTCTTTATCTTTCTATCTTTCTCTCTCTTTCCCTTCCCTTTTCTCTCTCATCATTCAACCCTAATTTCCCTGTTTTCTCCGATGCCGGACTTTCACGATTCACTCACACCGCCGTCACGCCCTGTCCCCGTTCGCGAGGATTGCTGGTCTGAAGAAGCCTCATCTACTCTTGTAGATGCATGGGGTCGCCGTTACCTCGAACTTAACCGTGGTAACCTCCGTCAGAAAGATTGGCAAGATGTCGCCGACGCCGTTAACGCTCTTCACGGTCACACTAAGAAGACTCATCGTACCGATGTTCAGTGTAAAAATCGAATCGATACAATCAAAAAGAAGTATAAGATCGAGAAAGCTAGGGTTTCGTCTTCCAACGGTGCCGTTTCTTCCTCTTGGCCTTTCTTCGAACGATTAGACGCTTTGATCGGACCTAATTTCAATGCGAAAAAATCTTCCTCTTCGCCATCGCCGTCGCCGCCGGTCGCCCTCCCTTTGTTACCTCATCGTAAATTCCATCCTTCCTTACCTGCGATTTCCGTGCCACCGACCGCCGTGGCGCTTCCGCAGAAGCGATCTCATGCGACGGTGATGGATAATGGTTACTTTAGGAGGAATTATTCAGCGGTAGCGGCTGCGGCTGCTGCTGCAGAGGCCGATGAGGAAGAGGAAGAAGAAGAAGAGGAGGAAGTAGAAGAGGAAGAGGAAGTGGAAGTGGAAGAACAAGAACACGAAGAAGAAGGGAGGGGAAGTGAAGTGGAGGAAGGAGATAAGGAGAGGGAAGGAATGAAGAGGTTGGCGAAGGCGATAGAAAAATTCGGTGAAATGTATGAAAGAGTGGAGGGACAGAAACTGAGGCAGATGGTGGATTTGGAGAAACAAAGGATGCAGTTTGCTAAAGATCTTGAAGTTCAGAGGATGAAGATGTTTATGGATACACAAGTTCAGCTGGAGAGAATTAAGCGTGGAAAACGATCTGGGTCTAATGGTGAGATATAAAATTAATTTCAGCTTTTTAATTGCTTTTCCCTTTTTGGCTTGATTTGATAACATACTGTACTATTGAGTGTTTTGTTTTTCAATGAATGAATGATGTTATGCATGATAGGGCTTTTGGACCCAAGGGTCACAAGGGGATGCTTTAATCAGTTGTTATTTTGGGATTTAGGGGAATGAAAATTGTTTTTCTGTGTTGTTTGTGAATTATAGGTGTGCAATGAATTGGTTGTTTCTTGTGGTTATGCAATTAAATATGCTAGCATGTGGTGCACCAGTACTATGTTTTGGAGAGTTCTTCATAGTTTATGATGAAACAATACTCTATGAACTTTTTTCTATGCAAAAAGTCTTGCTAGTCCTTCAAACTTTAGAACTTCAAGGGTGTCTTTTTGATGCATAATCAGAAAGAGTATAAGCTGATCTGCAAGGGTGTGTTTCATGTTTGTGTGGTTGGCTGTTGGCACACATAACAATAGCAATTTTGGCAGTAAACCCAGAGGTTTGCTAGATGCCATCCTGCTCGTTTGTTCTCATATTTTATTGAGTAACAAATATTCAGACTTTTGTGCTTTAATTTTGTGTCCTGTACCTATATTGTAATAAGCCAAATGCTAACTAATGTCTAAAGGACACTGATTAAGGAATAAAAAGTTGAAGGTTTTTAATGGAAAGTGCAGCTTTTGAAATTAATAATGCATTAAATGCGTGATTCACAATATTTTCCTTTCTATATTTTGTTTCTTTAACAAGTATTTTTAGCTAGACCTTTAATTTTATTTGAAATCTATTAACTATGATGTTCACAATTGACTTATTATTTCATAATCTGTTTTTTGCTACCACAAATTGTTTCTGAGACACCACTTCTGTATTTGTTGTGTTGAATGCTATTATTTTTATGCCTGCGAGATTGACTCAATTATGAATAAGCTATTGCACATAGTACGTTATGCAGTGACCTTGTTGTTCTTATATGTATGAATTTCTGATTTGTATTACAGTAGTAAGTTTAATATATTATGAAATCAAGGCTGAATTAGTGTTTGGTGGTCTAAATTGGTGTTTCGAATTATAGATTTATGTATTTCACAGTAACTTTTGCATACAAATGAGTCATAGGTCTGGCTAAATTTTATTTATCAGTTCATAAGTGTGTTAGAAGTTCCTCACTTCCAGAGCTGTGTCTTTTAGCTGTGCATTAAGTGGCTGTTGTTATATTTCAGTTTTTTTTCTTCACCTTATTGAAATAGATCTATACTTATTAAATTGGCGCTACATTTCTGCTTTTCTAAATTAGAGCAGAAGCATGTGTGGTCTTTGCAGCACCGACACTTCTGATTGAATGCGTGTCTAGTGTTTGACACGTGTTGGTGTCGGACACCGATACATGTGATTACATTCAATTTATTCATTTTTTCAAATTATTATCAATGTCAACGTATTTGTGTTAGTATTGTGTTTGATGTTCATGTCTTTGTCAGTGCTTTATAGTGTGTTGTTCATGCATGCTGTGTTTTGGCTTTCATAAATGAGGTGCAGTTTTAAGCAGTTATTGTAGGGTGCTACTTTACGTACTAGACAGACGTAAACAATCTGACGAATAAACTCTTTGGAAGTTTTGGAACACCAATATTCGAGGCAGTCTAAATTGAGATTTGACTTAAGACAGTCTAGATTGTACATTGCGGAGTCGTACTATTGACTATAGGGCCTTCCTAAAAATATAAAACATATTTTAATATAAAAATATGAAAAGATAAAATTTCCCAAAGGGAATCGGTCAAACATCATTATCAATAGACAAGGATGAGATTGCAAGAATGATTTGGAGGCCGAAACAACATCTGCTGAGCAAATGATGTCCAAACAAGTAGAGAAACCACCGGCATACAGGTAAGAAGTAGAAGCCCGAAGCTTGTAGTTGTGGGGGAGGTACGAGCAAGCTGCAATGCCGGAGGAACTGACAGAGAGAAACATGCTGGAGAAACTAAACTATTGCCTAGCTCTGACTAACTCACAGCAGTTAGTTATCTGACTAAGCTTTAATAACTTTGAGTATTTATGTGCACAATGAGTTTGGGAGAGAGCCTTGGTCATGTTATCAACTCATTACTGACAGCGTGGCATATCAATAACCCAGTTATTTTTGAAGGACCTTCTCACGGAAAAGAAGATGTCAAGTTCCATGTTTTGGTGCGAGCATCGAGGACAGGGTTATGAGTTAATGCAATGGTAACAAAAAACTAAAAGAGCATTGAACAACCAATTCTACAAGGAGGGAATTTATCCACAGTTTCTAAGAAACACCAAGTGCCAAGCTTCTATATTCTGCTTTATTGGTTGATGTAGGCTGTTTCTTTGCCCACCAAGATATTGAATTATCTCCAATGAAAACAAAGGCACCAGAGGTAGAGTGACTTTCGTCAAGGTATGAACCCCAAGCAACATCACAATATGCATTAAGGGACACTGGCATGAAGGTAGTGGCTTTAGATGTAGGCCCCACGACCTTTTAGATGCCTTAATGGCTGAACAAGCCAATGAGCTACAAGGTTTTGGGACATGAACTAATGGACCTTATGAACTTGGAAGGAGATGTCAGTTCTTGTTATTGTTGCATATTGAAACTTGCAAGGCAATAGCCAATGATATATACATGGTGGGGATCTGAAAATGCCTCTGAGCCTTTTTTTAGAAAGCTTGCAGCTAGCTACCATAGTCCATATGATTTATACTCTAATAGTGTACCTGTTGGAGTTTCTGCCGTGTGACTATAGGTCACAGGTTCAAGTTGTGAAATCAACATCTGGCAAGTTGAAGGCAGGGACAGGGTTGCTACAATAGAAGCTTTACAACACCATATTGCCTTTCTTGAACTCTTTGTATAGAAGCATCTGTAAGTAGGATTGATTAGAAGGAAGATAGTCTAGTAGTGAGAAAGAGGCCAAGGAAAAATATATGCCTGATTATTAAAAGAGATTTGTAGACAAGTTTATCTCTAACTTTAGTACATGGCACGATATTGTGGCGTTGATTGATCCATGTATTTATTTGATCTCACCTAGCAAAACAGGCCTGGTTGTTCTCTCTTCGCGCGTGTGTAAATCAAGTTCAGTCCAGTTTCATTCTAACTCTCTAGTTATTAGTTAATTTTGCACAAGCTCCCCACATGGCCAAAGATTGGCAGAGACAGTGGCAAATCTAAAATCTGGTACAGTCTATCATCTGCACAGGGTTAGTAAAGGTGCCTCACACCACCGTAAGCATTGTCATGATACCTCAGACTATCTTTCAGCATAGAGGAACTGAGATTTGCAATGGGATGAATTTGGGACATTTTGGTTGAGTTACTATTCTTTAATTATAACTTACCCTATATACATCTAGTAGCCAGATGTAATTGGTATGGAGGTGCAATGCAAAGGTAAGACTAGGAGTGAGGCATAACGGTATAGTTAGTTCATTTGCTAGTTGAAATTCTCTTCTTTCTCCTCTTAATTATGGATAAGTAGTTAGAGGGCTGGAAAAGTTAGGGAACAGTATCAAGAAGATATGAACCAATTTAAAATCAGAGAGATGATATTTCCTTTTTCTTAAATAGCGATGACCTGGGCCCTTTGGGTACGTTCTATGTGGAAAAGATGAAGTGTTTGGATGGAAAGTTAATGGTAGCTATGGTTATTGGTGACTTTCACTCCTTTCAGTTGAATTGGCTTCATGTCACTTGTCTTGATTATGTTTGATCCTCTTGACTATTGCAGTTTCCTTATTTAATTTAATATAATTATAGTACAATTTATAGTTAGGAGCTAAATTTCTGAACAGTTGGTTTAGTCTACTCATCAATCCAAGTATGTTGTATTGGTCATGACTTGCTAGTCCAGTATCACAAAGGAGAAGTTTCATTTTGTAAAATGGTAAGCATGGAGGTAACTCCCCAATTGGAACAGAATTCCAAGTTTCCAACCATCCAGGGTTAGCATTTAGAAATATCTTTTCTATAGTCTGTATTGATTTTTCTTATTGTTGTGCGCTTGAATACTTGATACAATAGCTCTGGAGATATATTCTTGCTCAAAGCATTTATGCATTTCGGATGCAAATGATTGCATTTAAAGATATATCCATCTGCTCAAAATGAGTGTTTCTTCCTTTTAGAAAAAGATGTGGTTTTTAGCCTTCAACAACTATGTAGTTGCTTGAATGCAGTTATGTTTCCTCTCCTCAGACCTGAAGATTCATGACCAACTATTGAAGTAGTGAAACATAGTCGTTATGATTTTTTCTGCGGAACTATTTTGACAAACTTGTTCTTTGCTGCAGACATGTATAGCTAGCCAAGTGGGCGATGGTTCGATGATGCTGCTCGGAATGCCATCTTGCTTTGGTTATAGTCAGGGGAAAGTACATATCTCAGCTGATACTGTCATGAGGGAATCTCTAAATAGAAATTTGTGGAAGAGTAATTTTGGATTCTTTTAGCTAGCTTTTAATTTTGTTATTAGCCCTTATAAATTAATTCAGCAACTGTACTAAAGCCTAATTCGGGCCCCCACTTAGAATTTGCTCCAATGTATAACTCTTCTATATGTCTCGTTCTCTGTTCTCTCATTTTTATCCCCTCGCTTTGTTTGTTCCTATCAATCTCCGATAAGCTATTGTTACAGATCACTGTTAATTCGACGTATTTTAATATTATGATATATTAACCAGTAAATTTAAATTAGATTTGCAAAACGAAGATTAGTTTTTTAAAAAATTAATAAAAAAAAACAAATTATGTTCATATTGATTTACATTGTCGATTCTTTGCCCAGTCCACATAAGAGTTTGTTTTGTTATGTAAATATATATAATATAATTATTTGAGGGACTCCTGTTTTTTCACTACACTAATACTATTTTTCAGTAGTTTACTTTTGAACAGGAAAGTTTGTTCAGAGGTTTACCTTTCAAACGACAAAATGGATACGAGAAAATAATGGATTCGAGAAAATAGATCCGACTTCATTAAAGCAACTAATATCAACAAACAATGATGAATAAATCAATGACGGATGTTATATATATATATATATATATATATATATATATATATATATATATATATATAAAATGCACTGTGAATTTCAATTAATTTCACTTAAATATAATTTTAATCTTTTATTTAATATTCATTTTAATATTTTATGTTTATTTTTTTTAGTTGACTTTTGTTATTTATCTTTTAAAAGTGATGGATTTTAGTCATTGTTATAATGGATTTTAGTCATTGTTATAATTACAACAAAAATTATATGAAATTTCTTCGAACAAATGTTAATATGTTAACACTATAATATTTTTTCAAAAAAACATCTATTTAATTCCAATAATAAACTTGTACTTGAAAAAAAAAATTGCATTTTTTAAAATATTTGTAAACTCTTTGAAATGAAAGACATTTATTAGAGTTTATTGTATTTTTACCTCATTCTTGTTAAAATTGAACACTTAACTTTACAAATGATCAAATATTAGACTTCAACATTTCATGAGAATAATTATATCCTTGTTTGAAAAGGTTATAATGAAAAAAATTGACATTCATCATTTATAAAAGTTAAAAGACCAAAATAAATATTTAGTAAAAAATAAATAATCAAAATTATATTTAAGAAAATCAATTTTGAACAATTTTTTTTTTTATGAAACAATTTGGAACAACTCTTATCATCTCAACTTTATTATTCTCATAGTCATTTATATGAGAATATATATATATAGATCCCACTTCTTTAAAGCAAGTAATTAATATTATAACAACTCTTATTATCTCAATTTACTATAGAGAAATAAAAAATTAAAAAATACACCTTTTAAAATAAACTTCGAGAGGATTAAAGGTACTGTGAAAACATAAGGTACGTAAAGTTGCTTCCCACTAATTCTCGTCTAGAGAGGTTCTCGAGAGAGTTTTATGTGCATAAAGCCCTTTCATCTGAAAAAGTCCTTGTCATTTTCTTTTTGCGTATTTTGAAAAACACCGAAATCGGTTAAAAATCACATTAAATTAATAGTTATTCATCGATATATACCTCTTATAAGAAAAATGTTGGGTGGACATCCACAACCATACACATGGTTAGAATTAGAATGACATCTTAAAGACAACTCTTTCAACACAACATGCCTTAAGCAGCAACATATTACATATTTTAAGATCTCAAAGAAAATAATATGACTTGTAAAGCTAGCAGCATTCTTAATTATCGTTTCTACTTTGAAGATGACGTTTAGTATGTGATAAACTTACAAGATTATTGTACATATATTTAATTAAGACTTACTCTGAACAAACTTGCTACAAAAAGATTATTGTGATGTTCTGTTTTACAAATTGGGATCCATCAATATTTTCCTGTGATGAATTTTCAGTCCCATGAAGTGCAGATGATACTTCTTGTTCTAGCAGTAAAGTTTCCAATCCAAGTAAGTCAATCTTGTGTCCTGAATGCAAACAATATCAAACAGATAGTGAGAAGTCAGTGAGTGTAAAATGTGCTAATTGGAGGTTCCATGTTGCAATCAAACTTTCATCCCATATAATGTAGGGGTTAGTAATAACTACTACACTAAATTGAAAATAAATAAATAATAAGAGAATGAATATTCGGTAATTAACAAATCAAGTTATTCTTTTTATGATTTAATTTATATACAATATTAGTATAAATATTTGACTTTTACCAAAACTACCTACAAAGTCATACTCATGAATAATTATAATTTTCTGGGTAAAACTTGTTATACTCTCAATACATATGAATTAAACTCCTTTTTATCATATAAAATATTTAATTTTTCTACTTATTATTTTTTATTTCTTCAATGTAAGTACTCATGAAAAGATAAATATGATATGCTCAACGAATTGACCACATATAAGTTTGGACAAAGACGTTTTCAAAAACATATGACATTAATCCTTATAAACAAACGTTACTAATTTATTTCGCACAAGTAGCTGAATTGATGGGAAAACTAACGTAACAAGTAAAAACTAATTTAGTAACATTTACTTGTAAAAAAAAACACTACTAATTAACTACTAAGACTAATTCGGATTGTATTGCTGCATGGTTGTTTCGATTTACTCTATTTACAAACGTATGACATTAACTCATGATATATTCCTTCTATGTTTTTGTTCTTGGGATTTGCATTTTGAAGAGACTTAAATAAAAATAATAATTTTAAAAGGATTAAAATCAAATTAATAGCATATTTAAACCTTATTTGTATAACAGGACTTGTGCTTAAGCTTATGGCTTTCATTCTCTTTTGTTTCATATATTTATTAATAAAGAGTACTTGAATATATATTAAATGCAGGATACTATATATTTTGGTATTCCATATATAGATGGCATCATGCCACAATTCTTTTTTAAGAGAGGTTTGACACTGATATGTGATTCAGGGATAATTTGACATAAAAATTGTGTATATATAGTAACAAATTTATAAACTCTTACTATCATGCAATAACAATAATTTTTTTTTTCTCTCTTCCATAACTGTTTTTAACATACAACAAGTAATTTTGGATTGTGTTGGAATATTACCTATAGAACTGCTTTGCCCCGATAATCCATTCAAGATTATAGCATTTCATCTGAAAAGGGTTCTGACTTATCTGAATTTATATCAAAGGAAGGTGATGGAGAATGTAAATGATACTTATTGTATTTGGAGATCCAATAGAATCTGATATTGTGCACATGTTTGTTAGATAGTCAATTTTCCTTTGCAGTTTGGTATGATGAGGTGTGTGGGTTTCTAGGGATGGTGGTTATTATAGACTTTGATCCATCATTGTATTGTAGTCTAGTGTAGCAGTTGTGACAGATTAAATTTATTTTTTTAAATCTAACAACTTCAATTAATTATTTGATTTATTAAAAAATAAGGAACAATTTTCTCATACCTACTGTAGATAATTTAACTTATATCTTAAAAATGGCTTTTAATGATGAATAATATGTAATATCTTGGTTAGGAGTGATATTGGGTAAAATAGATTTTTAGTCTATAAAACTTTAAAATTTTGTTTTTAATTCTTATAATTTTTTTTTCGTCTTTTAGTCTCCACTATATTTTCCGTCAATTTTAGTCTTTGTAAAAATCAAAATAAGTTGAGGTTTTATTAGAGCAATGTCAAACCTTACAAATGCATTTCATATGTTATGATAGAAGTCTTTACAAAAAAACAAAATCAAAATTGGATTTATTGGTTCAAATTTCCGTTATTTTATGTTATTTTTTATTTATTGATCTTTTTGACACTTAAAAGTTTATATTTAATTCACATTTGGTTAAAAAAATTTAAATTTTTGTGAAGGGATATGTTTATAATATTCTAAACATGCATGTAAAAAATCATTGAAATTTTCAAAATATGCACATGATTTAACTTACAATAGACACTCAAACGGCTAATGAAAAATATTTTCGTTGAAAACTTAGAAAGGCAGGAGGAGAGAGACAGTCGATTACATAAGTATAAAATAAATTAAACACATGAACAAATTAGAACTAGTGAGAGAAAATCACTTCACTCTAAATTTAATAAGGGATCTATTCATGTGATTTTTAGGTGTATATATGTCCACACACAATAACAATTAGGTAAGTTAAGATGTTAAATTCTATTTGTGTATGTTTCCCTTCTTTTGCCTAGAAGACAAATGCCATTTAACTTTATTTGTTCTCCCTTTCTTCTTTTAGACTATATCTGTGCTTATACTTTTTCTTTTATTTGGATAACATTTTCTAAGATACAATATTGACTATCTAATGATCAATATATAATGAAAAAGGAAAACTCCAAGGTCACTTTTCCTATAACTAATTTCTCTGCGCGCACACACACACACTAATGGTTAGCATTCTAAAAATATGTAGTACTACTAGTTTACGAGCATTCTAAAAATATGGAAACATGGAACACCTATAAACCAAACGTTTGTGCTGATAGTATAGGGACAAACCAGCTAACTTTCCACCTTGTCTCTAATGTGGCCCAATTATTTATGGATCGCATTAATGTCTAAGCACAAATGTTCTTAAAGAAGCACTCATTTATTAAAAAAAAACATGTATTTGGTGGTTTAAAAATACAAAATACGTTTTTAGGTTCTACGTAAATTTGTATGTAATAACATGCAACGTATATAGCATACAGTATATTTCAAGGTCACATGACTAATATGGGGAGCAAAAGAAATCTCACACAATCAGAAATAGGCCCAAAATTGGCATAAAGTATTAGGCACCTTGAGAAGTATTTAATTAGGAAACTATAATAGTGTCTTGAATGATAGGAGAGAGAAAGAAAAGGAGGAGAAAGATTACACATAGAGAGAAGGCATCCTTAATTCTTGTTAAATTATTCTTACATGTTTCAACCAGTTAATCATTCTTTACAACAACAATTTATGAATTGGAGTTTAGGGTTTGTATTCTGCTGTCTAGGGTTTTGTATAACTATCTCTATCTATGTTTAACTTTTTTACCCACTCTCAAGTTAAAAAAAAATGGCTTCAGAAATTTCAATCATCACTATATAATTAGCATTTTAATTTATATATACGATTAATAGGAAAAGAAAAATTACACTATTAGTCATCAATCACAACAATTAAATTATTAAAAACATTGCTTTATATCAATTGATCTTATATATAGTTGCATTTTTTTTGGTAACTTGCTGTTAGTTAGTTGCATTTAAATGATCAATTAAGCTTTTTTTTTTAAGGCATATATATATATATAACAAGGCATACAAATATTTATTAATTTGATATGAAAAAAATTACCATGAATCTCAAGAAGCTAATTGGTTGAAGGACTTAGAAGTAGTATTACTATGAGTGCCCTTAATTTGACTGATCCTTTTCTTCGGTTTCTTTGTGTACGGAATCCCTCTTGCCTTTGACTGACACTCCTTAACTTCACGAAGGTAAACACGAATAGCTCCGCTCCCAAACGGATTATTCTCCGGCGATCCACCGTGTTCTTCGTAAGCGGCTCTAAGCCGTCCGATTAGTGCATCGAGACTTCCCCAAGCTTGTCTCAAAGGACACTTGCACGGTGCTGGTGGATCGGGTTGTCCAAAAAAGATGCAACCGTGTAAGTGAACCTTAGTTTTTCCAAATTGGTCGAGGTAACGAAGGAATTCAAGTACGTGGTTGAAGTTGCACTCAGACAATGAAACTGCTGGTGTTTGGTTTCTTAAGTATTGTCCAAACGTGTTCCAGTCACGTTTTTTTTGTGACTCGTAACGGCTCAAAGGAGCCGTTGCGATTGGTTGTTGATCGGCTCCGTTGGGTCGTGACGACGACGAGCCTTGAACGGCGTCGTTTTGCATTGTGGTGGACATCGTAAGTAATTTGTAATTAATAATTTAATTACTAGTTGTGTGAGATTTATATGAGGGTTGGAAGGAATTAATAGAAGTTGTGAGAAAGAGGTAATGGAAGTGGTGGTGAAAGAATTTGTGAGTGTAGTGGAGAAAGATGAAAATCACATCTTGTGGTCTTTTGAGAGGACATGTTATGGGCCCTATGTGATGGTGCTTTTGTTCCCCCTTTTCCTCTTCTTTCTTCTTCTTCTTCTCTCTTATATTTGTATTTCCATTTTTTTTATCTATTATTACAATTACAATAATTTGTGGATACTATATATATTTTGTTGATATAAGTAACAAAAAAAATAAATTATATTTTGAAGTCTTGAATATAAGCAAAAATTACTAACTCTTTTATGTTTAGTGTTACTACTACAATACTCTTTCATTAATTAGATTTTATTTTTTTCAATAACTCTTGTTTCATAGAAGATGTTCCCATTAACGGCAATTTGGACCATACAATTTATTTTTTAAAATTTATTTTAAACATAATAAATGAGATTAACTATGTTTCTCATGGAGCTTTTATGGTACAATTATAAATTGATGTATTTTGATACATTTAATCTCTAAACCAATAAATTAACAATCATTTTTATTAATCATATAACTATTTATCAATTTTTGTATTTTAGGAAAGATCATTTCATAAAAGAAAATATCATTTAATTGTTTATAAACATTAAAATAATTTCTTATATTTTATCGTGAAAAAATATTTAATAATCATTATTATGAGTAATAAAAAATCAGAAAAAATTTAATTTAATTTTACTGATACTTTTGATAAATAATATTTATTATTATAATTTTTTAAATGATAAAAAATAATTCGTTTAAAAAAAAACTCATTTAACTATTAATTTATAGACCAAATAT
>JBBPBQ010000003.1:3142081-3236193 GCA_037974755.1 Cicer yamashitae | reverse complement strand
AATAATTAACAAGTGAATAGACGACAAAATAAGAGATAGTTGTTAAAATATTGTTCTAATATTATCGAAAACTCTATTTAATCTTTATGATATTTTTTATTTTTTTTACTAATTTTAATTAATTTATATTTTTATTTATTATATTAATTAATACAAAAAAATAAATATGTGTATAGAAAGTCGCATCTCTATTATACAATCAACTACTATTTCAATATTTTTTTTATTTCACATGTTGAAATGCGACCTCTTAAAAATTTAAAATTGTAGAACATTTTAATATATAAATTTTAAAATAGAGAATTTTAATTTTTTTTAAAAGGATATTATAGGAGAAAAAAATTAAACTCATATATGCTTCTGAGTATCTAATTCTGACTCTTTTTCCTTTAAGCAAAAAAAGCTAAGGTGATATCAGATTGAGCATTTCTCATTATGTGAGAAAGGGATATATTTCCCTTAATAATAAAACTAACATGCAACTCTAGGCTTTAGGATCAACCCACCAGCGTGTGTGACACTCTAAACTCCAAAATAATATATAATAATATATAATAGAATTTTTAACTTTAATTTGCAGCGGGTAAAGCAAATACGTTTTCAAGGGAATAAAAACATTGATAATTAATTTAAAATATCACGTTTCTCAAAAATCAAAATGAACACTTTAAACTTTTTCCTCCTATAAAATAGTGCAATCTCCATGAAATTTGATTGAAGTATAATTACTTGATTTAATTTTAAAAACTTACTAGTACTTATATGGTTTTCATACAAAAAGTCGTTTCAAATTAAATAAGTAAAATACAAATTACAACCCTTATTCCCGGTATCACCTATCAGAGCGGAGTTCCTCCCAACTTGAACTTCAAGATTCATTAATCTGTAACAACTGCGATTTCGCAAACGCAGGGCCAAGCCAGTCAAACACAAACAACGAAGAAGGTGAGTTTTGAAATCATGTTAATAGTATAATATAAGTAAGGAGAACACGCAATTAATCATAAATAAACCGTATCATTAGACAAACATTCTTCAAGGAAAGACATAACATTATGAAGTCAAAACCAAGGAAAATCAATACATTTCACAATAACATCAAATCATCTAAGAAATTATCATCGCACACAATACATATTAATCACAACAAACAATCACACAAAAATGCAATGCTATGCATGAGAGTGCTACCTCCAAGTCACCTAGGAATTTCCCACCCGAATACCTCCAAGGTCTAATAATCTTGCCTTAAGGCTCAACAGTAGACCGCCACGATCAGGCTCAATTCAGTTGTCTCGTTGGCCTATGATATTGCATTAAGACCGTCATCTCAAACACAAATTGAAATCACAATTATTTCATCAGAGGTTACACAATTATTTCATTAGAGGTTACTTCAATCCTTTCATCACCAATTCATAACATCACAATTATAAATCACACGTTGTAACACCCCGGCCATTACCGTTACCGGCGATGCTACCTCACGGTCTTCTCGTCCCCCCTCACCACCCAGTGGAAATAACGAGTTTTTGCCTTCCGTGGGATTCGAGCCCGGTACCTAGGGGATAAATACCACCTCATCACATTCCCACTACCAATTGACCAGCTCAATTGGTAGTGAGACTTTTTTTTGTAACACCCCGTTGCCTTCCGTGGGATTCGAGCCCGGTACCTAGGGAATAAGTACCGCCTCATCACATTCCCACTACCAATAATACAGTGAAAATAAGAGAACCAAACAAACAGATATCCAAATAGCATACAATACTTCTAGATATTGTAGTACTTATCTAAACAAAAAGTCATTCTGTTTCTTAATTTTAATTATGAGCAGCTTTCTTAGCTAACACAGTTTCTAGCATACATCCATTTCTTTAAAACTTCACAAGTACTTTATCTTTTAGACTTTTGTGAATACTTTATGTCTCTCCTTAATCTTTAATTATTTTAAGGAAATTACCGATTAGAAAAACAAAGGCAGTACATTTTTTGGGGTACTATGTGATAGTCTCCAACCAATTAAAATTAAATTAAATTTAGATTGGAACCATTAATAATTGCTTAAGGGTGTTAAGAGTCCACGTTACATAATATAGTGAGTTTTATTTATTTATTTGGTCTTAGTGAGAAAAAATATTTTATTAGTGAAAAACATTTTTTTTATCTTACATCAACTTCAATTTTCAGATATTATCAAATCTGATGAACTATTTTCATATGGCCACTTGGATTAAACTCTATATATATAATATCGAGCATTTTCAAAATTATGTCCCGGATGCTCCCTTGGCAGTGATTTGTTGTTTAAAAATCTCACTATCACATGAAAAAAACATTCATAATTAAGTTAATATTAATTTGGAGTGGTAAAATGATGAACTCACCCGTCATTAGTCAATCTAAAGCGGGAAAATAAACTAGGTTGTGGATTGAAACTCTTGCTCTCCTCCCATTGGAGAAATGATGGATCGACCCATTAAAAATATAAATTATTGACTTTTAGACAAATTGGCTAGTCAAAACAAATAAAATAATTACTTCATTAAAATTCAACGTGATCCAACGATTATTACACAAACAATAATATTCTATGTAACTATCTTTATTGCGCTATCAAAGAATTATGTTAATAGTTACAGAAAAATATATGAATTTGTTAAAAAAATTGAAAAAAAAGTAATTTTTTAATTTGGTTGAATAGACCGACATGTCTCGCTCTGTTACTATTCTATTTTTTCAACAAATTTAACGAAGCAAACCAAGTTAAAAGAGTAGAATTCAAAACATCATCTTGTCTCGATTGAGTTGATCTTTTCCTCCTATATATTTACTAGTAGAAGATATTTTCAATTTCCATAACTAATAACCTAAGTTGGTAAAAAAGACATTACTAATTACTAAAAGCGACTTTTTTCTACGGATGATCACTTTCATAAATGTTCTGCCATTTATTAGTACTTAAAAATCATTTAAAATTTTAATACAGTCGACAATACTTTAAAAAAATAACGGTTCACGATCCTACTCATCAATCTTTGTAAATAAGATAATGATCTGATAAATATCTTAATCGTAAAAATGAAGATAATAATTAACATCTAATTTTAAAAAAATAATATCGAAGATCGTTAAAATTTTAAATATTTTTCAAATATTAATCGATCCATACTAAATTGCAATCCATACTAAATTGTAACAAATGCATACTATCAAGTTTATCAAACTAATACAATCATGGACGACTCGAACACATACACAAGTATTTTTTTTGAGTTTCTTATAAATTATGTCGACTAATAATAATGTACGAAGCATTTACTAGTTTGAAAATAGAAGTAGATGCAGAATTTCATCGGAATAATAAAATTTATTAATTCTTTTACACATATACATCAGGCAAAAGTACATGCATTCCCTTTCGACTAACTTTTGACACTTTAGAAGCGATCTATCTGGATTAGGCCCACATGGTAGACATTTGAGTACCGCATGATGATAGCGACTAAAACGACTCTAAACGAGATATTAGCTTCGTTTCTTTAAGATTTTTGAAAAAAAAGAATTTTTATAGTATTTTATTTTTTATTATAATAATTTAAAAACAATTTTTTAAATGAAAAATTGGTTTAAATTATTTATTTTAAATATTTCATTTATTTTTTATATTTTTTTAGATGATAAAATTTCAAAAAATAAATTAAAATAAAAAATTATTTTGAAAAATTCTTCATAAAAATCATTTTTGATAAATAATTTTTTTAAAAATATAATTTTCATCATATTAAAATATCTAATAATGAATATTTAGGTTATTAAATGTCAAAATTACTTTTTTTAATTGATAATAAATAAATTTAAAAAACTTCTACTATTTTTAAATAAATTTTTATAAAAATTATTTTTAAAAATATAAAATTAAAAACATTTTTTTAAAATTTTAAACAAACGAATCTATTATTATATAGCAATAAAATTAAATGAATAATGCTGAGACATACACATAATTCTTTTTTATGTGTACCTAATACTATAAATTTAACTATATAATATTTATTCGACTTAGACTACCTCAAAATCTAACAGCAGACAAAAAAAAAATAAAGACTCACCAAAAGTTTTAAATTTTCTTTTAGACAAGCAGTCACTTATTAAAAAGTTAAATATAGAAAACTTTCAATTATAAATATATTAAAAACTATTTTAAGTTTTGAAGAAATTTGAGACTCTTTCTTTTAAGTTTTGAAGAAATTTGAGACTCTTTCTTTTAAGTTTTGTACTGTACACTACCCTCAACTGTTTTCCACTCTTCTAACTCCTTTTCATATTTTCTTTGACAAGGCACTTTATTCTCCACATACGTTTAGTTTTTTTGTCGCGTAGCACGTGGTTTATGATTGTGCTAACTAATAAGCACTTTTCGCTTTATTATCTCCCTATGCTTATATATAAAAAGCGCTTCTTTAATATTTCCTCCTCAAAGCCAACCAAAACCAAAACCTTCTCAATTAAGAATAACCGAATAATAACACATCTCTCTCTCTATATGAAAAAATGGGTGAAGTGAGAAGAGGTGAAGAAAATCAAGGGATTAAGCTATTTGGCGCAATAATAAAATTGCATGATGAAGAATTAAAAGAGGGTGAAAAAGGAAACGAAGATCTAACGGTGGAGAAGAAGCCAGAGGAGATCATACCGTGTCCAAGATGCAAAAGCATGGAAACTAAATTCTGTTACTTCAACAACTACAACGTTAATCAACCAAGACATTTTTGCAAGGGTTGCCAGAGATACTGGACGTCTGGTGGGGCCCTCCGTAACGTGCCGATTGGGGCCGGACGTAGGAAGCCCAAGCCCACTGACGGTGTCCTCTATGAAACTAATTCGGATGATGGCCATAATAAGTTTGGGTTGGTTTTGGATAAGTGGCAAGTTGACACGGTGGAGAGTGATTTCCGGCAAGTTTTTTCCGGCAAGCGGCGGAGGACGACTTCAGGTGGTTACTCGTTAGCTTTATTGTGATTGACCTTTTGTTCTTTTTAGAATATATATCAATATATCATGAACTATGGACAGAGAAGAAACGTATATATTATCCTCTCTGAATTTTGATTTTGATTTGGCGAAACTTGTACAATATAGTGATCTCAAATTAAAATGGATTGATAAAATAAAAATTGTGAACTGTATATATTTAATTTATAGCAAATTCATATTCTCAATTAATTTGTAATTAATAATGCTAACAAATTTCAATATTTATTTTTTTTTTAATTGTAAATAATGTCAATAACATAAATTCATTTCAGGTCTATATGATGAAAATTAACATGAGGTAGGACAAACTCCAATTGAAGCTTTAAAAAAATAATCATTTCTGGCCTTATCTTTATTTTAAGATGGAACTTGTGTACCCGATAGATAGACTATGATATTGGATTAGATTTTTTTTTTAAATTTTATTCAATGATTTAGTGAAAAAATCAATAATTTCTTATTTTAAATTATTATTTTAGATGAAAGTTAAGCGCTATAGATAAGAGAAAAATGTATAAAAAAAAATGGAATTGTATTAAAAATGAGAGAAGTGATTAAAAGTAGTTTACATATCCACTTGTTTATATGAGCTAACTAATATATACATATTTCAACATATACTTATAATTTGTTCATTAATAGTGATCGATAATTCTCACGTTACATTATAAAGTGATCAAGTTGTTCATTTGAGAAGACCGAGTTTTCAAGAATTTAACTTGGACCTATTAACAAACTTAACATCTTCTTCAGTTATTAATTACAGTATATAATACCCCAGCTTAATACTTTACTAAAAGGTACACTTCATCGAACGTGATTGGAAATTTTAAGGAATATCCGGAACTTAATCTATCTCTGGTGCTCTATAGAAGATCTGAGCTATATTGCTTGCTTGCTCAACCAACTATTGGATTATATATATATATTTCCGAGTTTTATCTATTTTTTTAATCATATAATTCTTTTAATTAAGAGGTAAGTAAAATAGGATTAAAAATTATTCAAATTAAAATTTAAATTCGGATATTTCTAAATAATTTATTTTTAATTAAAACTCATTAACTATTTAAATTGAATCACTTGGTTTCTAAGTTTTAGTTTTACCCTGTCAATTTCGGTTTTTTATTTTATGCATGGACCAACTCTAAAATGCGTTGAAAGAGTTGTTTGTTTGTGCAGCTAAACATAAAGGTCAATAAACCGCTTATTAATATATCATCCACGAAAGCACAAAATTTGGAATTATTATACATCATTTGAGAAGGTTTCAACAACCGAGGGACCAAAGCATATACATCGTATGTACTAAGATGTGAACAACGAACAAAAATTCCGCGGAAAATTAATCTATATACATAATAATGCTCAACCTTATATGTGGAGACGTCACGATTCCGCTTAGTACAGCTATTAAGGGAATGGATTGAAGATAAATGATTCAACCGAATCATTACATATCATGTGATGATATATATGATTGTTTATCCACAAACATTTGAGTTTATTTCATTATTTCCTTTTCTCTTGACATTGACCAAGGTAAAGGCCGGCAAAGGAATCATACCAAATCTTTTTATTGACAAATCTTTTTAGTTTCAATTTATAAATCCATTTTGTGATGATCTATATTACTACTTGTTGCTCTTGATGTTAAAAGTTCTACATGTTTGATCTAAATTTAAGATAACATAGAATCTATATTAATTCTGTTTGGTTTAGGGTTTAGGGAACTTAAATGAGGAGTTGAATTTTCCTCGAAATAGAAATAAATCACCATAAATTAGAGAAACTCAAAAAATTTATTGAAGATTAAAGAGTTGAAATAAATTCAGCAAATCTTTTTTTATATTTTTATAATAATTTTAATATTAAAAATATATTATATATATACATCTCCTTTTCACGTTCTTAAAGAAACAAATTCTCTCGAATAAAGTAAAAAATGTATCTCTATTATTCTATGATAATCTCGTCTCAAAGTTCTCTACTCTTAGTAAGACATGACATGAGTATGAATTGCAACGTAAGGAAGAAATATTGTTCTATCGGGGATACAATGGAAAACTTGATAAAGTTTCCGAATAATATATTTGTTTGATTAGCTGTATGTATTTATAAAATTAGAGCCGTCGCTTTTAAAACAATTTTTTCTCGCGTTTGTTTCTGAAAATCAAATTCTTTTGTCAAACAAGGACATAAGTTAATTATATTATTAATTAATTGATATATGATATGCTGTTTGAAATGCAATGTAATGTTTTACATTCACACTCAACATATTATTTCAAATAATCATCCTTTTATTTTTCATTTGTCACATCAATGATACAGAAGGCGACAAATACTAAATAAGCTTCAAATTACAATGTTGAAGGAATAATTCTTGTATCAAGAATTTAGACACATTAACATAGAAAAAGTAAAAATAATAATAATAATTAAGTAATGTAAAATTTTAAAATAAAAAAAAAGAATTTTTTTTTTGGCAAGATACATCTTGAAGTCTTTTAGATATGTTTTAGGAAAGTAATAATTTGGTCTTTTATGTTTTTTAACTCTTTTTTTAACACTTAGGTTATTTATATTACAAAGTGAATAAAGTTAATGATATTGATTATTTAGATAGATTTTTATTATTAAGTTTTTAGATGCTATATATGTGTCTAAATGATTTGTAGAAAAATCAAAAAATATAGACCGTTTATAATGTTTGATGATTGTTTTTAAAAATATTAATATGAAATACTTATTGTTACAACATTTGGTAGAATTTTTAATGATAAGATGATTTCAATTGTACTGGTCGTTGTTTAAGGTAAAACAAAAGACTAACGATGTAAATATTATGTAACTTAAAATACTAAATTGAAAAAATAAAATCTTAAAGAATCTAAGCTAAACTTAAAGAACTTTGTATTACAAAAAACACATAAATAGTTAAACTTTTACTTTCATAAAATATAAAAGAACTCGAGATGTATTTTGTGTGTGTTCAAATAACGTATCCAAATTTTTGTGACACACAAAAAATACTCTGTCCAAGATGATTGGTAGTTGTTTTAGAATTGAAAATTGTTTGGTTTAAAAGGTAATTTTTAGTTTATGCGTTTGTATTCTCTAACATTAGGAAGTGTCAACTTCCTTTACTCTTAAAAATCCAACGCGGAATTAAAAATAAAGTACAAGTTACATAAAAAAAATCCATTGGCATTATCTCAAATAAAAATGAGAGGAATATCCTTTGAGAGTCTTCAAGTATGGGAAAACTCCACTCAAAGGTAAATACATAAAAGCTTACATTATTAATAATTCTGACATAAGAGTCCTAATTAATGGGGGCTAAGGAAAAAGGTTGAGCTAGCCCTCCTTAATAAATGAATAAAATAGCTAAACCATATATAGTGTTTAATTATTAAATAAAATTAGAAATTGTTCAAATGAAGGTACCATCTTCGTTAATTCCGAGGTCCTTGAGAACATCAGCACAACCAGGAAGACGCTCTTTCTTAAGGAAACCAAGAGGGTTAGCGGTACGAACAGGGGACACAATTCCATTGTTGTTTGTGATGCTGATCCTAGCAGCTTGTTCCAAGTGAGAATCTGAGTCAACCTCTGAACAATCTTTCCTTGGACTCTTTAAAAGTGTAACTTCACACACTTCATCTTCATGGTCTCCATCTACTTCCACTTTGTATGCTCCTGATGCATCTGTCACTGCCTCTTTGCTGAATGTCACTGTTCCATTGTCTTCTTTGCACTCCATTCGTACGGTTGCACCTTCATGGTCACACATATATACTCTATTAATAACTTTTATTCCCTCATTTTCTCTTTATTATTCCATGCTTTTAATTTAGTGTTGTACAATTGAAAAGTAGGACCAAAATTACATAATAACTTTTGACCCACAATGTCATTTTAATGATTTATTATCTTCGGTTTTAAATATAAAAAAAAAATATGTCAATAAAAAAATTAATATATTTTATTTAAAATTTAGATTAATTACGTTAATTTTTGTTGACTCAATTTTTTCTAAACTCAACCTTTAATTATAATTCATGCATTGCATGGGTCTAGGAGTAATATATATGCATATGGAAGATGTACGTACCTTCCATGAACTCAGTCAACTTGGTGATGAACTGGGTGCGGCATGTGTCACAGTAAACAACGCCCTCAACAAAGAATCGCTCATTGCAATAAACCGAACCAAAGAAGGATAAGAAGCAAAGGGTTGAGATAAGGATGATTGTAGACTTTGCCATATTGTGACTAATGCGTTCTTGATATTGTTTATGGAAATTAATTTGCTTTTAAGAAGGTTCGACTGTTTGCAATGAAGAGGGGGAATGTGTTTTATACTAATAAAAATGGATCAAATTAGTTTTACTTTGTCTATTTGTTCTAATTTCTCCCTTTAATTTTGGATGGTGGAAATTGTTGTTTTGACCCGTTTTTTCCTCTCTAGTTTGAGATTGCAATCTTAGACAATAAAAACCACAAATGTGGGATGTATAATTAATCATGAAGACCAGCTAAATAGGGAGAAAAAAATGAAGGGTCAAGTTATATCATTACAACGAACAACAAGGACCATTCGTTGCCTAAGAATTTGATCGAGTCAGCATGTGACATAAAACATTCCTAATTATAGTTACAATTTCTTCCTCTTGCATTTTGATTATTCCATGAACTATATTAATCAATTTAATTGTCTATTCTAAACTATGTTCGACAATGTAGCAAGTGGTCAAAATTTTTACGAAACGTCTATTAAGATTTATTTACAAGTAACTTATAATGTTTACATAAATTATTTTTAGAATCAACCCTCAATTTTAGTTCACGAAGGATCGCTATTTTTTTCAACTTAGTCACTAAAGTATATAAAAACAATAAATCTTTTTTGGAATCAACCCTTGCCTTAGTCTCTAAAGTATATAAAGTTTGTCATTTTAATTTTTTGTACATAATTCTTTTCTTCTATTAGTCTATAGAATCGTAACAAGAATTTCATATACTTTAAAAATTATTTATTATCCCCATAAAAAAAAACTCTTTATTATTTTAGATATGTTGATTCTTACAAAAGGATTTTCCATTATACTAAACTATATTTGACAGAATCCATAATTTTTACAAGGATTTTTCTTGAAAAGACTTCGATAGAATCCATTATTTTGATCCAAACGAAACTCCATTTAACTGAATATTTGATAACTTATACTAAAAACTAACAATTTTCCTTCGTTTTATCTTTTAACAATTTTCCTTTTAAACTTGAAAGTGTTTACAGGTTCGATTTGGATTTGTGCAAAACAAGTATAAAATAACCAAAGCGAGGTTGACCAAACAAAAAACCATAGTGAGCATCACTATCAATGATCGCAAAACAATGGATATGAATAAGATTATCTCTATCTCTGAAAGTGGCAAGGACACGGTTGCTAGTTCCGAAATCTCAAAGGAGAAGAGTTATCTAAAACATTATAATCCAAATCTAAATAGTATGAGAATATCTAATTATAATAGTATATATTTAACCGCTGAGATACATAATAGCCTGAAGTTGAAGAAAAATATTGAATCCATATTGTATATTTTTTATAGTTACTATGCTTAGTATGCTAAAGGTAAAAGCATGTTCAAAACTATTTTTTCTAAAAGCTTTTATTACATTTTTTTTTCTTTCTAAAAGCGAAGAGCCTGTTTCATAACAGTTTTAAAACTATTTTTCTATTTTATTTGAAGAAATTGGTTTTCTTCTGCCGAACCTCCGTATGAGAAGAGAGGACTCATAATCTAAGGCAAACATGTTGTATCGACGTCAAACGAAATGAAGAAATATGTAAGAGAAAATTCAAAGGCAAACATGTTGTCTCACTATTCTCACGCCATCACCTATTAACTTCACTTTCGTTTTTATTCATCGTTTCTTTCTCCTTATACCTGTATGACTCTCACGTACCCATAGAGGTGTAAGAGAATCATTGTTATTTTTTTGCTCTTACGATAGTTTAAAATAAACATCATTTCCTTGTAAAGCGATGAAATAATCTAAGACTATCTTTTTTAAAAGTACATGTAAAATAAAAGCACCAATTTAGTTACAGCCAACCATGGATTTGTTTCAAGTAGCTAAAACGGAACCTAAAGCAACATTGACGGTGTTGCATTCTATTGTCAAATAAAGAGGAAAGCCCCAGGATTTATAATTCTCCTAGAGACTGGCTTACTCTTCAATTAAAACATCCTAATGGTGAGCTATAAACTTCCTACACCTAGAAAACATGGAAAAAGAAAACCAACAGAAGCTGCATAGAGACTAGTCTTTCATATTCACATCACAAACGCCTAGTAAAATCTGCATCACTTTACTGCAAAAATAACTTTGTTATGGTATAAGTATAACCAGAATACAATCTCGCAAGTGGGTCAATTACATACCTCTGCCTTATCTCCTGCAGGAGCACGGGCAGACTCCACCTTTTGTTCATCAGCTGTTAAAAAAAGAGGATCTTCAGGAACCAGGACAATATAACAAATAGAAGGAAGGTTAAAGACCCAAAAGTAAAAAGATTAGAGTTCAGAGGAAAATAAAAAATGCATAGGAAGAGCTGAGGCAAGTTTGAAATGAAAGTAAATTGCAAAATTGAGCCATAGACCATAGCAGACAGTACACCATTATACAGATGAGATCAAATTTCAAAACAACCAATCTAAACACTTTGACATTTTGCTGCATTACTATTGATATGTATAGGATGCTCATAGACTTTTAACTTTAAGACAAAAGATTGCTTCTTTTTTCATAACAATGCTCTCAACATATATTTCTCTAAAGGAGATTTTTTGTGAACTATGAAATAAGAATGGAGCGATTAAAAAAACACCCTTGGCACAAAGGAGTAACTGTTTTAAGCCCTAGAAGAATATAAGATCATACGATCATCCCATAGCTACATCAAAGATTATTTTCTCTACGCAGTTGTATAAATTAATTGCATGAGTATTAGCCTCAAATACAAAATTTGAGCAGAACTAGCTAGCTGGAAGAAGATAGGGAACCAAAGAAAATCACTTAATAAAAGGCCTAAGATAAATAAAGTAGGTTTACTAAAAAACAAAATAGAAAATCACTTAATAAAAGGCCTAAGTATGTAATTTACTGATAAACAAAAAATTAAAAAATAATTCTAATTTAAAGGGAAACGCTAAAGACAAACAATAATACCACTAAGACCCAATGCTGAAGTTCATGAAGATATTTCATCCCGAATATTACAATCAAATTCCAGTCACATATCTGATATACATAAACCCCACTTGTTAGATTCAAAATTCAGTAACTCAACCCTAATAACTTGCTAGAGTTAAATAACTATCACTATGATCAACAACACCATATGATTCAGTGAAGCAATGAGGAATTGAGGATCATAAACCTATGAGTTAGTCCTTGGTTCCTATAGATTTATTTAGATGATTCCAATTATAAAAATGAAGTAATTAGACAATTGAAATCAAATTTCTTACTTAGCTTTGTTATTTCAACACAAAAATTCATCATTTACAGCTTTATCTGAGTTTGTAGAACAAGCAGGTTATTTAGACACTTTTTCAACAAAAACAGCCAGGCCCTGGTTTTTCTTCAGGATAGTAAAGTTATGAAAATTTAAATGGATTTTTTATTAAATATTTGGAGAGGAATTATGTTGATGTTGCATGGAACAAAATAAGATCTAGTTCTCTGAGCCTGATCATTATTTCTTTCATTGGATCTTGTTCTGATGCAAATTGAGTTTGAATCCCTATCAAGGGACGACTTATTCTATTAACAACATCACATGGACAAAGAGAGAACAATCAGAAACAAGCATGTTATCAACATTCAACACATACTCCTATCCGACTAGAGAAATTATCAAGTGCTATCAATCTAAAAGAAACATTTCATACATATTTCACTTCCTGGGCGGTTCAAACTAGCAAAGTTATAGGAAAAGACTAATTTTACCTCCTTCCTCAGGAATGTCAGAAGTCCACAAGGTGAGGTTGTCCTTCAGAAGCTGCATGATCAGTGTGCTGTCTTTGTAAGACTCCTCACCGAGAGAATCCAATTCAGAGATTGCTCCATCAAATGCCTGTTTGGCAAGGTGACATGCCCTGAAATACGAGAGAGTAACATGTTAAATTTGTTTAAGAGACTGACGTAGCATGAACACATAAAAACTGAAGTAACATACTTCAAGTAAGAAGGTAATATTAGACATACCTTTCAGGAGAGTTCAAGATTTCATAATAGAAGACAGAGAAGTTCAAAGCCAAACCCAGACTGACGGGATGTGTGGGAGGTAACTCAGCCTCGGCAGCAGCTGAAGCTTTCTGCAATTATTTTCATGAATAATTATTAAGAGACAACAGGACTGACATGAACAGATGCAAAAATACTCTTGAAGCTCAATAGACAAATTGGCACTTCCCTCTGGTTCAATGGTGGTTTTCATGTAAATGAGGTCACACCACCAAAACTAATCACATATCAGTCTTGAGAAAAATATAGAACATAGCAAATAAATGTCATGCCTGAAGACTAAGTACTACCGCTTAGCATCTCCCTTCACCTTTCAATCCTTAATAAGTATAGTCTTACTGTTAAGAACCATTAGACTGACCCCTTTAAAGTGTATATTACTCCCTCAGTATCATTATAAATGTCATGTTTGGAATATTTCTCCATCTCAAATAATTCTCACTTTAGAATATCTAATTTTTTTTCAATAATACTTTCAACCACTCTAATTAATATAGATATTTCAGTCTTCACACATTATTTTACTATATAGAAATCAACATAACTATTCATGTTGTTAAAAAATGCGCATTTTAAAGTGACACCAACAATGAGACAGGGATTATAATGACTTCTGCTCACAAATTTTGTACGTAAGAAACACAGTAAGATTGAAGCACAAGTTATTTTAATCAAACATTCCTCATTACATAGATCAACCTTTTAGAAGTTTTAGTCTATAATGGATGTAATATGTAATACCCTTAATTTTAAAATGTACCTTTTATATTTTGATGTGTTTGATGTTGAATTATGAGGCTTTTTAGCCAGTTTTATTGGTATTTTGGAATGTTAAAAGCTATAAATATTTTTGTGGGTCCCATTTTAAATTATTTGGCGAGAAATAATTTATTTACATTGCGGAGAATTTATTACCGAACTGTTTCGTTAAAAATATCTAGAGTTGCTAACAATTTTACCTGTCAATTGAGTTGCAATGAATATTTTTATCAAAATTGTTGGGTTGTGTGTGAGAGTGTTTGAAATTGGTTGATTTAGGATAAATATATATATATATATATATATATATATATGTATGTATATATATATGTATAAGAAAAGGAAGAAAGGAAAAACATTTCCTCTGTTCCGCGTACGAACCACTCCATCTTCTCCTTCATCTTTCTTGTTTTTTTTCAAAAACCCCAAACGTAAAACCTCACATATCACCTAGATCTAAGTTTCCTCTCGCGAAGTGACTGAAGAGAAAGTTGCTCATTGTCACGTTGCGGTGCTAGTGAACTAGTTTTGGAAGCGTCGTGCAAAGCAAAGTTTTACCGGAAATTAATCGCGGTCGTTCGAGCTACCGTTGAGGTAAAGGCTCCTTCCAAATTTTTAGTTTGCATATAGAACTCTATATGTGTATTTGTGGAGTTTGAATTTGATGGAGTTTATGTGTGAATTTGGGGAAAAGGAATTTAATGTGATTTATGTGTGTTGTGGAAAAGAAATTTGGTGGGTTATGTTTAACGATTTTGAGTTTGATTTGGTATGTTATGGTTGAAAATTTTGGGAAAATAACTTTGGTGAGTTTGAGGTGTAGTTTTGTGAGAAATGAATTCAATGCATTTTATGGGTGAAATGGTTCAATTGAATTTAATGAGTTTTGAGGTGTGGGTGATGGCGATTTTTGCTTGGTGTGATTGATGTATTCATGGGTAATAACATGAATGTTGAAATTCGCTTTATGTTTAAAGATGTGGGATTTTGAATAAATGCAATTTGTGTGTGGTTGATGTGTAAAATGAATTGATGAGATTGGTGTATATGGTGATTTGAATTCAATTTTATGTGATTTGAGGATTATATGTGTTGAGTATGCTCTGTGTTAAATTTGAAAATCATTAGTGTTAAATGAGCATTAAAAATGGGGAATCTTTTAAAAGCTGCATTTACTTAATGATTGTGGTGTCGAGAGTCAGAGTATGCTCATGCATTTCATAGTACGTGGTGACCGGATGGGCCATGGTGATGGTGGTGACCGGATGGGTCACGAGATAATGCATTTCATAGTACATGGTGATCGGATGGGCCATGGTGATGGTGGTGACCGAATGGGCCACGAGATAATGCATTTCATAGTACATGGCGAGCAGATGGGCCATGGTGATAGTGGTGACCGGATGGGCCACGGAACGATGTCATATGCATTAGTACATACGCATTGCATTAGGGTGCTTAGCACGCCAGTCATGTTTGATGTGTTATGATGGTTGTACATGCGTATTTGATTGTGGTGAGTGAATTGTGTTGTATTTGGTGTTGGTGATTGATTGATTTGGTGTTGAAAGTGTTTGAATGACTTTGGTGTATTTCAAAACCGAAAACTTGTCATTTTTATAGTTGTATTCAAATACAACAAGGTTGTAGTCGAATACAGTTGAGCTGTTTTTGCTTCTGACTTGCGTTTTCGAAAGTGTAGTCGACTACACAGAAGATGTAGTCGAATACAGTTGAATGGATTTTGGTTCTGACTTGTAAAATAATGCTGTATTCGAATACAGATGTGCTGTATTCGAATACAACAGTGCAATTTTGTCCGAAACTTCATTTTTCAACCTTGTTTTACCCTGGAGAGGGGAAGGTAGTTAATCATGCTTGATCGGAGCTGTGTCAGGAGTTTTGTGCTGGGCGCGTGGAGATCACCCGAGCTGTATAACTTTTTGTAGCATGATCATATTAGATGGCTGTATAGGGGCTAGGTGTCTTTCTTTTGGTGGTTGTATTTATTTATTTTGGATAGACTGTACCTATACCTATATTGTCAACTTGACTTTCTTTTTTATGGGTCCTTGTAATATTTTTTTGAGGTGACTTGGAGAAGTTTAAATATTTTGGACTTGTATTTCAAAAAATATTCCGTTGTTGTAAGTGTTGTTGGCTTTTGTCGTCGTGTTACGACTTAAACATTTTATCCAAAAGTATTTATTCATTTATTTACTTGTTTATAAGGAGGAAAAAAAAATACACTAGCGTTTTGCGAAAAATCGGGCTGTTACATAATACACCTGGGACAGGATTTCTAGGGAAAATGTAAATAATAATAAAATCATTAGTAATCCCAATAAACATATGATATGGCAAGTCCTGCAGAAATCTTTATATTCATATATTGCATATATTTAATTCAAAAAGAATATGAATGTAAAGTAATTCAATCCAAGCATGAATAAGCATGAGGAGTGTGAGGTAGCATACCTGATATGCTTTCAAGGACTGATCAGCAACCTCTTTCCTCTCATCACCACTCTTAAACTCAGCCAGATAACGGTAGTAGTCACCTTTCCTACAATGCAATGAAAGTAAAACAATGACATTCAAAACTCAAAGCGAAAAAAACAAAAACAAAAAACAAAAAGAATCAAAATCCATATGGCTCACATTTTGTAGTAAAATACATGAGATTCACCAGAAGAATGGGGAATGAGATGATCATCAATCACAGTCATGATATCAGCGCAGATATCAGACAACTCTGATTCAACCTTTTTCCTATACTGCTTAATCCGATTCACATTCGTATCGTTCCCTTTCGCTTCTTCCCTTTGTTCAATGGAGGAAATAATCCTCCAAGACGCCCTACGTGCTCCAACTACATTCTTGTAAGCAACTGCCAGAAGGTTTCGCTCTTCAACCGTCAATTCAACATCAAGCTTAGCAACGTTCTTCATCGCATCAACCATTTCTAAACCAAACAATAATAAGCAATAAGCAAAAAGGATAAAAAAAAAAATCAAATCGGAAAATCGAAAGGGAAAGAAGAATGCAAGAAATGAAACCTAACCTTCGTAGCGTTCGGCTTGTTCAGCGAGCTTTGCGATGTAGACGAAGTTTTGATTGGAGGAAGCCATTGCCGATCGAAGAGGTTTGAATTTGGCGAAACGGTTTTGATTGTGTTTCTAGAGAGTTGGGTGAAGCGCGAGTGAGTGAGTGAGAGTGAGGGTTTCGTTTTTATAAACGCGCGGTTGGAAATGATTAGCATTTGGGTTGAAATTGAATTGAATTCAAAAAAGGAATGTATCTTGTTTTTACACTTTTACCTTGATTGATGATTTGGATGTATTTCGAAATTGAATTTAAAAAAGGAAAATACCTCGCTTTAACTTCATTTTCTGGATTATAAACCTCACAAAATTTGTTTGAATTTAGAAAATGAAAATGTTTTGATATTATCCGTATTGCTATTTTTTTTGAAAAATTTGTATATATGATTAACGATTAAATTAAAGAAAATTTTAGGTGTATTTCTTTAAATATTTTTCGTAAGATTTCTTAATATAAAATACATGTTTTGGGGGTAATAATAAACTTTAAAAAAATTATAAATTTATAAAATCATAGTTGATTAAATTAAAATCATTTTTTTTTTTAAAATGCGCTTAAGTTTTGTCTTTAATTAAACCTAATAGATATACTAATAATTACATTCATTCAGTAACATCTTATATATATATTTATTAAAGTCGAACTTTTTAATTTTTCAATTATCATAATTTATACAATTTTAGTCTTACTCCATAATTTGTCCAAAATTGGTGATTTTTAACCTAAAAATAGTAATTTTTTATCCTATAAATGGTATTTTTCTTTCTTCAACTTTACAATTGGGTTCATAAATCCCCATTTTTTATGTCAAAAATCATCATTAAGTGTCATAATTTTATGTTATGACTAAAACTGTAATAAATGTCATAATTGATGACTAAAAAGTTTAATTTTAAAATAAATAAATTATTTTCAAGAGTGTCATGAAATAGCAGGAATGAAAGTGTAATTACATATATCATTAATCTTTATTTATCCTTACAGACTAAAGTCAAAAGATAAATAATTATGATCTACCAAGGAGCAGTATTTTTATTGGTCCATTTTATACAAAGCCATACTTTCATACATTGAGAGTTACCAAGCACACTTATCACCCTTCACTGATACTGCCTAACACCTTTGAGCATCGCCCTCTTTGCTCAATGCATATTCCATCGCCAAAATTAGGCACCTCCATTACCACAACGAGGCACATGATAACACCATAGTCTAGCATCCTATATACAGCAATTGTTGTGTAACACTCATTCAATGTTGTAGCTCTGCACCCTCCATTGCCACTCTCGTTTGTATGCCCCTCTCTACTTTTGTTTGAGACTCTCTGGTCGTTTCCAACACTTCTACCACTCCCGTTATCACTATCAGTGCTCCACACTCTCCACCACCCTGTCATCCCCAACACTCCTGCTGCGACCTGATACCTTCATTGTCCACACCCGACCCAACACATCTATCGTATCACCATGTTCATCACTATTTTACACTCGTCACTATTATCATCGCCACCAAAACTATCCATTATCACCATCACAAAACACCTTTCACTGTTATATCCTCTTTGTGACACAATGCCTTAACCATATTTATGCTAGGTTTGAATTGGCTTGCAAAATCTTAGTATCATGATATTGCTCAATCACGTTTGCCTTATTATATATTGTGAGAAAAGTCTGATATTAATTTTAATTGAATAAACTATTGTTTATTCACAGTGAAATTGTATAACTTGTCATTCAGGTCAAGTTGGTTCCGTATCACACGTGATAGCAGCCATAAATCAATTGACCCAAAAATGATATGGTTTCTTCACATTTATAGTGACATTCAGATATATAAAATTAATCAAATCAAAAAGTAAGAATGGGGGAAAACAAATAAAACCCATTTAAACTCCTCCCATAACACACATGTTTCAAAGGTTACAACAAGCAAACATGGAGTTGAAGGGATCACATTCCTTAAAATGTAGTATTTGAGACGCCAACAAAGCAACTGCATTCGGCATTTTATCTTCTCTATGATTAAATTTTAACAGACATAATAAAGGTATACCGTACAAACTTGTGTTGCTTTTCTCAAATCCCTTTTCTTCATTAAACAGGCAATAGGCATAATTGTTACTGAGCTAGAGCTCTGCTCATCAAAGAGCAAAATCTAGATCAATCTGTTAACCATGTCAATATGTCAAAAAATTAAAGCTTGTAGGGTATACCAATCATGCAGAAGCTAAATAAGGATTCCCACTTTTCCAAATGTCTGTAGTGCTTCTTGTTTAATCTAGTTTGTTTGACTCTAGAAGAGGTTTTTGATGTTTATTTTAATTTATTTAGTTATAAGAATCACTTCTATTTTGTTTTTTAATTTCAAATATGTACATACAAATGATGCAGTCAACATTTTTTATGATGTTGGTAAAATTGATGACGTTTCCTCTTGTTTTAAGTTGTCAACAACGTGAGCGACTACTCCTACACCAGCATTGTGAAGCCACTTCTTTTTCACCTGAAATCCAAGGAGTACTCATGTTATAAACTATATCAGTGATGTCAACATAATTGAAAAGAAGATTCAGAGGATGCATTACATGGATGTTGCTATGAGCAAAGAGAGGCCAGGCTGCTGAGTGAAAGTTGACATCAACTTTTTTCCATCCCAATCGCTGTAATCCCCGTATCATCTCCTCTGTTTAAAGCAATCAAGTGGTTTTAGCAATAAGACAGCAGTGTCTCACAATGTAAATTAATTTATCTTCTGTTAATTTTAGCAATTAGACTATTGTGTCAAAATGTAAAATAGAGTATCTTCTGTTAGTTTTGGTTATGGTAATCACCTTCCATAATTTCATGAAATTCTACATTATTCTGGGTAAGCTGTGCAGTCTCCTTTGCTTTCACAGCTTCCGGAGGAAATTGAGGTCCATCGGAAGGAACTGGGGGGCAGTAGTTCACATCAACAACATGCTTGTATCCATCCAACGATTGACGTGGAGGCTGTCGGCACAAATACAAAATGTTAGGTACTCTACACATAAATATTTGAATTCTCAACTTCTATAGTTCAGGTGTTTTCCCTTCTGACATCTAATAATTTCCTCCACAATGTTCGTTTTTAAATACAGGCCTCTATTTTAAGCCAGCATGTTGTGGTTCTGCATTGAACGACATATCTACTTTGAATTTATAATTATGATGGGACATTTGAAGCATAAGATATGGATATAATTTGAGATATTAGCAGCAGCCATAAGTATATAACCATTCCAATTATTCAAAATGTGAAGACCACGTCAAGACTGGCAATGTTCAAGAGAGAGTAGAAAAGTGCTTATGAAATTATTGAAAATTAATGCATTACAGTCAGGCGTTACAGGAGTTCTTAATTCTCTTAGTTTTGTTAAATACGGGACTTAACCACATTATGGAGTTCAGCTACTAAGTACAAATTTCATAATCCTATTATATGTTAATTTTATTATTATCCAGATATTTAATATTAATCGTAATAAATATTACTTTTAATATTCGAGACCTACCCGCTACAACATAAAAAGGAGATAATCGAAGAAGAAAAATTATCATATTCACCTTACCAAGTTCGGTTTCCCTCCTTATAGAGGATGTGCGCCACCCAACCATATCTATATAAAGTTAAAGGAATTACACAAATTAAGGAAGAGAGAGCCAATAAGTGTCACTAATATTTTGAATGGATACGATCATATGATACATTAGCATAAACAACACGACATCTAAATGCTTCAAGTGCAGATCTACAAAACAGAAAAATGTTATAAGCACGTGATTGCTTAACTGAAACAAAGGAATTTGTAATCAGAAAAGAAAAATTCCTTCACTCACATGAACTTTCCATCTTCACAGTCAGAAGCCATTCTCAAAAGAAGGGATGGTTTGTTGGGTTCACCATCAGTAAGGAAAAGCTGAGTACCAGTCCGACCAATAAAAAGTGGAGCTATAGGCGCAACAAGCTTTTCTAGGATTGAAACACCAAATAGAAATGGAAGCTGTAAAGTATGAGTATTAAACAGAAAAAATCATTAAAAAAAAAAAGTAAAAACTCCAATGACCAGTGTAAAAAATCTAAATAGATCAGGCAATGCATATAATATAGATTCTTGTGGCAATCATGAAAATAAATGATTGAATTTGAGCAAAGAATGGAAGAAAAAAAATTAGAGCAACATTTACACTACGCTCAATGACAAAA
The DNA here is from genome assembly GCA_037974755.1 of Cicer yamashitae. Taxonomy (NCBI): domain Eukaryota; kingdom Viridiplantae; phylum Streptophyta; class Magnoliopsida; order Fabales; family Fabaceae; genus Cicer; species Cicer yamashitae. Next base: position 3,214,745 of record JBBPBQ010000003.1, on the reverse strand, counting down.
AAATTGTAGGACTTCTAAGAGTTAAAATTTCCATAGATTGCCCAAAATCTGAGTAAGTTAAAGCTGCAATCATTGAATACTACGTAGCATTTTCAGATATAAGCCCATATGTAACTAACATAGTAACATGTATAAAAAAACAAAAGCTCCATAATTTGATTGTTTTGAACATACTTGTTTTTTTCCCCTTACACCAAGATGTGGAGTTGCTAGAGTAATAAAATTAATTGGTTCAAGTCCGGCAATCGTCCCTCTTGAAAAGTCTGTTCTCTGTGAAGTTTCCATCACGCAGTTCGTTGAATCACCAAGTTGGCCACTATTATAGGTATCAGGTGAATAAAGAACAGAAATTGCATATCTAGCAAAGAGGCCTCCAAGAGAATGGGCAACAAAGGAAATTCGCTTCAGGCTCTTTGTCTTCTTTACAACTTGCATGACCTGTTGTGATAAATGGAAATATTATATTATACATCCTAATTCAAGAGTCAAGACAGACTGCATGCTATCAGAACTGACTCTTGAGGTCTAAACTTTAGACAGGAATTTGCATATAATACTTCAAGACTCACTTCATCAGCTAATCGCTTTCCAGCTTCATCAATCCCAGTAAATGTCTTAGTGTAGGCGTTTGATGAACTTGCTGCAGAAATCAAATAAATTTTTCAGGACTATCAAAAAACAATTAAAGATTAATTTCACATTGACACATACACAAGCAATTCTACAAACAAATTTTCTCATCATTTACAGCTTGGGCTAAACTAGTACACAATTTTTCTCATGCATTACACAGCAAACAGACAGGGTTTAGCACTAGGGAGATAGTATGATCAGCTTTGAGTTGGCTAAGGCATCTCAGTTAGTTTACCGCAGTAAAGCAATCATCCCAAGATTTTAAAAAATGTTCTCCTGTTAAGGTTTGAATATGTTTTGGTGCAGAATACACAAAACAAGCATTTTCCATTACCTTCAAAGAGTTTTAGGCATTTGCACACTACAGAACTTAATCAAGCACATTTCAAAATAAAAATCCCATTTAAAGAAATCAAGAAAAGAAATGTGGTTGAAACAAAACATATGGCATGAAACCATAAGTAAAAAAAGATGTAGTTACCATAAATTAAAAAGCTTTTTCCAAGCTGCGTTTTTAACTCGGCCTCCGTATAACTCCAGTCACTTGGGCTGTGTCAGTTAAAACATCAGTCAACTATGTGAGGCAAAATTCGAGAGCAAAAATTAGCAGAAAAAAAGTGAACAATTGCTAGACACGTCTTGCTGTACAAACAGTACAATAATGAATGACTAAAGAACTTTTCTAGCATCCATTTACTAGAGATACTGTGCATTGCTTCTGAGTTCTGACGAAACCTATTTATCCAGATTTTAGTGTTAGACATCTGGATCCTCAACTAATTAAGTTTCCAGTAAGTATTAAGCCAAGAAAATGTGTCACACCCATTGCCTTGCTTTTCTAGGGAAATATGTTTTGATTGTGCTAAGGCTAGGCCATGGAAAATCTATATACTCTGAATTAAACATTAAAAGAACTCAGGTTTTAGATAATTAAACATATGCAGTGTAGTTAGTAGTAAGGAAATGATTTTTAAGAGCCCCCACCAACAACACCTGCTAGTATGATTTTCTATAAATCATTGAACTATAAAAAAAGTTTCTGGAGAATGAAAGCCATCATTTACTCTCACTTCTCAGAGAAACTTTCAATATTGAATATAATCATAGAAACATTAAGCATATTTATTTTTCTTTCCATTGTCAGCTCAACTATCCTTTAACTCAAATATGAACATAAAAATATAGTAATTCAGACAACATTACCTAGACCAGATACCATGGACAAGGACAAGAAGATGATCAGGATCATTCTTCTGATTCACAGTGGTTTTAACAGGAGACTTTCCCTGAGTGGTAGTACTCATAGCTTGAGCTCTAAGGCTCTCCTGTCGCTGTTCTCTGTTAGCACCTGCAGAAGTTCATCTCCAGCATTAATATAAATCAAAAGAAAAATTTGAACAACAAAGCAAGAGGGAAGAGAATGAAAGCCTAAATGAACAAATATTCTACTATCAATAAAGAGAAAAAGGAGGCAATTTTCTATCTCAATATATTTGTTCATGAATATAAGGTCAGTCATAATAAGTATGATACATTCTCTCTCCCTTTTCCTCACCTTACTCTAGTTTCAAGATGAGTGACCGCTGACCATAACTTCCAAAATCCTAAGCAGTTATGACACTAACGCAGTAACGCCAATACACTAAACAGCTTATAAGCTAACAAGTGATAACCAATGCAAAAATATGAAAACAGTGTCTCATTTGATTTTGAGGTGTGTAATTTAGAAACATAAAAGTCGAACACGGTATCCGACACTATATAAAATACAACTTGGATGTGTGTAGTTTTGGAACAAGGAGAGATATAAAACTCAGAAAAGACAATATAAAACTCGAAAATCGTATATACATAGATGTTGATATTGGATTTTGTGTCCAACAAACATTTCCGTTTGTTTTCTAATCTAACGTCACAAACAAGCTCTTCATCTTAAAAGTAAATCCGCAAAGTACCTACCTACTGAACTAAAACTGGGTATTCTGACATCCAAATTAAGACCAGACCAACAAGATTACACAATTGATCGTGGTTTCAAGTTCTACAAAGACAATCTCAACCGCAATTTCAAAGCTTTTTACTTCTCTACAAGACTACAACCACAATTCAGGCTATATTTAACCACAATTCTCTGTAATATCAAAGATTGCGATGCAGACTGCAATTTAAAACCATTCAATTGGTCAAAAACACGAGTACATCACACACTCATCATGGCTTTAGACATTAAAATGTACGAAACCACGATCAAATTAAAACAGAAATTCTGTAATTTCAATATCCCACAAATTTACCCAATTAAAGAATAAGTTAAACAAAAATAAAAGCTCGAGGCTGTAGAACAAAGGAATAACCTAAAATTCATTTAAGAAAAAGGGGAATTACCAGAAAGGGAAGTGAAAATGGAGTTAGGGGTGGATGATGAAGAACAGCAGGGGGAGGATGAAGATGAAGGTTGAGAAGAGGAGCGATTAACAATTCGTGGGGAGTAATTACAGCGAGCGTAAATCAAAGGGGATGCTGCCATATATATAGAGAGAAATATTTTTCCTCTTTCTCTTTATTATCTCACAGTTTCCAAATACTTATTATATCTATCTGGTTCCAATTTGAGTGCAATGCTAGTAATTATGAAGATGAAAGATTTTGATAAGTAAACGATGTGTGGTGTGATAGGGAAATGGTAGCGCCATGCCAAAGGTGTGTCAAAACAGAACCATCGTTCGTTCATTCATCTCTGACTGAAGACTGTGTCTTGTGAGTTGGGATGGCGCCAGGTCAGCTAGTGCTTGCCAATCAGGTCAAGACACCAAAGATTGATTAATTTTTTATTAGGTATATTTTAATATTTCAAAAAGCTAAAATTATCAGCTTTGAACTCTAGCTGCTCCGGTGTTAATTAGATCTCTAACTGTGTGAGTGTACACATTCTATAACTGCACTGAAACTCGATATATGTGAGGAGCCTCTCTTTTTTGACCAACGGACACTACACGTCACGCGCAGTCAACAATATAAGTTCAAGGTTTTAAATGAAGTTGCATGATGGTATATGAGTACGATAAAAGAATGGGGAAATTATAATAACCCCGTCAGTTCTATTTAAATACAACTAACTTCCCCTCAATTTTTTAAAGTATAAAAAACATCCCCTCCAGTTACACTCCTAAAACAGAAACCTTCTCAATTTTAGCCATCATCTTCATCACTCTTGTTCGCCTTCACTCGTCTTTGACCTTACTCCTTGTCGTCGTCACTCACTTTCACTAATCCGTTATCGTCGGTTTGTGCACCATCGTTCTCCTAGTCCGTGTTGTCGTTCTTACTTTTCATGTCGTATTTCTTGCCGCTTGCATCGTTCTTGCGTTTGTGGCGTCCTTCTCGCTGTTCTCATTCTTGCATATATACAGACAACAAAGAACTCAAATGCCACATCTACTTGGATCGCAAGTAAGTTAGAAAGCAAGTTAAAGGCTGACTCAAATATGAGTTATGTGGGTATGAAACAAGAATTGTTGGATAACTTTGGCATATAACCAAGTAACGTAGTGATGGAAATATTTACTGGTTTATTTTAGACGATTCTATAAATATTTAGTGGTTTATATAGCATGGTAATTTATTTATGAAGATTTTGGATATAATTACTAGTTTATATTAGCTATTGGTTTATTTAGATACTAGTATATATTGGAGATCTTTCTAGTTTATACACTGGGAGATATATTATTTCAATATATTCTATACCAACATCATCTTGCTTCCTGTGATTAAATCGATGTACTTCTAACAAATAACAATAATTATAGCTTACAAACTTATAACAACAAATTAACAACCATGTTTTGGACCCAAAAAATGCACCTTGTTGGTCATATGACAGAACTACCGAATTTAATAATGAAGCCATAACTATGCAAACTCTTTGACAATATCAATCTCCTGCTAAAAGAATCACTGCATCCAGATTACCTTCCCAATTATACTAGCTGCTATTAGTTCTAAAATGGCTATTTGGTTGATTTTGCTTCATGTGAATTTGAAGAAATATTTTGGATGTCAATTGAGTGTTATCATATGCCAAAATATATTTGTATGATGTATCGGGTGAATAAGCATGCTTCGAAGAGGTCACTAAAATGAGGGAATCAAGCTTGTAATCAACATATAATTGACTTAAAATGAACCATATTTGAATTTGACGCTATGCTGTTCTAAGAAATGAAAAAGCAAAGTAAAATTACTTGTAACTTGTTAGCCATATATTAAAAATGAATTTATTAGAAAAAATAAATAGACTAAGAAATAAACGGGGTTAACGAAGAGGGGAGATATTTATCTACTAGATGAGAATTTAAGGGAAGTTAATGTATATTTTAATTAAACTAGTGTGGTGATATTTTAAAAGACCTTAAAGGAAGATGAGTGTAATTTTTCCTAAAAGAATTATTGTTTGATGAACACTTCAGTTTTGTTGGATGGAATACTCACACCTCTAATTGTTTAATGTTATATTTAACTATTTTAAATTAAATTTAAATTTTGAATATCAAAATAACAGTATCCAACAAATTTTCAAAGTACCAAATATTTTATACATGAACATTGTGGTACCTATCTTTAATTATAAATACTTTGTTTAAAATAATGTCTTTTAATATCATTCCCATGAAATTAGAACCTTAGGTTTAGTTAGAGCTCATTGTAAAACTTTTCCATTGTGAACTTGTGACATCTAGTTGACTAGTTATTTTTTTATGAGCAGAAATTGAAATTGGTAATGGGAGATTCAAAATACTCATATATAAACCGTACATTCTTTCTTAACCTCATACATTATACATCAACCAGTTTAAGTAGAGGTTGTGCAACTAGGCTCTAGCCTTCAAGAAAGCAAGGAAAAATTACATTTTCCATTCAAGAACGGAGAGGAAAAATTACATTTTCCAAATTCATTTTATCAACTGCTAAAATAATAAATAAGCTAAACAAATTGATTGAAATATCTCAATATACACTCTCTAACACACACTCTTTTATTTGCTCACAAAATATATCGATATTTGCTCTTTTGTGTGCAATTCCGAGATGTATTGTGAATAGCTAGACTATATCGAGATGTATTGCACACTCTCTAACACACTCTCTTTTATTGATTGAAATTTACATGAGTTCCGCCAAATTGGGTGGGTCTCACTTAAATTTTGTGGGACTAATATGAATTTCAATCAACAAAAGAGAATGTGTTAAAGAATGCATTGTACTCGTTGTAATAACTATTGTCTTGACATATGTTTAATAGGAAGACCATGATCTACCATTTTATTTAGGTATTATAAATTTTGTGGATTCATAACTCTAAAAATTGTTAAATAATGCTAAAAAATTTAGACAAGTTCTACTATATATAAAAAAAATAAAAATAAACGTATATTGGTACTATGAACATTTTGACTAATAATTTTTTATAATTTATTTACATCGACATTATTGTAGTATTTATTAAAGTTGACTAAATTAAGAGTTTTTGTATATTTATTTATTCAATTTTAATCTTAGTAATTAAATAAATTATTTTCGTAATTGAAATTAAAATTATAACAAAAAACGTCATTTCAAAATAAATCTAAAAGATAAAACTTAAAAATTTGAACATCATTTTATTTATAGTTGACATATCATTCAACTAACTATTAATGATTTAATTTTATACCAAATATATTAATTTTTAAATATGTCATATAAGTCCATAAATCTAAAGAATTATGTTAGATTTCTATAGATATTTCTTCCGGTGGGATGCGCAGAAATAAATACTAGTTAAGTTACATATAGAAGCATATCTCTAGTAGTCTAGTGTGGTTATCCAAGAACCATGCTTAAAGATTAAAGTGAAAGTTGCATAAAACATATGCTACATTATTTTATGATACGCAGAACACCAACCATTTATTTCCATGAGTACTTATATTACATCATTCTTTAATAAGAAAAAAAATATTAAAAAGAGTACAACGTGTACTTCTACCGATTACATAGTAATGATAAAACCCTTGATTAATTTATTCTTGACCTAAAGTGGAACTAATACTTGGGTTACTAGATGTAGATTTGACTGGGTAAAGAGCCGCAATATTGATTCCACACACCCCATAACTTTTACCAGTGTTCCTTTTGATCCACATATAACCGTCCATTCCCCATTCCGTGCCCCATGAGTTCTTCAAGATCCAATAATCTTCACCATTTACTGAATCATAACCCACTAATAACGCGCAATGATTTGTAGATGTAACCTCTGTTGGGCAATTAGGACCATCAAATACTCCCTGCCAATAGATATATTTATTAATAAGAAAATTAGTGATGTCTTCTTAATTTTAAATTAATAAATTGATTTATCTATTGTATTAAAAAAAATAAATTATATAAAATAACATTCTTCAAATTTAATCCTTATAAAAAATTTGTAGGCATCTCCAACTTTTAGTTAGTATTTAATAGTAGTCCTTACGAAGTAGAGACTAAATGCATGTAATTTATGTAAAAAACCGAATATTAAACATAAATTATAAAAAATACAAGAATGAAATTTGAAAAAATTTAATTTTTACTAGATAAAAAATGAATGTATACTAATAATTAATATGAATCAATAAGTGTATAACTAATAGCGTATAATCATTAAACAAATCCAAAATATATTTAACACTTACGTGTGAGTAATGATGAAAGTCATCGTCCGCATATAAACAAACAGTAATAGGCTGGTTAGCAAGTGCACACAATAGTCCATCGTCTGATTGCTCCACGCTATTATATGAATCAATGGTACTAATTTTAATGATTTGAATCTACAATGAAGAAAGGGGTGATTAAATAAGTAACTGAAAAATGAAAGGTAATTTAGTTTTAAAAAGTTGAATATTTATAGAAATTAAGGAGACCTGTGAGGCTTTGCATTCTCCCTTGTTTGCCGTATAAGGATAATTATTATCTATAGCCATCCCTTTGTTATTTATAACCCAATCGAATGCTTTGGTCACCCATCCAAAACTTTGACAACCGGCATTATCAGGTTCACAATCAACAAGCTCTTGTGGCGAAAGGTCGACAAGCCTCCCTGATACTATTGCACTTATTCCTTCTAAGGCACCTACAGCTGTGAATGCCCAGCAACTTCCTGAAAAATACAAATCAAATGTCATAATAATTCACTTTTACTTTATGTATTTCGGATTATCATTTTTATTTATCTCAAGTACAAATGACTTATAATTCAATTTCTATTAATAAAACATATACCATATATTACAAAATTTCTGATTTTGAAATTAAGTTTTTGACCAATATCATAATAATATAATATAAAGCAAACACCAACAGTAACTAAAAGTAATTACTAAACTTTGATCGGAATTTTTCTATAACTAACTGTTTTTTTCTTCTTCCAAATATAAATATAAATTTAAATCTCTACCTTAATTAAAGATGATTTTCAAAATAACTTTCAATTTTGTTTTAACAACAGATTAATTTATTTGTAATAGATTTATGTTTCAATTTAAAACAAGGAACATGAATATTGAAACTAAAATTTTATTAAGTTAATATAATATAGATATTTATGAAACTCAAATAAGTGACAAATTAAATCAAAATAAAAGGTCTAGTCTATTCAACTAGGAGTGGGAATAGACTAGATCGTCCGTTAGAAGTTTATGGTCTGACCTACTTATAGACTAGTCTGGTCTGGCCTGTTTCATAAAAAAGTTGGGCTCATGTTTTTTTAAAATATATTAATTTAAATAGGATCAGACTCAAGTTTATAAAAAAGTCTATTAGACCGACCTATATATATATATTATTTATTAACATTGTTATTATTTATTAATATTAGTATTTGTTATTTTAAATTTACTAATTATGAATTCATTTTGTTTCTTTATTTTTTTGGAAGGTTGTTGCAGACTTGTTAGTTATAATTTTATTAGTTTTCCTTATATTTATTATTTTATTAGTTTTTTTTATATATAAAGATCTAGTTTAGCCTATTTTAAAAAAATATAAAATATATTATTTAAATGATTTAATGTAAAATAGGTTTTCAGATCCATACTTTTAAAAAAATGTCATGTCAGGTCGGGAAAAAAAACCTATGATAAGTAGGTCAGACTCAAACCTAAAAATTTAATCGTATGTCAGACTAAAGTTTTTTAAAGTCTGGTCTAGCCTAATCTCACCCTTATATTCAACAAAACACAATAAAAAAAATAGATAAAAGAGACATACTAAATAAGTACTATGGTCCTACAAATGACTATAGTCGTTCTGCTGGTCTAAGTAAGACGACCTTAATTTAAATTTTCTAGAACTAGCTATATTAATTAAAATAAAATAATAATTTATCAAATGAAAAATATATGTTTTATTAGAACATAATTTAGGTGCAATTTTTGTGTTCAATAGTATATAGAAGAACTGTTTTAAACTCCAAATTAATTAAAAATAATAATGCAATTATAATTAGTGAACACACCATTAGTACATCACTTAAGTTTGTGCCAATTTATAATAGTTCATGTAAGTATCAATTAAGATCTTGATTATCGTATTATTTTGTGTGTGAGGGTAGTAGAATCATTGTGACAAATATAAATCATGCAAACAGAACAAACTTACCACACTGCCCTTGATTCTTGACACTAGTTACAACTCCTTTTGTCCTCCAATCCAAGGAAGAAGGTGCACTACATGTTGAGTCACGAACAACACCATCCACCTTCATCTTATCAATGTTGGTGGACATGTCAACGTCGTGTAAATACATTTCTTTGAATTCATTGGCACTCCAATCGGAAAAGTTGGTCAAACCAAGAAGGAAGCCATGAGGTGACTTTCTCTTTGCATTAGTTTCGGTAATATACTTCAAATTTGAATGAAAAATGTCAAATTTCTTTGACATCTCTTCTAGGTCTTTGTAGACACGTCCATTATCTTTTCTCCATTGTTGGAATAGTTGTATCGCTTCATCTTGAGTTGGAAGCTTATCAAGGTTAGGACCCAATATAGAGGAGTATTTGGTTGGGGTACCATAACATGAAGAAAGACATAATGTAGTGAAAATAATGAAGAGGAGAAATAGGTTTGATGTGTGAGAAATCATCATTTTATTAATAATGTAATTAAAATAATGAAGATGAGAAGTAGTTGATGAAATGTTGTATAAGAGATGTGTATTCTTGTATATTTGTTCCACCTCTTTACAGGGAGATAATCATAAATTAGTTTAACAATTGGCTGACACTATAATAGTATTACCGTCTATTTGTAAAAATCATTATTTTTTTACTCTTTAAATATAATATTTATAAATATATTATTACTAAATAGGACTTCTACGGTATATTAAAATTAATATGTTTTACTACTATCAAAATTAAATCACCAATAGTTAAAAAATATGTCATTTATATATTAAAACTCTTAATTTAGTCAATTTTAATAGATACTATGACAATGTATACATAAGCAAATTAAAAAAAAATTATTGATCAAAAAATCTATAATACACATTCTATTTTTTATAACCGTAGAACTTGTCATTATTAAAATTTATATTTCATAATTTTATTACGTGAAATTAAATGTTTTGTATTATTCCTATTATATATTCATTTTATTTAAATATACAAGTATTAATATACTCGTTGTTGTATTAGTATTTTATTCACCATAGTTTGAATTTCAAATCTTTTAAGTCTTATTTTTTCTTTACAAACAATCTTTTTAACTCTTTCAACTCTTCAATGTTTCCTACAATAGAAAATTAAATGTCTATATTTTCACTTACATATTATTTTATTTTTTAATTAACTTATATGCAATCTTCCTCTTTATATATACCTGGTGATTAACTTGGAAAAAATTTGTTTGAAAAAATAGATATTTAGTGAGGCTTATCGTGCAACATTGCACACGTTAAAAGAGATAATTCCCTCATTATAACATTCTTACTTATTTACTATCTCGTTTTTTAATATTTATTTTTTCCTATAATAAAATAATGATTGTTTTACCTTTAATACTTCAATGACTTTTTTATACTTCAATGACTAATGTCTTTTATTTTATAACATATTAGTCTTTTCTATAATGAATTAATCAAATAATGATTGTTTTGCCTTTAATACTTCAATGACTTTTTTATAATGTATTTTAATATCTTTTATTTTATAACATATTATTAGTCTTGTTTATAATGAATTAACCAAATAATGATTGTTTTGCCTTTAATACTTCAATGACTTTTTATAATGTATTTTAATGTCTTTTATTTTATAACATATTATTATTATTATTATTATTTCGTTATTATTATTATTATTATTATTATTATTATTATTATTATTATTATTATTATTATTATTATTATTATTATTATGATATGCGGTGAATCTGATGTGAATCATCTAAATGACAATTATGGAATTTAAGTATTTTAATTAATTATTCTGACTTTTTATTATATAAAAAAATTTAGTTGAACAAAAATAAATTTAGTTGCCATTTATATTTTGAAGCGAAAGTGGACTTTCTTACATCCACTAAAGAATTATGGGTTACTTTATAATTAAAGGTTATGTCGCTAAGAAATTAAGACAAAAATAATAAAGAGAATTTGATAATAGTTCAATAAAGGAATTACGTAATAACTAGGATTAAATTAAAAATTAAGGTTGGATTCGATGTTAAGCTCTTCCTTAACATTTTTCTTATTATAAATATTCAATACCATTTTTCTTGTTAGTTTTAAAAATCATTTCAATTAAGTCGGAAACATTTTGTTCAATTTTAGTAATTTATTATAATTCGAAAATACAACGCAATCCTTGAGTTCGAACCCGGTGTTACCGAGTTACCCTTTTATTCTTATTTATCTTTAATCATTAATTAATTTAATGAGTTATTGGATATAGTTTGTCGATTTTAATTCTTGAATTTAATGAAATGTTTATATTCTTATTTCATTGATTAAGTTGAGATTTTTCATAGTTTTGCAATGTTTCGTCGATTAAGTATAGTCCTGAATTTAGTGAAAAATCAACACGACATATGTAAAGTATTTTCTTTATATTTGGAGTTCTAGATGTACAAATGGAATCAAATCAAGTCCAAATGAAAGCTAAAGTTCATAGCTACAACTTTCACGAAGACACCAGAACCAAAATTGTACCAAAAACAGTAGAAAAATGCAATAAAAGTCAGACAACATATGATGTACCATGGAGCGCAAATACATGCGTCTGGGGCGCATTTTTGCATTATTTTGACAATTTGTTTTTGTCTAGGAGCGCTGGAGTGCATGACGCGATGAAGAATGCATAAAAGTGCATTTTTCTCACTTTTTAGGCATCTTTTTCTCTATTTTGAAGTTTGGAGACTTGTGTCGTAGCAGAGAAACTCAAAGGAAGCTGGTTCTAATACCATTGAAGGAGTTTATCAAGAATCATTCATGAATCTCTCTTGTAATTCTTCTTTAATCTAGATCTTTTGTATCTTTGTTACGAGTAACTAAACCTTATTTGTTAGGGATGAGTGAATCAAGATGAAACTCTTATATGTCTGATTTGATTTCTAGTTATATGAATGAGTTTATTGAGTTATTTTTCTCATCTATGTGCTTAAAGCTTTTTATTGTCTGATCAACTTTGAACTGTTTTACGATTTGTATTTTAAAATGAAAGTGAACTTTACGAATACTTGAGATGAAAAATTCATGATTTTGTAGTGTAGGGATAAATGCAAGTCATGAAGTCAATTTAATTATTTGCAGAGGTAATAGTTTAATAAGAGAATTTTTTGTACTATGAAGCTTAATTCTAATTTTAAATCTACTAAGGAATTAGGGGTTACTTTGGAATTAAAGGTTATATCATTATGGAATTAGGGCAAGAATAATAAATAGAGTTTGGTAATAGTTCAATAAAGGAATTTAGTAACTAGGATCAAATTAAAAACAATATTGGATTCGAAGTGGAGCTCATCCCTGAGACAATCATGTATGTAGGGATTTAAATAGTCTAAAGTGAATAAACTCTATAGTAATAAAATCAAAAATTATTATTATAATAAACTCATGATTAATTGATTACGATGTACCTATAAGACCCGTTTGATGCACAGAATAGAATAGAGACATGATATGAAATAAAACTGGATAATGATAAGATAATGACATGATAAACATTATCATATCACGTATTTGATACACACGTGATAACTAACATGATAACAATATTTTATTTTGTCATGTATTCGATACATATCTCATCATGACATGATATAATATATATTATATTTAAAAACAAAATTACCATTGTGAATAACTACATACTAATTTTTTAAAAATTAACTTATTATATTTTAAATACTATAAATTAAAAAAAAAATTAAATAAGTAATGAAAAAATTTTATATTTAAAACTATCAATTGAAACTACTAAATAAACAATTTAATTTTTAAAAAAAGAATCATGAGTAACCAAATAATTCTATTTTATTTGTTAGAATGTAAATAAAGATATGATATATATTATATATAAATCGCAAAAATACCCTTGTAAACAAATAATATTTATTTTAAAATTTAAATTAATTTTTATATTTATAATTTTGAATACTAATTTATTAAATTATATAAAAAAAAGACAAAACTACCCTTGTTATAAAAGCATAAACGTTTTTTTGAATTAATTATTAATATTTTATTTTTAAGTTTAACATCTAATTCTATTAATAATTTTTATATTTATATTTGATTAAATTTACATTTTTATAATTTAGATTATATTTTATAAAAAAATTATATTTATATTTTATTATATTTTAAATTATATTTTATAAGGATAATTGAGTAAATTATTGTTCTTCTTGTTGGTTTATAATGCGGCTCATATTTATGATAGAAATTTCAACTAGAGAGACGTGATAGAGTTCTGGATTAACTTATCATATCCTATTTATTAAACACTAAATTCAGACATTATATGATAATTTATTTCTATCATGTCTCTTATTATGCCTATCAAATGAGCCCATAATACTTATCTTTAATTGGTTATTCAATAGTTGATATCACTCATTTTACTCTCTAAAGCGACTTTATCGGTTTAGAGGAGTTGGATCTTGTATATAGATAAATATAAAAGGTTATCTAAATCTTAAAAAACAATTTTCCTCCAAAAGTATGTCTGATTTTGGATTTTGAAAATTCAACGGAAAGATAATTAGTCATTTGATAATTATTTTAACTAAAAATCTTATTTTAAACATCATTTATTCATTTAAAATTAAATTAAAAAAACTATAATTATGGTTTTTTTAAAATTAATTATATTATAAAAAAAAAACTTATAAAAAATATCTAATATATTAGTCATTTCAATTATTGTTTTAAACAAAGCATCATTTTATGCATGAAAATAGTTTATGTCAATCTTACATCTTTAAAAAACAAATATATAGCGACATGTCAACTGTGAATTTTAATAATGCTGTCAACTTACCAATTTCCTTAGCAAAAAAAATCATTAGTTAGATGATGACCTGTAGATTTATTCGATATGAATGCTTAATTATTTTTCTATGATAATGGAAACAAAATTATTACTATTTTATTATCAATAACATTACTATTTTTTATATAACAAAATATATATATATATATATATATAATTTTTATGAAACTGTAAATTAACAATCTACATCTTTTTTATTTGAACAAAAAAATATTATTTACTATTTTAAATAAGTAACATGAAAATATAATTTTGTAAGTTTCATTTTAAGTATTAATGATTATAAGAGGTGTAAATGGTTAAACTACCATTTAATTATTAAATGTACATTAACAACCTATACCTTTTCATTTAAATAAAAAAATCTCTTTACTTATTTTAAATAAGAAAAATTAAAGGATAATCTTATAAATTTTATTTTAATTATTTCTTAATTATTCACACGAAACAAAATATAACTTTTAAAAAAAATCTCTTTACTTATTTTAACTAAGAAAAATTAAAGGATAATCTTATAAATTTTATTTTAAATTATTTCTTAATTATTCACACCAAACAAAATATAATTTTTTGATAAAAAATCCTACATATGTGAAAAATTGTCATTAATCCCCAAAAACCACTTTAGTTTGTTTACATATAAATTGTATTTAATAGTGTATTTAATTATTTTATTTATCAGAAAATGTTTTTTTTACTCGTATTTATTACAAATCTTGGAAAAACGAACGAAGTAACACAAAATTGTAGGATTAACTTATTAATGGTAGTTACTAATTTTTTATGGCATCGTAGGTTTTAAAATTAAAGAAAATAATGAAGAGGAAAGTGGATGAAATAGGATTATAGGAGATATGAGCTTTCGGTTATAAAATAAATTAGCTATTTCTCGTTCAACTTAGAGTCCAAGATTTATTTTGACATTAAAGAGAGAATGTTGTTGGTTTTTTTTTTGTTATAAAAAATTTGACAAATCTTAACAAAATGTGGTATATCGTAGATCATTACTTAAAATCACCTAAAATTCATTATTGATGATAGTTTTTGAAAGTGTAACTTAACATTGTCATAATCATTAATAGACCACGATGTCAGTTTCATAAGTTGAGTTATAAAAAATATATTTATTTCTCTACTTTTTAAATATCGAAGTCATTATCTCTATAATAAAACTTAAGAAGATCTTGTCACGATCGCATTTAAAATTTTAAATAACTTTGTCCTTAAATCCTAATTCAATTGATCAAAATTGATATTGTTAGGTTGGACATCAATATCGGTTGGAACTCGAGACTTTGCAATTGTATGTGTGAGTTTCTAGTAATATATTTATCATTTCATTTAAAAAAAATTAAATATATTTTAAAAATTAGTTTGATAAACTTACGTATAAAGTGGTCACCAAGCATACGCCATTCTACCAATTTTTTTTTTGTTTTCTCATAAATTTCCTCCATTGGAGATAATTATATTCAATGTGTGTCAAACACTAAATATGGATACTTCAGCGAGATTTGAACTCGAGTTCAGCACGTTGTGAGAGTCTATCCCCTTCAGGTAGACCCAATCCCAGCTGGTGCCAATTTGTAAAGATGAGTCAACTTCTAAAACTCTAGGCAAAATACATCTTACGATGTTTTAAGCTATACGAAAATTACATATTAACCCTTTATCTTTTTTTGTAACAAATTAGTCCTTTATTTTTTTTTGTCAAGTTCGTCATTTATGTTTATAAATATTTGCACCGTTGATCTTAATTTCAAACAAGCAAAATTGAAACCTCAAACTCTCTCAATTTTTTCAAAAAACTCTTGTAATTCTTAAAGGATTTTAATTGCATTAATCTTAAGTACATAACCGTCAATCAATTTTTAGAAAAATAATTAAACAAGAGAAAATTCAAGTGAGATACATATTAGGATTCTTGAAATTAAATACAAAATTATATTAATTCAGATCACGAAATCACATAAAAATTTATTATGTTGTTATTTGTATGATCGATAACATAATTCATAGTAAAATTTGAAAAATCTCTAACTACAAATGATTAAAATGAAATTAAGACTAAAAGTAGTTCAACATCATAACATTTACAAACAAAAAAAGACTAATTCTTTACATAAATAATTAAAAGATCAGTATGATATTTTCGTGTAATTTAAAAGACTCCTCAATATATTTTGCTAGAAATCTAATATGTCTATTATGGGCTAACATACTTACTGTTGCAATTACCTTCCACAGCTTCAATCCGTCACATACATGCTACCAACATATGATAAATAAATTGCATATATATATATATATGTTTGGTCGTTTAGTGTTTTATTTTATTTTTGGTAATTTTTTTGTTTCAATTTTAACTCTATAAACTCAAATTTGTTTTAAAATTATTTATGCTGTTAATGACGGTTAAAAAAAATATAAATGACATACACAGAAGAAATAAAAACACAAAAAGTGTAAATTTAAGGGACAAAAAAACACACAAACTTACAGAGATAAAATATATATATTTTTATTTGATTGTCGTCTCCATAAATTTACATTTCATTTATTTATTTTTGTCTTTTTTTTATTTGTCGGCTCAACTTTTTTTTAACTGCTACTAATAATAAAAACCATTTTAAAATAACTTTCAATGTTAAAATTGGAAGAAAAAAAATTGCAAAGAAAAAAATCGCTTATCACATAATCAAAGGAATTGCTATTATATAGGAGCATTTGTATTTGTGTCTGACATTTTTCTTTTGGCTGACAATGACATGTTTTTATTCATCTCATGATCTCATGATTCTTAGCATATTCGAATATACCAACACTAATCACATAACTTTACACGCTTGCACTTATAAAATTTAACAACCGATTCTTTTTCCAATTCTATGTAGAAAGGAAAGCGACTTAAATTCAGGAGCACCAATCATGATAAACAATTACTTGTATAAATGTCAAATTAATATATTATTTTCTTTTAAATTAAAAATTGATATAATTCTCTGTAGGTTGAATCTAGACGTAGACACCACATACATATCCAATTAAATAACCTGACTACATAAGGAAATTTTAGGAATTAATCCCAATTTCTTAGTTCTGCGTAATCAAATGACACGTACTAAAGACACTACGACGTAATATTAGGTATATGGACCGAACCAATGTTTCTTTTCTATTAAACAAACATGAATGTTATACGATTGAGAATGAATAACAAAATAATACAGTAAAACAGAGCACAATGATAATTAGAATTACTATTTTGATTAAAAAAGAGCCTAACATGAATACCTGAACTATATAAAGGATACGTTGCCGGTCCTCTGAATGTTTAGAATATGCGAAGTTTCAACTTTTTAAGAGCACTAAAATTTTATTTTTATGGTAAAAAAATGTTGTATATAAAATATATAGTAAAAAAATATTAAAATTTGAGTAGTTCAATATTTTTTATTATTAAATTTTAAATTTATGAATTGTTGGGTATTTATCATTGAATATGTACGAGAAATGATGGATCTTGTCTTTGAAGGAGTAATTTAGTACTTTGGTTAAGAACATTGAAAGACTTACATGCAAAAGTCAATCTTTGGCATTAACATTTTCTCCTCCCCTTAACATACATACTAACTATTACCTTTAGTCTTTCAAAAAGAAAATGATGGATATTATTTTATCCTTATACTAAAATTAAAAACCTAAAAAATAAAAAGATTTTGTTTATCAATTATTTTACTTTTATTACTCATTGGTCCGTAAAATTTATAAAGAAGAACAAAAAAATTCAAATTATTTTTCATAAGAACTTCTTTTTTCAACAATTCTTTTTCATTATTGTCTCAAAAAATATTATCTTGTTGAGATGATTGTTGAATGGGATATTGTCATGCAAAAGCATGTTAATCGCTTCAAACATAATGAAATTATATCATTATCTTAGTCATAAGATCCAATATGAGTTGATTAATATGTATACAAAAATAACGAATTAATTAATATCACATCAAATATAATGAAATTCATTATCATTATACGACTTATACAAAAAACTATATAAAAAAATTATAGGAACCAAATTCAAATTTTGCACATGGCACCAAAATTTTCAGAGATTGTCTTGAAACGCTAACAATAGTTATCACTTAGAGTTCATATACAAGGATATAAGGTTGACTTGATGAATAAGGTGGATGAGTTAAAGATTGGTGTGATAAAAAGATCACACATTTGATCTCACCCACAACATAATTTTAACAATTGCTAAACATAACATTGAATAAAAAAAAAAACTAAGAGCTTTGGTGGTAAGTCGTAATCAACAAATACGGTAGAAACTACAACATGAAAGTCATATATAATTATCATATCACGTTTTAATTCAACATTTAATAAATCAATATGATATATATAAGTCAAGCCAAAATATTGTCTTTCTAGTTAATTAGAATTTTTATTATGAATATCAGGTAGGTTAAAAACAAATATAAGAACAATAATTTATTTAGTCACTATTATAAAATATAATTTCAAATATATAAAATTAAAAACTAAAAAGATATAAATATAAATTACAAAAATTATATATTAAATATAAAAATAAATATTAATAATTAATTTTAGAAAAACCTGTGATTTTATCACAGATGTAGTTTTGTTATTTTATACAATATAATAAATTATTATTCAAAAATATAAAATACGAAAATTAATCTAAATTTTTAACTTAAATATAACTTTTTACAAGAATAATTTTTCTATTTATATATAATATACATCATTATCTAACAAGTAAAATAAAATTATTTAGTTACTCGTGATTTAAAAAAATAATGATTTTAGTTATACATTTTTTTCATTATTCATTTTATTGTTTTTACTAGTATTTTTTGTTAGTCTATAATATTTAAAAGTATTGTAAGTTTATTTGAAAAAAAATAGTATGTAATTAATTCAGAAATGATAATTTTGTCGTGTATATATATATATATATATATATATATATATATATATATATATATGTCATGTTATGATGAAATATGTATCAAACAAGTGACATAATAAAATAATATTATGTGTTTATCAAACATAAGATATGATAATGGTTATTATGTTATTATCTTGTTATTATCCAACTTTATATTATATTTTATCTCTATTCTACCACGTACATCAAACAGACTCTTATCGTCCTTACCATCTCCTATTAGCTAATGCACCTGATGCTTTGGGTAGGGGGTTCTTCTACTCGTCATTTTACCGTTCAAAGTGCATACAAATTGCAACAAGGCAGTTTCGAAAGTCCGAAAGGTGATTGAAATTTTATGTGGATTTGGATAGGCCCCGACCAAATTTAGATAGTTATTTGGTTGGTTGCTCAAGAGAGGATTCTTACCAATTTTTGGAGAAGAAAATGGGGAATGAGTGTATCTTTTTTTTTTTTTGCTGGCGTTGTAGGAGAGATGACGAGATAACTATTCGCGTTTTGCGTGATTGTGTGCACGTCACTCTGGTATAGATTTCCGTTACACCCTCTTATTTTACTATTGACTTTTTTCTCTTTTGATTCCAATAATTGAATTTTCAATAATCTCAATAAATTTTGGATCGTAGCTACTATTGATAGTTGGAAGACAACTTTCATGAATACATGTTGGTCCTCGTGGAACTGACGAAACAAAGCTATTTTCTGGATTTCAAACCACCTCGTATTGGTGGATGCATTTTCTTCGTCTCTACTCGCAAAGTAAGGACACAATCTATATTGGCTGTAAAAAGCCTCCTGATGGTTGATCATGATGGTTGGTTAAAGCTCAAATATGATGATACTTGCAAGAGAAACAGATAAGTATCAGTTTGTGGTGGTTTTTGCGTAACTCAAAAGAGAGATGGATCAATGGCTATAAAAAGAAGATTGGATTGGGTTTGTAACGCTCTTCAAGCTGAAACGTGAGACTTGGAGGGAACAAATTTCATATCTCATAGTGAAGACCGACTCCAAAATCTTTATAGACACGAATATGGACAATTGCAATTTTCATGAGAATGTTTCTATCTTTGTGCAACACATTTTCAAGCTTTTGAATTATGATCGGGTAATTCAGGTTCTCCATAACTAAAGGAGGGCAACAAGTGTGTTGATTGGCACACTACTTTAGTTTTTCTTTGAACTCGTTTACTTGATTTATTGTGGATAATCCTTCTAGTGACCTTAAAATTATTTTTGACAAATGATGTCAAAGAATATACCACTATTTTTGTTGCTTTTTCTTATTAGACTTTTACTCTCATTTGAAACAAAAAAAAAATTATAAAATAACTAATAAAAATACACTTATGCAACATCTGCACATAATATTAAAAATGAATAATTCGAAATCGGATCGAATTATTTATACCTAGACACCCCAATGTTTTTTAAAAAGAGCTATTTTTACCCCTATGTTTCTAAAAAGTTACACTTATGTCCAAAAATTTACTTATGAAGAAGATTCTCTATAATTTAAGTAAAAGCCCAATTTAAGTAGAAGCCCAATTAATTGGGCAGCAAGCCCATTTGTGAGCACGGAGTGGGTCAATAATTATTCTCCAACAACTAATAAGGTGATCAATAAAAAATTGGTTTTTGTGACATCACATTATTACACGCTGACCCGACATTAAACCTCTAATTACATGCTTAAGAGACTTCATTTGTTGGTTGAGAAAACTTCGATTGGCCAGGAATAATTTATTTCGTGTGTCTAGTATATTTTCAAACAAAGATTAATAACTGGTTAAACAATAATAACAATTTCATTAATGTATCATAGTTATGAAAAAACAGACCCGATTTGTGCTAGTGCTACCCACGCCGTTTTGCTTTTTCTATTACTTTTTATGTCTAACTCCAGAATATAGATTTTGCAGAGGGGACCACACATGATTTCGCTGACTTGGATTACATTAATAAATAGATAGATAAATATTATTTTTGTGAAACTAAAGCAATAGATAAAAACTTCCCAAAATAATATTGTAATGGAATTCTTCGTATACATGGACCGAGAAATTCACATTATAAATATCATTCTGTATATGAACTCTACAACATCGTTGAGCTTATAATTCATTAATTTCAGGTTTTTTTTTTGCATTCATATACTTCCAATGGATTATGGTTATGATATTTCGAGGGTAGTGTTCAATACCCCTTCATATGGATTTGGTGCTTCAAATGGGATTTCAAGAGATGGGTTGACATCACCACAATCATTGGTTTTGAATACTGAGATGGGAGAACTAGTGAAGTCCCCTCGAATGGTTGGAGAGAAAAAGATTTGTAATGCCAACAAAACTTTAGTGGCTTTGAAGAATCATAGGGAGGCAGAGAGGAGGAGAAGGAACAGAATTAGTGATCATCTTGCAAAACTTCGTGGACTTGTTCCATGCTCAGCAAAGGTAAAATAATGTTTTTTATTTTTAAATGTTGGAAATGATGCTGAAACAATAGAGTTAGTTTAGTGTGAATTTAAAAAACGAACAAGTCTTATATAAAACAAATATCACACACTAATAGTGTTTATAAGGGAGTGTGTGTCATTTGTAATATGTCTTAAGGAATATCCAATTTTGTGAAGAAGAGGAAAGAGAGCGATCTAGATCGCGACTCAACTCAGTAATATATTCGGTGACTGAACATAATTTTTAAAACAGTTTTTTGAAACTTAAAAATAACATTAAATATTTTAATGATTTTAAATTGCGATTACAATTGTCGTTATACTATAAATATTTATATTGCAATAGAATAAGGTTACTATAAGTGCAATTGTGGTTGCATTGTTGTTACATATTCCTTTAAATCTATTATATTGCAATTGTAATTACAGTTGTGGATCAACTTGATCGTTGTTTTGAGATACACTATTTCTATTTGTTTTGATTTTATAACTGTTTAGGTAACATTCAAAAGTTTAGAACCTTGAGTTTGAAGAAAGATGAAAATAGAAGATATGAGGCAGAACTGATAATGCTAGCTAGTTAATTATCATCACCCAATGCTGCTTGAAATCCAACGTTCAATTTAATCCAAACTCACTTCATGTTTTTTCTTTTCACTCTTAATTGTTAGCTAGGCAATGGCTGTGTTTTTTCATTTTGTATACCAATTTTGTTCCAATTAGAACTTTTGATTAAATTTAATAGAGTTCACAATAAATCAAAACAGAATTAATTATAAAAAGAGAAAATAGAATATGCGCTTTCAGTATGAACTCCTTTTACATTAATTGACAACTAATTAAAATCAATTACTTGACGATTATTTTTTGAAAGAACCGCGCATGAATAATTGAATAAGAGGTTAAAATAAATTGCACCTCCATTATACTCTTTTTAAAATAAGGTAAAGAAACTAAAAAGTGTACTTTAGCCTATCGTTTTCATTGGTCTCCAAACCAAAACTATTTCATTTGTTTGTTATTTCAATATATAATACTGGTATATAGTATATTAAATAAGTATATAGTATATTAAATATCAAATGGTTCTTTGTTGTGGGTCCACACTCCACATCACTAGATGAATATTCTTGCTTTGAACAAATCATTCATCGTGAATATTTTTATTGATAGCTGTCATCAGTTGCCTAGGCTATTTAATTAGTTTATACAGTTCTATCCTACTATTACTATGAATATTATTAATTTACTTGTTTTGCTGATAATACTTTACTGGCTTTGGTGGGACAAGTTGTAAGAAAAATAATTTTAGAACCAATGAAGGAATATAGCAGCTTAAGACACGAAGAAATATCTTTTTGAGCATAAATATAAATAAACAGTGTTTAGACACACTCATATAAAAATATATATAATTTAATTAGTTTAAAAATATATATTATTTTATTTTTTATTTATTTGTGTAAATGTGTCTAAACACTATTTATTTATGTTTGTATTTAAACAAGTATTTTTCCTTAGGCATGACATGCGACCCTGATAGCTGACTGCAATTGCTCATAATCTGTCTAGATAAGACCTTAATTGAAACTACATTAATAATTAAAACATAATTAATTAGTTCTATTTAAATAAATATCTTAATCAAAAGTTTATTGCATAAGTACTTATTTGCTTCATACTGCAATAAATGACTCATTTAAATATTTCATATAAATTTTAAAAAATAAAACGAAAGGGACGGAATAATAATACACATGTACTTAAGTTTCGGTAATAAATAAACTCAAATATATTCTTAATTTTGTTGAGGTATATATTGGTAGCTAATTATTGATCAGAAATTTAATGTTACTTTTTTTTATTTATAATCTATTATTTGACAAAACATGTGTTGACTTTAATTTGGTGGGTCAATTGAAACTTTTATAGATGGACAAAGCAACCTTACTAGCTGAAGTTATTAAGCAAGTGAAGGAATTAAAAAAGAACACCGAGGAATCAAGCAAAGGTTATCTAATCCCAATGGATAGTGATGAAGTTAAAGTTGAAATTGAACCATGTGAAGATGGTGGATTAAATGGATCAATTCCTTATAGAGCATCTATTTGTTGTGATTATCGACCAGAGCTTCTAATTGATCTTAAACAAACTCTTGATACACTTAAAGTACAATTGGTAAGGGCAGAATTGTCAACTTTGGGAGATAGGGTGAAAAATGAATTTGTCTACACATGTTGCAAAGCTGACATTAATAATGTTGAGTTATGTCAAATTATTGCAAGTAATGTTCACCAGGCACTTAGTTCTGTGTTGGATAAGGGTTCTACTTCATTGGATTACTCATTAAGAGTATCACATTCTTTCAATCAGCTGCAGCACCAGACATCTACTTTCTCATGTAACCATGAATTTTGTTCATGTTGATGCTATACATTTTGGTTCATTAATCGATTTTATGGTAAGTCATAGACGCTGTTTTTGTTATTTTATTTTATCTAATTCACGATTTTAGTTCTCTTATTTTTAAATCTGCAATTTAATCTCGTAATTTGAAGAATTTAAAAATATAGAGATCAAAATCGTAAATAAGACAAAATAGAGGGTCTACAGTTGCATTTAACTGTAAGTTATAAATAATAGTTTTTTTTGTTATTGACTGTGTTGATTGCAGAATTGTTTTTTTAATTCCTGCAGGAAAATATTTAACTGAATTCAGTTGTAAATCTGTTATCATTTGATAACATTTACATTTTAATCCTAAGTTTCTGTTGTACTGTGGCTACAGAATAAGAATGTTATTGTTTAGCTTAATAGATGTACTGTAGTATTGGGAAGAATGTTATTGTTTAGCTTATAAATATTTTTGTATTTGAGAGGAACCAAATCCATTCGAATTTCATTAATCGTGTATCCTATATGAAAAGCAGTCTTATAACTGTGTTCTTGCTTAATTTCAATTTGTTGTGTTGAGTTGAGTGGAACTACTTTATGTGAGCTGCTGAATGCAGGATCCTTATATTTAAGATCTAACTATTTAAATTTTTCTTTTAAAATTTACAAAACTGTAAAATTATGAAGCTCTGGAAGATGAAAAACTCTGCGACCTTGAAATGAAAATTCTATTTTATGTTGGTTGTATAGAATAATATATATATCTAGAAAACGAATAAATCATCAACAAAGAGCACCAGTGGTCTAGTGGTAGAATAGTACCCTGCCACGGTACAGACCCGGGTTCGATTCCCGGCTGGTGCATTTGACATTTTTGAATGGAGTTAAGCTTTTTTGTTTTGGTCTTATTATGTTGCTACTATATTTTTGGGCATGTAGTGTGGGCTTTTTTTATTGATTTATGAGAAATGTACTGTGCACCCCCCTCCTATACCTCCCACCCCCCATTTTAAAGGAAATACCAAAATACCCTTTTTTTATTATTTATAAAAAACTAAAAAAAAAAGTTACCAGTCCCCACCATCAATTGAAATTATAAAAATTTTTAAAATATTCGAATATTTGATAAATTCGAAATAAAAAAAGTAACAATTTTTAATATTTTCGGAACTTTGCCTAAAACAAAACCTTCGAAATTGTTTTTCTCAGGAACCTTCGAAACTTTGGTTCAACCTGAAACATTCGAAATGCAATTTCCAGGAAAGAACCTGAAATTTCGAAGCTTTTGATTAACTTGAAACTTCTGAAACGTGTTTTCCAGAAATTAAACAAACTTTCGAAACTTTCTATGAATTCGAAACCTTCGAAATGATGTTTCCTAGATTTTTCCAGAAAACTCGAAAGTTTCGATGAACATCAAAGTTTCGAAATGGTCTGCTTCGAAGATTTCTAAAAATTCGAGTTTGTATGTTTCGAAACTTTCCAAATTTTCGAAATGTAATCCTTATTTCGAAAATTTGAAACTTCCGAAAGTTTTGAAAATTTAAGACTTCCGAAACTATCATTTTTAAAACTTATTATAAATTATTAAAAGGATAAAATTGTATTTTCATATGTTTTGAGGGGGTGACAGGTATAAGTGTGGGGGTGCATGGTATAATCCTCTTGATTTATTTGTTTAGGTGTTTTTATTCAAAAAGTGCAGACATAACGGACCACACATACATCTTTTATTTAGACTTTATTTGCTACTCTGTATATTGTCCAATGTAGGAATTTATTTTATTTTTCACAACAATCACATGTTTTTTGGTCACAAACCACCTAAACCAAATCTTTTGAGTTTGAACAGTGTCCTTCATTTTCTATGCAGATTAGGCTTAAGTTGGTCGAAGCCAAATTAAACACGGACATATCTAATCAAAAAGAAAATGAAGAAAGAGATGGGATTGAGAAGAAGGAAGAAGGAAATTTCTTTTTCTTTTTGGGCCAAAGATAATTTCATTAATGATAGTATGATTTTGAAGTGAAATCTTAAGAAGGAAGAAATTTCGTTAATTGCATGAAAGACTCAAGAATAATTTGACCATTCCATTCATGAATATTATGGTTCAAATATATTAGGTACTAGACTTAAGATCTACTAGATATTTTAGACGATGACTGACTAATTTTTAGAAGGATTTAAGTTGATTTATTATAGTAAGTTATTGATTAGTTTGTTATAAAATATATTTTCTTTTATGCTATTACGAGAATTAATAAATTGTAATCATTACCAAAAAAAAAAATATAAATGAAGCAGTTTTTAGAATAACATAATAACATATTTTATTTTCTTTTAGTGTATTTCATCCTACATTAAAGTAACTCTAACAAAAACACATTAGAGTGAACACACGTTAAAAGTCCAAATCTAAAATAGATAAGTTGGGTTAGATCGGTTTTAATCGAACTAGTTATCTAGTGTAATCAAATTTTATTGTTTTAGGTTGAATAAAAATCTGTAATTGTTTTATATAGTCCGAAGTAACTCAATCAAGTATGAACATAAACCTACTGATGACTCAGTTTGTTCGAGATGGGTCATTAAATCATATGACATAAAATTCTTTTACAATTCCAAAAATAAATAAATAAATAACATTTTATTTTATTTTATGCCACTAAAATTTCAAAACTCAAACTAAATTTTATGATTAAAATTTCAAGTTTGAACTAAATTTAAACACTTTTATATTTAATGCATAAAAGTCTTAAACTACATTCACAAAAATAAAATAAAAAACTTAATAAAATAACGATCATTTTACAACAATCCCAAGTGGAGTTTAAATTTTATTTTTTAAGAGTTCGTTTGATGGACATGATAACGTAAATCACAAGAGATATTTATTATATTCTGTTTCAATCTACAATTTGATAAACATATAAGATATGATAAGTTATTGCTGAATTCTATCATATCATGTTTACGTAATTATAATTTTTATTTTGAATATGAGTTGAATTATAAACCAACAAAATAACATAAATATAATAATTTACTCAGTTGCCTTTATAAAATGTAATTTCAAATATACAAAATTAAAATCTAAGTAAATATAAATATAAATCAAAATAAGAAACAACGGAATTTGATATTAAAATTAAAATATTAATAATTAATTTTAAAACATATGTATTATTTATGATAGGAGTAATTTGTCATTTTATATAATTTAAAAAAAATTATTATTCAAAATTATAAAATTTTGATATTAATTTAAATTTTTAAAATAGACATATTTTTTTACAATGGTAGATTTTTATTTACATATAATGCATATCATATCTGTATTGGGTTTATTCAACAAATAAAATAGATTTTTTTAATAAAAACCAAACCAAACCAACGTTATTTTATATATATATATATATATATATATATATATATATATATATATATATATATATATATATATATATTACACAAAAATATAGCCCATAAAACAAAAAAAGAAATTTGTGCAACAATCAAAACAATTAAGTTAAGCCATATTAAGCCATATCCCAAATCCTTGTTTGACATCCTCACACTCACTGACTCACTCGTATCATATGTGCCGCTCATTCACTCTCACTCACTCATATCGTATCATCCTCCTAAGTCCTCACCTCATCCATAAAAACCCACCTCGCTGCCCACAACCTACTCATTGAAATTGCCGCCCACCTCGCCCTCACTCACTTTGCTATCTCGACAGTTTCTCCCTTCGCCAGCCCACGACCCTTTGTCTTCTCGCTTTCTGTTTCTCTATTTCTCTCACAACTCCTTCATTTTCTCTCTCTCTCTCGATCGTTTCTCGTCGCCGCGACCTCCTCTACATTTCTTTGTCTCAATTTCTTTCTATCACAATTTATTTCTCTCCATTAAGGTAAAAAATATTATGTCATTTTTTGCTTGACTAGAGATATATTGGTTATTCCGGTGTCTATAGTGTCATCTGAGTCTGCATTTAGTACGGTTGCGTACTTGATTCATTTCGTAGTAGTTTGAGTTTCACTATTGTTGAAACTTTGATTTGTACTCAAAATTGGATAAGAAAATCAAATGTAATTGATTTAAGACCATATATGAATGAAGTGCAACAACTTGAAGCAGGTATGAAAGTTGATTTGTAATCCAACTCTCATTTTTGTTCACTTTGTTATTATATTCATTACATTATTAAACTAACTTATTGTAGATTGTGTGTTTTAATTTTTAGAAATTGCAGGATTACGTATTACTAGTGTTGGGGTTAATACCGATGACATGACATGAATGAAAAATAAAATCTAATACATGAATGAAGAATGCAATCTAATGTTATATCTAATTTGATATATTCAAGTTAGAAATAAATTTCATGTTATAATTTCTAACGGTTTATTTATTTCATTTTATTTCAAGTTTGTATCATTCAAATATAATACTACTGTGCCTACTTTAAACAGTTGTCGTTGCTTATTTATTTTGCATTGTAATTTGAATTCGCATTTAGAATCTAGAAAACTAAATTTTAATTTAATTTGAGATTACTACTGCACTGCAAAGCATTCACTCAACTTTTTAAACTAAAGAATGAATTTTCATAAGTGGGGTGCCCATTTTGATCGCCCCAAATTCTATAATATCCACACGTGTGATGATAAATCTCCAAATGGGTGCCCAATCTCACATTCTTAATGATCCCACGTGTGATGACAAATCAATGTTCAGGTTTTGCCAGAATATATAACCCATGTGCCGCTATAAATTGATGTAAGGTTGGCTCATAATCACATGTTTATAATCCGTGAACCTTGATCTAACTTCATGTGACTTGTGTAACACATCAGCATTTTGTTTTTATGGAACAATAAGAAAAGAGCTTCTCACTTTTTACTATTTTTGATTTGTTTTGGGTTAAAGAAGAATGTTGCTGCATATTTATACGTATAATTCTTAATTGAACTTTATGTTGTTTCCTTTTGAATCATGTGACATGTCTCTCTTGTTTCTTTTTGAAACCATGATATACTAATTCTAAGGTATTGTCAACAAATATTTTGATAGTTATGTAAAAAAAAAAAACAATTATTTTGATAGTACTGTTTGATCTAGACACTTTAATTTTCTAAAGCTTTATCTATTTTTATTATTAGTTATTGAATGAATTTTATGTGAATTTATTAAATAAAAATTGGTTTATATATTATTTAATAAGAGTCATATAAAATACTTTTCCATCTTAAAATAAAAATAAAAATAAAATTATATCAAAGAAAGCGGATATATTAATTTAGTTTAAATTTAAAATTAAAAACATTATTCTTTTAACTAATTTTAGTTTATATTTCAAGTATGTGTACTTTCGAGGAAAGATTGCCTACAATCGTAGTATTATGCTCTATTGAGAAAAATATGCATCTCACTGCCTTATATACCTCTCCATGTGCATCCAAATCCATGCAACAACTGGACACATACTCTCAGATGTTGGAATCTTATTGAACTTCACAAAAAGTACACAATTTTGTTTAAATAATAAGGTTATTGACGCAATTTTCGCTTTTACTCTAGAAAACACGAGTAACTTATAATTAAATTTAAGTGGTCAATAAAATTTAATTAAAAATGAATTATTTAACAAAAGTTGAACTTAAATCTTAAAATAAATAATTATTAAGTCAATTTTAGTTACCTTTTAAATAAACTCTAAATTATTGAGTTCATTTCCAAAAGAATTTAAAAAAAAAAAAATCTCCATAGATAATTACACAAGATTGTGCAACCCAATTAATTAACTCTACGTTTGTGTCCGTAAGAAAATAATGTTGTTGGTGATACGCAAGTTCTGGGAGTGGCACACATCATACTTGCACCATCAATTTTTACAAACCCAAAATAAAAAAACGAAAATGTAATTGCCATTTGGCAATGGTATGAATGAGGTGCATCCTACACAACTACAAGTGGGTGACTACAATTCAAGATGGATAAAAATTAGTAGTGGATTCTAACATGGAAATGCCTCAGCCGTCAAAGTGTCAAACATATCCTTCTACCTAATTGAAGTCATGCACCCAAATTAAAGTTATTATTGTACCAAAATATTTATGTTTATGTCAACTTAATAGCTATTTTGTGGGTCAAATATTGGTGACGGTTTAGTTGCATGCGAAACAGCGCACTTAGTTATAAGCCACTCTTTCTTGTAATTGCTAATCAAAACGGCACTAACAGCTTGTTTAATTTACAACAATAATTTGAATTTGGCAGCCACCTCATCAAAAAATCTAACCCTCTCTCTTCTTATTATCTATCACAAGGTGGTTTAAGGTTTAAGGCAATTTTGTTTTATCTGTTCAAGTCATTCTTTTTATCTTATTTAATTTAAATAAATGACTTTTACATAAATTTAATTTATTTGTTGTTTGTTTTTTCGTCTACTGCACAAGGCTTTAAATTTTTTAGGATCTCAAAATATTAATTATATATTGTTAATATTTATAAATTGTATTTTTCTGTATAGTCGAACCTCATTCACTACTTAAGTTCAATTACTTGGTTAGTCCCTTTACTTTCTTATCTTTGTAATGGTGTCTTTGTATTTTAATTAACTAAATATTATTTTTCTGCCAAAAAAAATTACAACAATTATTGGTTAATTATTTAATTAAAATTTTCTTTTACATATAGTACCTTTATGTCCCACATACAACTAAAACAATATTTATATTTATCTTTTTTTAGAGAATAATTTTCTTTTTATTAGTTAATACAGATGTACTTTAAGTCTTTAAAAAAAATCCGCACTTTAATTAAGTCTCAAATTTAACGTATTATTAATATGTGTGAATTTCGTAGTTATGTTATTGAGAACCTAAAAAGAAAGTATGCATTTTAATGTAATGCTAATCATTTTTTATCTTATTTTAAGTGTTTTATATATTTTTTTTACTATTATATTTTTATTTATTATATCTGAATTTATTAAATTATTTTAATTAATTATAATTGATAAAATTATTTTAATAAATAAAATTTATTTTAATCATTAAAATCAAGTAATTATTTTCTTGTAAACCACACAACTTCGGACAACTAAAATGACAGAAATTATTTAGCCTCTCGGACAATTAAAATAATAGAAATTATCTAGCCTCTTGATAAGTCTATCATAGCCACATTTTCGTGTTGGCTTCTCCTAGCTCAAATCTCTATGATACATCTATGAAGCTGATTGGTTTTAAATGCATTTTAATACTACAATTGAGACTATATTTTAACTTGCTTTCTCAGGACACTATGGCATAAGTAATCAAGAAAATTAATGAAATGCATGAAAACTTAGTATAATAAATCACTAATGTATGCGACAATATCACAGCCAGCAATCCAAATCAGATTTTAAAGCCAATGAAAAATTATGAAAAGATATACTAGTATTAAGTATCCATTATGTAAAGAGCACTGCCCCAAATTTCATGGTTCCATGGGGGAAACACATAGGCTGGGTCTCACATGCAATAGATGTGGGTTTACATCAAAACCAAAGTCTTACTTTAGTTACTTGTTGTCTATATTTAATGAAGAAAATGCCAAGTCATGTATACCCATGAAAGGTCCTATAAAATTAATTTGGTGAAGATAGGTGATAGGTCTAATTAGGTTGATATTGTGAAACATTGGCGGAGAAAGACTCAACATTAGACCTATTAGTGATATGATACCAAATTGTATATTTAAAAGAATGCGATACAAACAAATGGACTATATTAACTATAAATTCCACAAATAATATTATTATATGAGTAGATATTAGTTCAAACATAGTCGTATTTCCATAAAGTATATCTACATAGTCAAAATTGCCTATATTTGTATGGCTTAGTGATAAAGAATTTAGTTTCCTAAAGTAAGGTCAAGTTCAAGTTTTGTGATAGTAACAATTTACATTTTTGTTGTGTGAAAATAGTTTGAAGTAACAATGTGATACAATCACTCACAATATTGCATTAAACATAAATTAATATTGTGTAACAAGTATTTTGTACTATTTACATCAAGTTAAAAGTTGCAAATGATGTCAAGTATAACATACCATTTGCAGTTTGCACTTTAAATTTTTGCTTTAAAAGAAAGTTAAAAGTACCATTTTTATAAAAGAGTAATGTAATGATACTTTATACTAAACTCATATTAATAAAAGAATAATGACACACATACATCTCATATAACAACATTTATTCGGCACTTTATTTTATTTTTATTTCTCTTTTTCTATCACATCATCAATATATCATATTTGTTATATTTTTTTTTTTATATCTTACTATCTTTAAGACTCAAAGTGTATACACCCAAAAAGATGTCCACCAGACATTTTATAATAAAAATTCCTTTGTGATTTTTGAGTTATTATTACCTAAAGAAGTAAAAATTGCATATAATATTTTTAGCAAGTTCTTTTTAAAAAAAAATATTGAGTAAGGAAGAAATTGTTTTATTAAATAAAAGTACACTAAACCCTTATTTGAACTTCTTCCTCGATATTACAATATAGTACTACTTTTATCAAGTTCAACCACATAATTACTTTTACTTACAACAAATTAATGATGTATTAATCCCCATTAATAAATGAATAATTTGAGATCTTGTGTCATAATAATCACAATTTTAACTTTAAAAAGGAACAACACTGTTCTCTACATGTGCTCTGTTCTTCCCCTGTATTTAAGTTCACAAAGCCCTTCAAATAGTCTCATATCGATTCACTTTCTCTCACTTCACCTCTTTTTTTTTCTGTCTCCAAACTCAAAGCCACAAACAAATAGATTAAAGCAAAAAGCACCAAACATGTCAACTCCTTCATCATCTTCTTCTTCAATTTGGGTACTTTCTAACAATAAACTTCAATTCTTTACCCGTATCAGAAGGTTTCTTCAATCCAAAGCAACCCGAAAACGCTGCGACCCAACTGATTTTTTCAACAAAGAAAAAAGCAGAGGCGAACAGAACATGGTTGAACAGCTTGAAAAAGTTGAAGTTATGGAGAATCATAAGGAGGAGAAGGAAGAAGTTTCTGAAATTCTGCTGCAGAAGACAGTGAAAATGCTTCACTTTGGAAGCTGGGAAGAGAAAGAAGTAGCTGCAAAGGAGATTGAAAGTTTAGTTAAAGAAGATGTTAAAGTTAGAAAGTTGATAACAGAACTTGGGGTGGTGCCGGTTTTGGTATCGATGGTGGCGTCGATGGTGGCTAATCGTCGGAGAGCAGGGTTGACGGCGTTGATCTATTTAGCTGATGGAACTTACACGTAAGTTTTTCGAGTTTGTATGTTTTTATTTCATGTCTTATTATTGGTTTTTTTTATGTATTACTTCTCTTAAAATTAATATGTTTATAAGAGTTTGATAGTATTAAAATCTTCTTGTTTGATTTCAAGAAGAAAACAACTCTATAATAGATATATCTGATCATTGAAGTTTTAAATATTTTTAAAAGTTATTAATGGTGAACTATGGTTATATTAGAATTTTTCATATTTATGTTAATATTAAGTTCTTTAGATGTTCATGATTGAAATATTGAATTGATCCCTAATAAAAGATGAGTTTAAAGAGTTTAAATTGATGGTATGTTGTAATTATAAGCCTGTAACTAATCTATGCTCATACTTAGAGCCAATGTCTATTTAGAATTCTACATTTTCCTACTTTTAGTTTAGTTTTTGATTTTTTTTCGTCATTACCACATTCAATACTATCTCCCTCCAATCTTTCTTTTATACTGTTTGCATTAAATGTAGAATGGTATCGTCATATAAGACCACAAATAATCTTGATTTACTATTAAATGACACATTAAAATAAAATGAATGATTAAAACTTTAAAAATTATTTAGTGCTGAATTTGTACGTGGATTAAGTGCCACTAGCTTGATTATATTAAATAAAAGTACCACTAGCTTGAAATCATGCACAAGGTACATGAATTAGTATTGATTCCATATCTTTAGTTGTCTCTTCACTTCTAATTTTGTTTGATATAGACAAATGATAAATGGGAACATACATTTTTAATATAAACTAAATTTATACTCATGTGTAATTCGACAATCTATTATTACGGTAATCTATTATTTTGATTCTCAATTAATATGAATGTAAAATTAATATATTCAAAAAGTGTATCTCCATTAAATAGAGAGATATGTAATGTTATTATATAAAGAAATTAGTGAGAGTGAGTGGAGGCTTGATGGGTACTACTGACTAGTGACAACCGCTGATATTGACTTTTTGGGAGTAAGGACAAGGTTTATGGATACAAAGTGGTTGTTATTGCTTCGGCAGGTTTATAAGTTACCCCAAGAGCAATTTACAAAATATGGATATTAAGTATAAAAATAAAAAAAAATAAAATTTTTGTATTAATCAAATGAAAAAAAAATAGAATAATAAATATAATGAAATTTATATATTTAAATTAGAACAACTAATTTTTAATTAGAGTAATTAACTTGTAACTAAACTTAATTAAATTAAGTAACTAATTTATAACCAAATTCACTTCTATGATAATAACAAAGTTTTATTCTACACATTCCCAAAGATTTACAAATGAAATGAACATTCTTAATGAAAACAAATAAAATCACGGTGGGTGCAATGCCTTTCGCTTTTAGACTCACCATTTTCCTATACAGGCTGTAGAAACATGAATGTTATCAAATTCATTAAATTGCATTAATGGCATCACATCTGAGAATGGAATATTTTAGGATCAAATTTGTCCAAATCCCATTGTCACACACAATGCCATAGTATGAGTTGGAAGAAACATTATTAATATTAAATGACCAAAATGTGTGCTTAGTGCCAACTGGGTTGCTGGCTTTTATGATAAGCTACTAGGGGACAAAGTTTATATTGAAGCGACAATTTTATCTTAAGAAATTGCATATTACCACTAAAAAAATATAGTGTAGTTTATCACATTTCTTTATGATCTTAATGATAAATTGTCAATTCTATGTCTTTTGTTGACCTTCATTTTCTAACACATCTATTAATTTTAGATTCTCATTGACTTTAGTCTGCTATAAATTTCAAATTTTGTATCATTCAGTTATGCTATCCCAATCAAATGATACTTCTAATTTAGCTTATTGCATTATTCAGCTCTTGACTAGTTTTATGCTGACTCTAGTTTTGCATTATTCATTACTTTTTAAGTGTAGACTTTTTTTTTTTAATTAATTTTTCGTTTTCAAAGTTCAAATCTATTGTTTTATAAAAAATATTTTTGATTATCTACTGCAGAAAAATAAATATGTGAAATACTGAAATATGATAATAAATAATTAAAATTATTATAAATAAAATTAATTATATCAAAAGTAAAAAAATTTATTGGACTTTTTGATATATTTAAATAATCTTAGAAAGACAATAAAAAAGAACAAGTACTTAATAAATGTTTGTTTCTGACCTAACTTTGACCAAATTGATACATGCTTTCCTTCTTCACCTAACATCTATGTATGTTCTTTCTTTAGGAACAAGGCTTTGATAATGGAGGCAGGAATATTATCCAAACTACCTAAACAAATTGACTTTCTAGATGAGTCAACCATAAATGAGTTTGCTGAGTTACTTTTATCATTATCATCACTTGCAAACACCCAATTCCCATTTCCTTCATTAGAATTTCTCCCATTCCTTACACAAATTCTTGAAAAAGACACAACTTTTGATGCCAAAAGATCATGTTTAGGAGCCTTTTACAACCTATCAACCATGTTAGAAAATGCAACCCCTTTAATTTCTAATGGGGTTGTCTCAATTCTTTTGGAACATTCCTTAGTGAAAGAAATTTCAGAAAAAGCACTTGCTACATTAAGTAACTTGTTAGTGACTTTAATGGGAAAAAAAGCAATAGAGAACAATTCAATGGTGCCACTAAATTTTGTTGAGATTTTATCATGGGAAGATAAACCAAAATGCCAAGAATTATCGGTTTATATTTTGATGATTTTAGCACATCAAAGTTCATCACAAAGAGAGAAAATGGAACAAGCTAGGATTGTTCCTTTGCTTCTTGAAGTTGTTTTATTAGGGAGCACTTTAGCTCAAAAGAGAGCAATGAAACTATTGCAATGGTTTAAGGATGAAAGACAAGTAAAGATGGGACCACATTCTGGTCCACAAACACCAAGATTTGCAATGGGGTCACCTTTGAATCAAAGAGATACAAAAGAAGGGAAGAAATTGATGAAGAGTTTGGTGAAACAAAGTTTGCATAAGAATTTGGAAATAATTACTCAAAGGGCAAATGCAAATGGGGAGTGCTCTAAATTTAAGTCATTGGTTATTAGCACAAGTTCCAAGAGTTTGCCATATTGAAGTCTTTGAAGTTGACTAAGTTCAACTAAATTTTTATTTTTAGCATTTTAGAATTTCAATGAAGGTTCTTTAAAGTACTATGTAAACATGAAAAACAATAGAACATGGAAATGTCACCTTGACATTTCTTGCTGCAATGAAAAACTTCGCAATGAGAGAAAATAGTTGAATATTTAGAAATTCAAACTTATATTAGTAAATTTGGTTTCAACGCATCACCTATTCTGATTAATAAAAAAATTACAAGCATTTTGCAAATTTACTAATATTTGTTCAAAGAAACATAAGATTGTGGATTTGAGATTACCATTTCCTACCAATAAAATATAACATGTATGGTTTGATAAATATAAGCCAATTATGCTGTTAAGTTGGTGAATTTTGTATAAACAATTTTTTACTTGTATTCTACGGATTCTAAATATGTTGGGGGAGTTTGAAGAGCGTCGAGAGCAACAATTATCAAAATGCTTCAAGATTACTAAGAGATTTTGATTCACATATCAACCTAAAATCTAAAAACATACAGTACATAGGTCATCTCTCATGCTTGAATTTTAACAAAATTTTCTATTTCACCTAAATATATTAATCACAATATCCATCAAAGAAGATCAATCGAGAAGATATACAATTGGTCAAAATATAAAAGTGACACATTATTTTGCACTTTTGATAATTGATACTCCGTTTAGTTTTATATATGAGAAAATTTTTGGAGAATTTTGTAATTCTATATATAAAAAAAAATTACGACTTTTAAAATGCATTTATTATTTAAATTACCTTTATATCTTATTTAAGATGTTGGTCTTTTTAATATTATGGAAAAATTGCATTTACCTCCCCTAAGATCAACTTAAATGACACTAACATCTCCTATAATTTTGAAAAAATATTCACCTCCTTTATACTCAGTAAAAGATACTAGAATACACACTCCAGTTGTTCTGCTGAAAACAGAATCATACCTTTCAAAATTGCAATTATCAATAGTGGAACATTTATAAATTAAAGCGAAAACTCTAATTGTGTAATATAGTAAATGAGATGAATAGATATAAATGTGACAAAAAAATGTTTGATATAGTTCTAAAAATATGTTTGATATAATATTTTTCAGTGTGGTGACTTCAGGAGAGGTAAATGCAATTTCTCTTAATATTATTAGTGGATATTTAATGTTTCATAGTTTTCAATAAAAATATATATATATAAATAATCAAAAAATTAAAATAATTAATAAATACATTGATTTAAATGTTTTTTTTTTTATTTTTTTCTTATAAATGAGATTAAATATAGTATTTCAAACATAAATATAAACAAAAGTGAAAATATATTTAACAATTGAGACATCTCATAAAAGACATAACTATAAGATAAATATGACTAATTTGTCGATAATATTTTTTAGAGTTTGTTAAGGGATATTGAGATTATTCATCTTATATAATATATTGTTTGTAATCATTTTTAATTATTTATTCAATCAATAAATGAGTTTTTCCAAAAAATCTTCTTCTATGATACCAAAAAAAGAATTGTTTAAAACTTTAAATTAAATTAAAACATTTATTATTATTTTATCAAATACCTACTTCGTGAATCCTAGCGTTATAGAGTTGAAAAAACTAGAAAAAAAAAATGATTAAATAAATTATTTAAAATCTAAGTGAATCTCTTCTAACTATTGACTGATGTAAAAAAAACTATTAACTGAACAACGGATAGGATCCGTTGGTTAATTTGGTGGTTACATACGGCGACCGTGTTGGAGTCCAACCCTTGAAAGTGGACACAATCAGTCAGTCATCACAGAACGGAAGATTAGATTAGATAATTAAATTCCCGAATATGGTGGACACATTGTTGTTGGGCCCCACTTTCACATTCCCAACCTCCAACAAAATCCTCCTTTCTTCTTCAATGGCTTCCTTTCCAATTCCATCTTCTCCCAATCGCCACCATCCTCGCTGTTACTCAAACCCTAACAATCCTCCTAATCCTCATCCTTCTTTGCTCGTCTTTTCTGGTGGAACTGCCTTCAACGGCGTCGTCGAAGACCTTAAAAACTTCACCACCCGTGTCGCTCACGTTCTTCCCGTTTCCGACGACGGTGGAAGCACAGCCGAAATCGTTCGCGTCCTCGGTATATATACATTCCTCATTATTAATTAATTAATTAATTAATTGTATTTGTAGTTCTACATTTCACAATTGGGGATTTTTTTTTGAATCAAAATTTGTTGCGTGCATTATAGGTGGTCCTGCTGTTGGAGACATACGTTCTAGGTGTCTGAGGTTGTCTGATCAAAGTACCGCTGAGGCTCTTGCTGTTCGAAATTTGCTTGGTCATCGCCTACCACTTGACCCTTTCCAAGCTAAATCAGAATGGTACCATATACTCAATTCTCTTTCAATTATGGATTATGAAGCATGGTCACATAAACATGGATACCTGACACGGCACTGACACATAAATACAAATAATAATTTATGAAAATAAAAGTGATTCAATTTAAGAGTATATGTCTGGGGGACACCAGATACGCTTTTAATCTGAAGTGAAGGTGATACATTACTTGCTTTGAAAGGTTGTTGTTGTAGACATATCGGGTTAGTACTAACACACATTACTAACTTCAAGTGTCTAGGGGTGATGCCTTGTTGTATAAGTGAGTTGAGGAGTCATGTCAATGTCATGGTCTCTACAAATTTTTTAAAACTACAATATATTCTTATACTATTTGACCTTTATTAATGGGATACTAGGCTTGGTACACCAAAACAAAATATTTTTTAAAATGTTATATTCTTTTTTGATCATGTTTAGGTATTCTATTGTGGAAGGTGATCACGTTTTGTGGAAAGGTGTGTCAAAACCCTACAGGGAGACTATTCGAGCTTTTCTGGTTTATTTCCAAAATCAGGTGACTTCTACAAACCAAACTGAGGCTGTTTCTGAATGCTGATAATTTCTTGACTGACTCTTAATGATCTGTTTTATTGCAAAAAAAAATGTTATATCACTGTTATAGATTCTACTTCCTTTATTTAATTATATTGTATATTCTAATAATTTTCTTTTGAGATGGGTCATGGGGGTATTGCTCTTAATGTCTAGTCTAGTATTTTACATCATATTATATCTATCGTTTTTTCCTTTATCTTTTGGGCATTAGTAATTGGTTCTCAGTTCTCACAGCCTAATAGTTTGCAAAATATATGATAGTTTTTATGATCAAGCCCCTTCAATTTTTTATGCTTTTAAGATAATTTGGCATTAACTTTGGAATTTGCTTTTGATCTTTATACAGATTCTCTGCCGGTCTGAAGGATCGTTTTGTTTCAGCAATGGCAGGTCCTTATTTTCTTTTCTGTGTCATAGTCCCCCCTCCCCCAAAAGCTTGCTTTTATTGATTTTATTCTTCATGCCGTAAAGACAACAGTGGTGTCATTGCAGAAGCATATCACTGATCACTGATCAGGAATAATGGCTAATGGGTTGAGCTTAACAATTGTCTTTTCCTTTCTCCTTTCATTAGTCAAGAGTTCTATGTTTTGGCACGTGGCAGTTGCCAATGGGTTGAGCTGTGAGTTTGACATTCTTATTTATAATTATAGCCCATGGGAAGAGTCATCAAATATTAGTGTCGGTTCAGAATAATTTTAGGTTTACTGTAATCTGAACTTATTGAATAAAACTCATATGAAATAGATATGCATCTCTCTATCCCCTGATTGTGCTGTATTTTTTCATTGCCTGCTTCATGATTGGTTTCTTGTAATTCCAGTATGTCATTTCAATGGCTTACATGTTTTTGGTTTTATGAGTTCTGTTCTAATTAAGAGGTCAGTGAAACATTTTATTTAACATGTTGGCATTTCTATATCTTGTCTTGAAAATAAAAAAGTATAAAGAACAGGCATTCTAATACATGTAGCCGATCTCACCTAGTAGGAAAAGGCTTCCATGAATATAAATGATTGCCGGTCATCAGATAGCGGATGTTATATATATATATATACATATTAGTTTTTTTTAATTTCAAATTGTAATGCAATGGGAATGTAACTTCTGTTTTACTTTGGTGATACGCTGGTACTGCCAAGTTGGTTCTATGTCGAAATTAAACACATAATAATATTTGCTACTAACTGACTTTTCGGCGTGCAACATTCTATTGACATAGCTAACTTTTATAAACCATGCAGCATTGGGAATTTCTTTTTTGCAGGAGCGCGTATATTTTTTCAGTCCTTGGATGCAGCAATATTTTTGTTTTCAAGAGTTTCTGATATTCCCCCTGAAAGCCTTGTTCTCCCTGTGATTTCAACTAATGACAGACTTACATTAGGGTGTGAATTATGGGTATGATACATCTATTTAACTGTGAAACTATCTTATGGTTTCATACGAATTAATTACTACTCTTAGGGAATGTTTATCCTGTTAAAAACACCCGATATAAAAATTCACAAAGATGATTGACCTTTTATTATAATAGTTGTTGCATTATCGTACATTTTCCTTCAATGTCTGTATAGGATGGAACTATTATACGGGGACAAAATGAAATTTCTCATCCAACCAGTGGAACAATGGAACCTATTAAGAAGGTAGGTCAATATATTTGCCGCATCATTATGCCTACCATTACTTTAATTTGTTTAAATTTTTACTGATCTGGAAAGAAATTGCCTGAAATAAAGCTTGTAGATATTTTTTAGATTCTTATTTGAAGAAAATGAGCAATCATTCTTCAAGGGGATCTGACAGTCAGAGTGGTGGTAATCTTAAGTTAGGAATGATTGCCATTGTATGCTGATGTCGTATAAAGCTGGACTGGCATTTCAAAATATTGATCATTAGGTGTTAATTGTGTTTGAGAAAAGTTTAATATAGAAAAGATAGAATTTGGAAATTAGTTTATTCCATTGATTTCACCTTCTCTTTTATAAATTTTGGTAGGGGATTTCCCATATAATGATGGGTATTAAATTGAAATATATAAATAGTTTTTTCATTCACACTCAAATGTAATAGTGAGTGGTGTGTCCATCTACTGAAAGACATAGTCAATAATTTTTTCATTCACTCGATTGAGATTTTACATTATGCATATGCTGCTGGCTCCTGGCTCTTATACATTGTATTTCTCTTTTATTAAAATTTTATAATTTCATGGTTAGGAAAGCTTTTCGGCTCCAGCACTTCCTTCAAAAATAAAACGGGTGTTCTACATGTCAAGTGAGGGAAAAAATTTGCTCCATGAGGTAAATGATTGTCCTGTTGGACCTACTTGTTTCATATTTTGTTAAAGGACTTTTGTCATGTCTGTCTCTCACATTGAGTCATTTATTGTGGTCAACAATAGGCAGAAGAGATAAATGGGTTATATGGAAGACGCGGCTAGAGACAGCATTTATTTATGTAATTTTATTGTAAATGTAAATTTTGGGGAAAAAGAAAGGAATGAGGGAAATATTTCTAATGATTTGCATAGACATGCATTTCACTTCTTTCTACAAAGTATTTTACATAAAATTGGATAAAAAATTATTTTCTTGATGGAAGATGAATTATTAATTTATTAAACAATAAAAAAGAAGCCATACAGGATGGAGGCTTAGTCATACTCTGACAAAAAAAAGTATAGAAAAAACACTCTACAAAACAAAAACCTTCTTTTGGTGTTATATTTTGGAGGATATCTTAAGCTCTGCTTCTGAGCTTCTTTCTTTCTTTTTTCTGATCAATCTTTTCTTCTAAAGTAATTACTATTTAGTTAAAATAGACCTATTTTGTAATTCTTTAAAAGTCTATGTGTAATAAGTTGTATGCAGCTTAAGCATTTGAGAAAGTATATAAGCATAATACACAACATGTATTTTGAAATCCGTGTTGGTTGGTGCTATTTTACTTTATTCTATTATGAAAATATTAATACCAACATACTGCTCTACTTTTAAACTTATTTATTTTACCGGACGGAATTTGAATTTGGAAATTGTGTTCCTAATCACGTGCAATTAATAACTGAACCTTCGTTTTCTGTTCTTTGAATAGGTCTTTCCCTCGGCTAATGTGGCTGTATTAGAACAACTAAATAATGTAGATTGCATTGTGTATGGCATGGGCTCCCTTTTTACTTCAATCTGCCCCTCATTGGTAAGACTCTCACACTTAGCTAGCTTTGATGATTTTTATGATCACATATGGCTGCAAATATCTTTACAAAATGGCAACATCGATCAGTCGGGGTTTAAATGCCTGACATTATTCTTTTCCTTGAATATGATGAATGTATTTACCAGATTAGATGAATGTATTTACTAGATTAATATGTAGATTCGTTGGAACGATGTCTAGCTTTCATTCTTTATGGCACTTTTTTTCTCCATTAGATGGTTACTGACTTACAAGTTATTCTAGGTATTACTGGGGATTGGAGAGATTATTTCTTCACGGTCCTGCCTCAAGGTATTCCATGTCAACTTACTATTCACATTTTTTTTAGGTTATTTATAGGAAATATGATAGACCTTATACTTTTTAGCTCAATCTTCTGTTTTTCACTAATTGATTGAAAAAATGATAGGTACTTATGTTAAATGGCACACATGACCGGGAAACTAATGGGTTTTCAACTTCATGTTTTGTAACTGCTATTACCGATGCTCTAAATCGAACGTACGGAGAACCACGCAATCGCTTACAGAATCTTGTGAGTATTCTTTCTTATTGAAACTACTTGGAGCCAACTAGGAGACTTCGCTTCTGGTTTAAAGAAAGCATTTGATTCGGACTCTCTTAAGAGAGTTAGTAGTTTCGATCGATCACGCAGTTTTTATCCTCTTGTATATGGTAAACTGCTATAAACTCTGAAACAATTGTCCTTGTTTCTATTACTCTAATGTCATTAGTTTTAACATTTGTCCCTTGTCTTCATTTCGTAGTGCATCTTAGTCTATAGGCACGATATACCAGAAAATGAACACTACACCATTTCATTAGTGTAGTCTTAATATTCTTCTTTTGATACGTGATGAAATATTCCATGCTAAAGATACAATTGTAATGGAAAATGAAAACCAAAAAGGACAGTACAGCATAAATGATGTACTAAAGTGTTTTATTTTCTGTTTATATTTTATGCAGCCTAGTCAATATATCAATACCCTTTTGGTGCCAAGAAACAGTGAAATTTCTGTTGATGCTGACTGTTTGGCTGCTCAAGGAATATTTGATGTGGTATGTCTCCCAAATCTGTTCATTATGCAACATAGAGTGGGTAAAGTCTCTGCTGTATAGCATGGTAAATACATTACCTAAAGGTGTTTTCTTTGAGATATTGTGTGGACAAGTTCATGAGTAGAGTA
Source organism: Cicer yamashitae (assembly GCA_037974755.1). Taxonomy (NCBI): domain Eukaryota; kingdom Viridiplantae; phylum Streptophyta; class Magnoliopsida; order Fabales; family Fabaceae; genus Cicer; species Cicer yamashitae. The sequence continues at coordinate 3,170,892 of JBBPBQ010000003.1, read as the reverse complement.
GGCATTTTGTTTTAAGAAGTAAACTTGATTTACTATCGATGTAAAAGTTGTTTGAACTGTGATTCAAACTCTTTCAATGGTGTGGCAACACATGATTAGATGATTATAAAAAAGTTTATAGAGTGGATAAAAATTTCGAGTGGCTTGCTAAAAAGTCAGATTTTAAATTGGAGTTTATGGGCTCATAATGTTCATAAGAAAATTGTAGTAGTGTCTTTGATATGAATACCTTAATGTTATCCTTTATACTGTTACAGAATAACATGGATCGATATAAACTTGTTTATGTCATTCTACAATTCTTATTTTTGCAGATAGTTGTTGACTCCCTACTTGATCCGAAAGTGGGTGTAGTATATGACCCAAAGTCACTGATTAGAGCTCTTGCTGACCTAATAGAGAGATACATGAAGTCGTAAGTACCAAATGATTTTGAGGGCTAATCTAATTATTATTACCACAGTATTGACTGCCAAATCATACTTTTGCAGACTGTTCATCACAATATACATGGTATGAAATTCTTTTTCTTTATCAAGACCAAATTTTTCCACTCCTGTAATTCAATTTTTATACTGACCATAAATTAGGAATTCTAGGTGAATTGGCCTATTTATTCCCTCACATCAAAATACAGAGTCAGCGACTTGGGTAACAATCAAAAGTTCTCTTATTTCTGTGAAAAATATTTGATTCTGTTGGGATGATAAAGTTGACCATAAACAAAGACATGTCGGAGTGCTGTTGTATTATATATTATTTTTTTAGGACATAACAATCGCTAGTTATTGTTGTGTATAATTGTATATTAATTTTTGTGTATATATATCATTTGTTGTTGACTTGACTGTGTTTTCTGCTAAACTTTTTTACCGTTCACTCCATTTGGTGTTGACTGGTGAGAAACCGTATATTGAAAGTCTGTTTCAATGAGTTGCAGACAGGTTTCTTCATACCACAAGAGCTTTTCTGTTGCATGTGTAAATATAAGTTCTAAAGTTCTGAATTTGGCTAGTCTGTCTGCTTGGGAGGTATGGCAGTTACCAACCATAATTCCTTTTGAACTTTTGGGGCATTACCCAAATGATCTGAACATCACCTAAATCAATAGTGGAAGCAGAAAATAAGTCAAAGAGGTATAAGTTAAATAGTGTACCTCTTGCCATTGTTCTTTTGTTAGAAGATGGTGTATTGAGTATGAATGAGATTTAATTCCTAAGGAATCCACAACAATTTTCTGCATACACATAATAGTACTAACATTTTCAGAACTTAAGAACTGAGTATTAAACTCGGTCTTCAAATTTATTTCGGTTCCAAGCTTTGATGATAATTTCAATAAATAAATATGCGCATAAAAAGAAAAAATGAGAGAACATTGCAATTAGTGTTTTATAAAGGATAGACAATTAAGGTGCCACATTAGTGTCCTTATGACCTTAACTTTATTTAGTAATAAAAACATTTTAAGAGATTAACTTGACATTATGATGGTCATGTGAAATCTAGACCCTATAAAAGGGTGAGAAGGTTTTTTAATAGAAAAAGGGAAAATATGGTGTTTGAATGATGGGCTTGTTCCTGTTAAAAAGAAATGATGGGGTTTGTTCAAATGGAGATGTGCTAAGATTTTCAATAGAGAGAATTCATTCCTCGGTGCATGGACATGCATATGATGGTGGTGTTTTGCATGTTTATGGATGTTGTGCCTAGATAATCTGATGTATGTAGAATTTAAGAATTTGTTAAACAATAATGATGATTTTGGGGTGTTGGTCTTTCAATCAAATAAACATATTTTAATTAAATTTTTTTTATTAAAGAAACTCAATTTGATTAGGTTTCTTTAAACCCAAAAAAGTCCCATATTAACATGGGTAAAACTATGGAATCAATGGGGTTGGATGGAGATCCTAGATACTGAAGCAGAAGTAGAAAGGGGAAACTTCGTAGTTGAGCCACCATGAGAACTCATGCTCAAAAAACTCCATTGTGAAATTCGTTCAATATTTCCTCCGATCAGCAATGTCTTTGATAAAGTTGTGAACCAACGAATGTGTATTTATGCTTCCTAATTCCTATATATCCAGCATATTACCTACTTCAAAAAAATTACCGGAAGGTTTCGAAGAATCAAAGTGGATGGTATTTTTTGTCAAAAACAAATATTTGGTTAATTAAGGAATACATCAGACATTACTAAAAAAACAACCAATCGCATCTAACACATAATGTATAGTAATATATATTTTATTTGATTGATATAGGAAATTTATTTATACCAATCCAACAACAATCCTAAAAGAAGCATGTGCTGCAGTCAACTACAGTCAACTACAGGAAATCCAAATTTACTATATACTATATAGTGGGATAAGAAGCATGTGCTGCAATGCCACATTGACCTCCAGGTTCACCAGTTTCCCTGAGCACCCTCATGTAGCCATTTTCACCCCAATGTTCACCCCAAGAGTTTTTTATTAACCAATATTTAGTCCCTTCTTCACTTATTCCATAACCAATTGCAGTAACCGCATGGATAAAAGGGTCTCCACATGTTCCTGAATAAATCCCTTGTTTGTATGATTGAAATTCTCTACTAACCTCTATACCAACAGATACAGGTTGTTGCGCCACAGCAAGTAATAGTTGTTGTTCATCGTTGGCAGGTACATCTACAAAACCAGTTATTTTAGCTGCTGCTGGTATCTGACCATTTAATTTGCATGTTTGAGCAACTTGTTGGTATGGATAGTCATCTTCACTTAGAATACCATTGGTTTGTATTATTGATTTGAAGGAATTATCCATGTAACCACCATAACACCCGTGGTTCTCCATATCACAGTCAACCAGTTGTTGCTCTGATAATGAGATCAAATTACCAGTTTTGATTTTCACAATACCTTCTACAGCTGCCACAGCTGAAAAAGCCCAACAGCATCCTACATACAAGTTACAAAGATTATATTTTTTAAATTAGTTACCACAACTATATATTTAAAAATATTTAAACTATATATAAAATTAGTTACCACAACTGCCTTGGTTCTTAACACCAGTGACAGCTCCTTGTGATTTCCAGTCAAAATTTGTTGGAACATCATCCCTCAGATTTAAGGGTACAGCAGTTGACACCTTCTTGGAGGAGGAGGTTGGAATCTTGTTTCCAGTGTGTGAAGCAATAAACTCTTCAGTAGTTAAATCAGAAAAATGATTTAGACCCAGCTTGTAACTCTTGTTACTACCATTGTTGTTGAACTTCTCTATGTATTCAAAATTCTCCACGAATATCTTTAACCGTTTCTCCATCTCTTCATTACTTGAGTATGAACGTCCATATTGCTCCATCCATTGTTGGTGTGCTTCAACAACAGATGATTCATATAGTATTCGAGACGTGGCAGGGTATGCACATGCCAAAAAGATGGTGCAAATAGCAATAAGGTGCTTCATTTTTTCTTTTGGATAGCAAATAGAAGAGAATGTTTTGTGAAAAGTCTGTGAAAAAAAAGTAACTTAGATACGGCTATTTATAGAATTTAAAATCTAGTTTCTAACGTAACAAGGAATGTTTGTTCATGGCATGTTGGTCATTTTTTTTTATGTTTTTTTTTTATAGACAAATATTAGTGGAGATATTGAACTCTTACCTTCTTCTTTGTTGTCCTTTGACTTGTAGATTGATATCTACGAGTGTTCATAAATCTGCGAATTCGATCACTTAAACCAATTCAACTCGTTTTTTGATCTAATTTATTCAAGTTAAAGTTTAACCTAAACCAAACTATTTAAATTCAAGTATGTATAGTTCAAGTAGAGAGTTTGACATTTTGACCTTAGAGACCCACGAACACAACTCATTGACATGGCATAGACATTTTATTTTCATTTTTTCTACTATTGATGTATAATTATAATTTAGTTATTGAATTTTATTTAAGAATTTGTTGTTAATTTAATTAATTTAAGTGTTTTATTGTATTTGTGGATTTATTTTAAGTATTGAATGACATCTAAGATAGATTTTTATGATTTTTTAGATGTTTTGATATATATATTTAATTACATTTTTTTAAAATAAAAAAATTATTTATGATCCGCGAACCTAACGCAACTCGCTTTTAATTGATTTGGTTTAGTTTAGATTTAATATAAAAATCACGTATTGAAAACTTAATTCACTCTAAATAAATTTGATTGATTTAAGTATCAAATTTAATCAAAATCGATCAAACCCGTAAACAAGTCTACTGATATGTTGAAATAATGATATGTAAACAAGTCTACTGATATGTTAAAATAGTGATACGTAGAAACTCATATACAATATTGATATCCACTTTTGCACAACATAAATCTTTTTCAATTTACATGTATGTTTTCTTTAAATAATAACAAGAAAACTACTGCGATACAAATACTATATATTTGGGTCTCTTAACCTTATGACCAATGATTTGATTTCTAGCAAGTGTCTAAGAAACATATATTATGAGATAGATCAATCTCTTAAATGTCTTAAATGAATTTCAACTATTAAAAGAGGTTAGTATGAGTTAAAAAAGTGTTTGTGGATGACATAATTCAATTTTGAGATAAACTACTATTTTAATTTCTTGATGTTGTAAATTTAGTTTCCAACTCATTAAAAATACTCATATTAATTATTAAAATGTCAATTAATTTAGTCTCTGATGTTATAACGGTTATAAATTATTTTGACATTAAATTAACTTTTCAAAAACTTTTATAATAATAAATTGTATATTTCACAAAATATTTTTTGACAAAGACAACATCATATTTTCAAAAACTAAAAAGGTAGTTTGTAGTTTGTGTCTCAAGTCTTTGACACATAGTATAAATTTGGGATTTAAATTGAGTGAGGCATTGTTGATGATGTGTAGCTCTTGAATTGGACTAAACCCATCCACGTATATATATATTGACCGTGACTAGTTTTCCCCCGGTCAACCGCTGGTTGCGTAGTCCATCCACCCCGACCGTGGCTCAGAATCAACTTCCAAATTGTGATTAATTTGGACTATATGATAAAAGTGATACCTCAAACAAAATGACACTCTATCGTATTTTTCGGTTTGTCTTAGCTTATCCGTTGGGTTATTATCTGACAATCACCCCTTCTAATAAGTTTCCCATTTGTTGATTTTATTTGGTGTTAACGACCTAGTCTTTTTATCATGACAACTGAACAATTTTTATGGTTTTTTCGATCCAAACAACAGTGGAACATTTGTTTTGCTCTGCAATATATTTCGTTTCTACTCACGTGGGCTAATAATCGACAATGAAGTAACTTTCTATACATTTCTTGGCAGTCCAAGCAATTGATCGATCAGTGGGGAATTTGAAGTCGTTGTTAGTGACCAAGATTTGAATTTTTATATAAAATATTTATATTTTTTAAAATATATGATTGGTCATATAATTACGTGTTTTTTAAATTTTAGTCTCGATGAGTTTATTTATTTATTTTAATCTTTACAAATATGTTAATGTTTGTTTTTTGTCTCTGCTATTTTGATTTAGTCTTTATAAAATTAATTTTTTTAATGAATTTAGATATAATATTTGATTTTAATTTCTCAATTAATATAAATATAAGGAATTGCAGAGATTAATTTTAATAAAAAATTAATTTTGCACGAATTAAAACAAAAAAGTAACAACTAAAAACAAAACAATAATATTTATTTAAACAAGAAACTTGTAGGATTAAAAAAGAAAACGCGTATTTACTGGAACAATCATATATTTATGCATATATATTTTGAGGAGAGTATTAAAATGAGTTTTAAAACATAATAAATTTAAAATAAAGGAGTGTAGTGTTTTATTTTTATCAAACGACCGCAGTGTTTTGATCCTCCTCTATTGTCACAATTTTCTTTTGTATGTAAATTTCCTCACAATCCTTAATGAGCTACGTCCTCTTTTTTTTTCCTTAATGAGCTAATTTTATAAAAAATAATCTAATTCATAGTACCAAAAAAAAAAGTCATTGTTGATGATGTGTCGCTCTTGAATTGGACTAATACTCATCTATGTTTTGTCCACCCCGATTGCTGCTCAGAATCAATTTTCCAAGTATTGATAATTTTGGATTATGTGATATATAAAAAGTGACACCCCAACAAAATGGTAACGTATACGTATTCTTCACTTTGTCTTAACTCCGGCAATCAAGCTTCTAATAAGTTCCCCACTTGTTGATTTAATTTGGTGTTAATTACCTGAAAAATATCTCTATATGTGAGTGTTTTTATGATATGGCAAATGAACAATTTCTATTCCATAAAATTAAAATGAAACAATTTCTAACTTTCTAATTCGACAGGTTCTCGAATCTATTGTTTTATTTTTCTATCCAAACTTGAGTGAGACCTTGGCTTTGTTTTGCACTGCAATATACTCCATCGGTTTCATATTTTAACAAGAAAAAATTATTTTAAAATAATTGTCATGTTCAATTTTTAATGAAATTTTAATTATTTTTTTCCAATTGTACTGTCAAATTATTGTTATGTGCATTATTTCTAAAATATCAACTTCCCTTTACATTATAATTGTGAAAAACCAATCATAATTCTTAATTAAAATCATACACAAAAATATTTATAATTAAAAATTTATTTAAAATTAACATTTTTTAATAATGTTTACATAAAAATCAAATCAGTTATAATATACTAATTATAGAAAATCTTACATGGGACACACCTCAAAATAAAAAAATTAGACCCGTGCAAATGCAATGGTTTTTCTACAAGTAGTTAATAAGAATAATTTATTAAAATGTCTATTCTATTTCTTTTAATAATTACATTTTTTTAATTTGTATATAAAAACTTTAAACTACACTCGTTTTAAAACGGTTCTTAAAAAAACATCAATTTTGAAATGGATGGAGTATTCTGTTTCCACTTATCACATGAGCAAATAATCGACAACAAAGTTATTATCAATACTTTTTCTTAGAACAATTGAGTGATAAGCGGAGATTTGATATTGTAGTTAGAGATGAAGATTTGAGTTTTGTTAAAGACGAATATGAACTTTCTAAGTTTCAAATTTAGTTTTACAGGATGTTTAAAGATTCGATAAAAAAAGATACACATGTTAACACTTTTAAACCTACGTAATCAAATTATGAAACAAAATATTAAAGAACTAAATAATTATTTGAAACTAAGTTAAGGGATTATAGCAATAATTTTGTCAAAAAATTGTCATTAGAAAGACTCATAGACTACAGAAACTCTTACATTATTAAAAATCTTATCTTTTTTAGAAGATTAATTATGAAGTTTTTCTTTTATGGATCAACTCACTAAAAGTTTTTTTTATTATTAACAAGTGAACCCACCAGCCTATTAATCTGTTGATGGGGCAAAGTAAAAGTTTCAACCTATCTAAATTGGTCTGCCTCACTCAACTTTAGACGGATTAATGGCGTAATGGATCAAAATGACAAGGATATATATTGGACTCTTTTGACACTCATTTCATATAGTGTTATTGTGTTTACAATTTGTTGATATGCAAATAAGTGATTGTGCGTATTATTGTAGTTATTTATAGTAAAAATGTTTGGCGAACGCATCATAGAGTGTATACATCTTTAAGAGATAAAAAAAAATAAAGATGTAATAGATTGATGATGTGATAGGAAGATAAATATAAAAATAAATTGAGTGTATGAAAATTAGGAGTCTATAAGTTGTATATTTTATTTTCGTCTATTGCTTCTATTGTCACAAGAACTTGTTCTTCCAATATGATCATCTTTGTTTCGTTGGCTATGTTATAAACTGTGATCATGACGCCCAATTTTTGAAGGGTGATAAGTGGGGGATTGGAAGCAATGGTAGTTTGCCAAAAGCTAGATTGAAAGTTTTACCGTTGCAGCGTCTCTAGCATTCCATTATTTCATAAATTTTATATTTATATATATTTACATAGTTGTATATGTAGAATTTATCATATAAGCAAATCTAATTAAGTGCATATTGGCTTCATGATAGATAATTGCTAAATCAACTAGGTGCCTATATTTTAGTGTAAAGTTCAAAGTAGAAGAAAACTTTAAACAAATATAGTGATCCACCGATCATTTTATCTATTTGTTGCTATTCATGCATATTTATATACTGAAACCTACATACAAAGGAGCTGAGACGTCTTGAGAATAGTGTGAAATAGACATCAGGACATTTCCTCCCAGTTTAGTAGTTAGCCATTACAACCACGCCCACACAGCATTCTTAGGTGTCAATCAAGGAATCCTCCAAAATAGATTCTAATGGAAGGAGCTCTTGAGATGCTTTGTAAAAAAGGGCACAAAAAATGATGTTTTCACTTTTGCAATGGAAAAAATCTTAACCTAACATAGCAGGAACTGCATCTAAAACAAGGTTGTAACTCCAAGCTACCAACAATTTTACAATCCTCCAAACATGCACGAACTAATAAATCAAATGGCTTGAAATTTAAGTTTGTTAGCTACAACTCTTACTAATGTGAAAGAGGTGATTTGATTTGTTCACAACAAATAGTATCCCAACTAATGATGGTGAAAGAACAAAGAAGAAATATCAGCACCTAAGCATATACTCAACTACATCATGTACAATCATTTTAATTTAGAAAGAAAAGAAGAAAAAAAACAGTCAAAGGAAAAATCACCAGTGAAAATATGGTTAAACATAGCATAAAAGCTCGTGTAAAAAAAACCTAGCATAAGAGCTATTATCAATTTATCATACGTGCAAAACTGACAATTTTGTTTGTCATTGCATCAAGACCATTTTTTTTTCCAGCAAATTGGAGCAGTATATATGCAACTTAACAAGAATTGAATACGACAAACAGACTTTACCAAAAAAAATTATTAATTTTTTAAAATATAAATGATACATAAAACCATTGTTAGGAGAACAAGAAAAAGAAAAGCTTGAAATACAGACAAGTTTAGATGAATCAATACAGTTATGCATAAAAATAGAATAATTTTAAGCCCTTTTGGTGACTATTTGCCACTATTTGAGTGGGTCTTAGTGCAAAGGACTTTGCGTCCCTTGGCGCGTCGACGCTTTAAGATAGCCCTTCCATTTGGTGTGCTCATTCGTTTGCGAAAGCCATGAGTGCGTGCCAATGATTTTCGTGATCTGCTTCTCTTGGTTAGACAAAGAGCACTCCTGCCTGCTGCTACCACAACCAAACCACGGCCATTGTGTCTTCTAGCCCCAACATTAGATGTCAAATCCAGTCCTAGTGACAATCCTAAACATTCAAAAATCATATGAGATCAAGTCAAGCTAAATTTCAGCATTGCAACACTCATTAAACATCTTTAAAAATTGTATCGAGGGATACCAATATTACATTCAAATTTCAAATTGCTTCTGTTCAATTAATCTGAAGCACCAAATACTAATAGTAGCTGTGAAGCAGGAAGCAGGAAGCAAGGACATCGGGTAACTAAATTACATTTTAAAACTTTAGAGACATCTCTTATTTCATTTAATCCGAAAACCAATAGCCCAAAATCTCCGCATGTTTTCTTTTTATTAGAGCCGCTTAAATTATTATTATTATAAATTATAAATTTAAAAAGTCAATAAGAAAACAATGTAGCTATATGATTAGCATTGGGCTTGCATTCAGAAAGGAGCTTATCCACTAACAAGTTACAACCCAACCCCATTTTTCCGTTACAAAAGTAGAAGCATAAACTTCCATTAGTCCTATATTGAAAGGAATTCACAATTAGAGTTAACATTTTGTGGTTATCTCTAAATTGCAGTTAAAAAGTCGATTTATGTGGCAATATGGTGACTTCTCATTAGACAACCGCATTACCATTAAACTCTGATAAAATTTCATTTAAAACCCAGAAATGAACCTTCCATTTCAAACGGTCACAATGCTAAAGTTCAATTAAACTCAACAACAAAACATTTTTAGAGTTTAATAGTATAAACTGTATTACACTAATTGCCAACATGACTGTTGATTGTGTAGTTATTTTATGATGTCAATTACAATTGTGTGGTGAGATGACAAAATCAATTATTAACTCTCCGTGTAAAATTGGTTTAACAATGCATAATCCTTTTTTCTCTTTTTAGAAAGAAAATCAACCATAACAAGTAAACAACCACACCAAAAATCTCAAATTAAACGGTGATTAAAGCAAGAACTACAAAAATTAACCGTACAAGCATGCTTCTTATCATAATTAAACATCAATCTGAAACTTAAGCCTGTTTGTGTAAACTTGTTCATCCATCCTAATTGTTTCATTTGCAACATCAACCCCTTAACCTAATGTCAGTTAAATTAAAAAACAAAGAGAATGTACTTCCAATTACAAACTTCAACCGCTATTAAAAAGAACAAAATATATAAAAATTCGCGCAAAAATAAAGAACTCAGCACTTCCCGTCCGAAACAAAAATTCGACAAAATTTCAACCAGAAAAAAAAAAACAAGAAAAAATATAAGTTTGAAAGGGAAAAAGTACCTGAAAGGGAGGAAGAGGGGAAAGAGAGAGAGGAAGGAGAAGAAGCGAAGGAGCAATGAAGCAATGGAGAACGAGTTTTGGAGCAATTAAGAGCCAGTGAATTTGGTCTCGAAGCAGTGAGAGTGAAAGAAGGTGTGAGAGTGGGTGCTCTCAATCTCATGGATATCAAAGGAGACACTGATAACGAAGCCATTATCCTCTTTTCTCTTCATTCTCATACGTGTCTTCGCCTTTTAAACCCAACCAGGATTGTCGCTATTTACTTTTTAATAAATAAGGCTAACAACAAGTATTAAACAAATGGGGATGTAGCTCAAATGGTAGAGCGCTCGCTTTGCATGCGAGAGGCACGGGGTTCGATCCCCCGCATCTCCATCTTTTACGTTTTTCTTAACCTTAACTCCAATTGCTTTCACGCACACATTCAAAACACTATCATTTGAGTCTCATTATCGATACTTTTGGTCAATAATTATTACTATATATGCTTGCTGAGGACTTATAGGCAGGTTAAAAAGAATTATATTTTTATTTATTATCAATTCTATAATTCGTTTCTTTCAATTTTATGTTATTTAAATCTTTTTAAGTTTCAGTTTTATTATTCGTATTTTATGTTTTTAAATTTGAAGAGAGATTGTTAAGAGTTGCGGATCTTTACAACTTTTATACGTAAGTTGAATTAATGTATTGGATTTGAAACCAGGCCAAAACTTGGATTATGAGTGGTGAATTAAAGATCTTTGTTAAACTAAAAGGGAGAGAACCATCGTATCACTTTGATTTTTAGGATATGAAGCGAGTCAAATAGTATATATAAAATGTATAATACATAAATATTCAAAATAAAGTATCTATTCATTAAAAATTATAAAATATTGAGGTGGCAATGGTCACTCTTTATCCTAGAGAAGACCTGTCATTGATTGTTAACTCTATCGCAAATGATTGTTGCAACCCATCGCTTCGATAATCAATCTCAACCAATTACCTATGTTCACTATTCAATTCATTTGTATGTTTGCTCATTGAACAAAAATAACCCTACTAGTCGAACAAAGAAATCGAATTTATCTTCTATGGTGCAATCAAATTTAGTTTGATCTTTGACGCTCCAATATCTGCCAATGGATTTTTTGTTTTTTTTGTTTGTTTTAAGTAGTTGTTAATAATTATATGTGAATGGGGTATTAGTGTTGACAATATTGTTATCCTTATTTCATGTCTTTATTATGTTTTAAGATAGAAATAGATAACTGAAAAGTGGTAAAATCAAGTGGTAAAATCTTTTGACCACGTAGATTCGTGTAATTTAAAAAAAAAAAATTTAACATTTTCATTATAAAATTGTTAAGAGAGTATTTTACTTATATAGTTATGAAAATTTGAATGTAAAACATTTTTTAATTATAAATTAGCTCAAAATTAACAATGATATTTATAAGATTAGCTATAAATTATCGAGGATTGTTTACTTTTCTCAAATTTTTCAGTCAATTTATGCTGCAACCAAGGTAATCTAAACTGGACTGAATATCATTAGTCAAACATATATATGTTATTTTATATTAGGCAATATTAGTCAAAAAAATATAATATTTACCTTCAAAAAAATAATATAAAATGTTTAATACTTGTAATTAATACTACTATATAAATCAATATTTGTAATTTATGATCTTAAGTCATAGCTCAACTGTTAAGCGTCGAAATTGTTAGGTTGGATATCTTGTTTTTGGTTTGAACCTAAGACCTCGCGGCTATGTGTGAGTTTCTAGTGGTAATTATTTAGTTCATTTCAACTTTAAAAATTTTCTATATTGCTAAATCTCCCTTGAAAAACAAAAAGAATGCACTAGACCTGAACCAAAAACAATAACCTTAGTTCCAATCTTGCCCTCCTTCTCTCCTATGAAACACATTCTTCTCTTCTCTCTTCTCTCCTAACAATGATTCGTTTTTTTTATGATGTAAAGACTTAAATATATGTTTGGTTTCAATAAATTAGCATTTTTTATTTTTGTCCCTGTAACTTTTTTTGTTTCAATTTTAACCTTGTAAGTTCAAATTTATTTTAAAATCGTCTATGTTGTTAGTAAATGTTAAAACAAGTTAAGATGACAAACAGAGAAGGGCAAAAACAAAAACAAAAACCAAACTTATAAGTACAAACGAACTTTTAGAGACAAAAATCAAATGAAAACATATATGTTTGGTCCATGTAAGTTCGCGCTTTTATTTATTTATTTTTGTTCCTATAAATTTGCATTTTTGTTGTTTTCGTCCTTTCTCCGTTTGTCATCTCAACTTTTTTTAACCATCACTAACAGTAGGGTCGATTTTGAAATAAATTTGAACTTATAGGATTAAAGTTGAAACAAAACAATTTCAAGGACATAAATAAATAAAAAAGTACTAACTTAAAGAGATCAAATATATATTTAAACCTTAGGTAAATTATCATGTAAAAGCAAACTGCGGTGCAACCACCCAGATCGGCTAAACCGCTGGTTTTTTCCAATTTTATTGGTTTTTATACAGTTTTTTGGTTTTTATTCTGGTTTTTTTGCATAATGGTTTTCATGTTCGGTCAAACCAGACATAGGTCCGGTTCTTGGTTGAATTGATTGGTTTGGTTTCATTTTAAATACCTTAACTACCACTAATTTTGTATTTTGTATGGTCACTATTGTAAGAAAAATATATTTTATTTTTTTTACTCAAAATATTTTAAATATTGAGCATTATCATAATCAAAAGTTAAATTATTTTTCAACTATTTAATAATGGACAATTTAATAAACTTATTCACGTTTTAATCAAATGAAATTTAAAAAATTAATTATATTTTACTGATTTTCTTAATATTCATCTTTAAAGTGTGACTTTAGTGGTAAGGATCTTAAAGTGTAACTTCAAAAGATATGATTCATATTCAGGATGAAAAATGGCCATTAGAGATTAGCTGTGATCTAACTACTAACTTTGTTAGTTGTTGGCTTGTTACCTCAAAAAAGAACCGTTAGTTCTATATCAAATCACAAGTTTTCTTAAAAAGTGTCACTTACCGTTAATTAATTGTGAAAATGAGGTATGAGAACAAAGTTTCAATGAGTAAATAAAATATTTTAATCAAATGAGTGGGTTAAAATAGATAGTTAATTGATTTTAGTTAAAGACAAATCCTTTAAAAGATCAAGTTGAAATTTTAATTCAAATAATTTTTGATCAAATTTAACTTATCATATTTTAAATTATTAATGACCCATTTTTTTTACAACCGTAGAATTAAGAGAAAAACATCATATATTTTCATGAGTATAAGTAATCAATCTTGTGAAAAAGGTTTTTAAATTATAAATATAGTAGCACGATGTTAATTTAAGGGTGACGACTATATATAGTGTGATTATTATCATAAAATAACAGCATGCATGTAAATTACACTATTTGAGTGCACAAATATGATTATAGAGTAGTAAAAATATGTAACTTCAATGGTTTAATCTAAAGTTTAATTTTTAATATCAGTGTCGTTAAGAAAAATATAAATATTTTTTTACTTTGAACTGAATCAGTGTCTTTCATAAAAATGTGCGTTAAAAAAAATGAAAAAAAATACATTACTTTCATTTATTTTACACCCTGGTATCATTAATCTTAGATCCGTGTTGGCAATTTAATATGATATTTCAAGGCAGTGGAACTGCCACTTCCACTTCCGCAGTTGTGGTGTCGTTTCCATGGTTAGCATCACATTTAAAATTAATTATCGGAAGCAATAATGCAAAGAAAAAAAAAACCATTTAACTGCATCCACATATTAATTTAACGTAATAGATATTATGATATCATGTAATTTAAATTTTTTTCATGATAAAACCTAAACTTATGATATCAAGGAGGTCAGATTTAGTGCAACAGTCTAGTCCCCACAACGAAACGATTGCATTCAAACCGAGACATATGTACATATTTAGTGTCTACATACAATCCATTGAATAAGATTATCTTCAAGAATAAACTAGGAAAAAATACTTAAGCTTGTGTTTAATCTGCTGGTCTTGTCTTGCAACTAGCAAGTGCCCAACATCATCAAGAAATTGAGGAAAATACGTGGTCAACTAATAAACAACAATAGAGAAGACATTGCTCTTAATTAATTGAAAGTTCCAAGCATTTTTGTTTTTGGGGTCCATCAAGTGGCAAGCAAAAGATGTGCACGGCTTACCGGCCACGGTGGACAATGATTGAATTTGAAGCCTGATGAAGCAGACAATGGATTAAGGGGCCCATAGGGCCCATTATATGAGTGCTTGTGGGTGAACCAAAGCACTGACCATCATGGGTTGCGTATATAGTGGGTTTGTTGAAAAAATATCCTTTCACCTTTTGGGCTTATTTGGGTGGAACGTTTTGTTTATGGAGGAACTTTCCCACCTCAAAAACATTTCGATAAAAATTTGATTTATTGTAGAAGAACTTCTCCTTCCTCTAATTAAAACATCCATAGTTTTAATTTGATTTATTCTAATTGTAATAAAATAATAAATTAAAGACACAAAACTGAAATATTTTTATTTTCTTTTACAAAATCTTGCTTTAAGTTTTTTTTTTTGGGTATCATAGGCGTTTGGGTTTGCAATAGAGTAAGGTGATAGCACTAGCCTTCCTCGAAAAAAAGTGATAAAACTAGCCAAAAATATAGTGTCGGTAACAAATTAACAATTGAACAACCTTTCTACAAAAAGAAAATAAAATTGAACAACCTACACCAAAATTGTCAATAAATGAACAGTGTTTTTACGATATGTTTTGATTTATTTATTAGTGAATATTTTATTTTTTGACAGTTACTAGTGAATTTTTTTAATGAATATGTTTTTTACAATGAAAACAGCGAATATGCATTATGTGTAAAATATTTTTACATTAACATTTAATAGATTCAGAAATTATATTATATTATATTACTTCATTTCACTTTCATGATAAAAAAATGTTCAAATAAATAACTTTATTGACCATTGAATATCAATGTAAGGTTATTTTACATGGATAATATCTCTGTTAAACTCTTTTTTATATTATGTTAAGACGACAGCAAAAAAATTTATGTGAAAATAGAAGAACACCCTTTTTTTCGAAATTTTGCAAGTTTGTGCGCTAAACCCTGGTGATTGATGGGGATGTATGTATTTGTATAATATAGAGAAAATATTTATTATCAACAAAAGAAAAATTAATGACACATTTAATAAACAAAGAATTAATGACACAAATAATCAATACACAAGATGGCAACAATAAATATTTGTCTAATTTAACACCTTAGTGTAGTCTAGGCATGGCATGGCGGTTGAGCATAAGTCAGGGAAAAATTTGCATCCTCCGATTTTGTTAGATATAAAATTTAAGTTTTTATTTATGTTTACAATGGGGTTCTGATTTTTCCATAGACAACTATTTATATATATAAAAAATAAATTTATAAGTCATATTTATTATAATTAATATAAAAAATTATTATTATTATTAGTAGTATGAAATAAAAAAAATATTAAAATCATATTTTGTTATAAAAAAATTATAATTTTTAATATTTAAAAAATATTAAAATATTGAATATATAAATGTATATAAAATTTAAAAATGATAATAATATTACTAGTGGGACAGGTTCGGGTGGTGAATATCAACATTCTAACATCCTTAATTTTGTGGAAAACGCACACCCGCACTCAATCAAAATAAGTTTTTCCGTCTAAATTAGGATGAGTTCGGGTGGATACTCACAGCTACGGGTTGTGTTACCAACTCTGGTGTAGTCTTTAAATCATTGTTTAATTGATAAATGCTGATATTATTAGGTTGGATATCCAATCTTAGATTCGAATCTGAGACCTCGCAACTGTGTGTGTGAATTTTCTGGTTGTATTTAACATCTTGTCAATAAAAAGAAAAAGAAAAACCACAATAGTGTAAAGACATTTGATGCAAGTTTCAAACAACCTAAAAAAACGATGCTTTAAGAATGCCTTATTTTTTTCAGAAAAAAAAAAAAAGAGTGCCTTTATTTTTCCGGTTGTGGTGAAGGTGATGATACTCTTGTTCATGTGCTTCTACTCAAGTATATATGGCTTAGACTTGTGGCATCCTTTCTTGTCACTAATTTTTCTCTCTTATGATTATAGGGATTAGAATTGGAAGATAACCTTCATAGTTGCTTGCTTGCATTTGTGGACGTGGTGTAATTAAGTAATCTTTGTGGGGAACTTCTCCAAATCATTTTCAATTATTGTCAAGAGTTGTTAAATTGTACTCGTGAGCCTTTTCTCCATGGACGTAGGTGGACTGATACGATATTTATTGGGTGGAGTCGACCTCGTGAAGGATGAATTAAATTCAACAGTGATAGAGTTTGCAAAAGAATTGAAAACTTGATAGGGTATGATGATCTTTTTCGAGACTCGAATGGTATATTGATTAAAGGCTATAGTTGTTAGATTAGAACTTGTGATGTCATTCATGCAGAGATGGATATGTATATTGGCATGGATCTAACTTGGAGATATTGAGTTTTTCATCTATGAGTGAAGAGTCACTCAAAAGTCCAAGTTGATATAGTTTGTGATAAATGATCATTATGAAGTGGTCTGAGTGTAGTAGTACTTTAAGTTACATAAAAAAATGTTAAATTAATTATTTAATACTTTTATCGAGTTAGTTCTTTATTTTTGTAAAAGTTATAATGTTGGACTATTTATAGTCATATCTTCATTTCAATCATTTTTAGTTAGAATTTTTTAAAATTGTACTATGAATTTTGTTATCGATCATATAAAGAACAACGTAATAAATTTCTATGTGATTTTTATGACATTGATCGAGCAAATTTTCCGTTTAATTTTAAGAATCCTAAAACTTATCTCACTCAAATTATCTTGTTTAATTATTTTTCTAAAATTCGATTGGGGATTTATGTTCTTATGATTATTGCAATCAAAACATCTTAAGAAATACACGAGTTTATGAAAAAAATTAAAAGAATTTTAAATTTTAATTTTGTTGATTTAACATTATGATCATTGATATAAATATTTACAAATATAAAAGGCAAACTTGACATGATTAATTTATTAAAAAAATATATGGTTAATATATTATTTTCCTGTAGTTTAAAAAATCGTGGAATGTATTTTGGGTTTGTTTTATCACCGGCTGCAGTTGGTAGTAAATATCTTTCTAAATGACATAAACCATCTTAATTATATTTCTCTATTTTGATTGAGTATTTAACGATACTTATTCTCAAATCAAGAGTAGTGATCGATGCCTTGAAAAACCACTACCCAAACAAAATAAAGAGTAGTGAAAAATGACATATTTCACAATTAAAAATATCATATTTTTGGTATTCTTATCTTATGATTCCACGAGGACCTTTTAGATATGTGACAATAAATTGCATATATTTAATTCGAAGAAACAGATTCCTTTAGCCCGTGAGTCTTGACATTGGAGGATGTAGATGGTTAGATCAATAGACCAATGGAATACAAAAGAGCATTTTCAATTTCTTTCACACATGTAGCAAATGAAAACCATTAAGAAATTGTAAGTCTTTGTTAATTTTAGCCTTTAAATTTATAGATCATCAACTTATTTTCTTAAGTCGTAAGAAGTCAAAAATCTCTTTAATTTTTATTCTTTTAAATTGTAAGAAGTCAAAAATCTCCTTAAGTTTTTAACCGATAGATAAAAAGTTTCCTAAAATAGCTAAAGGAAGAAATAAATGTAACTTACTAATACTTTACATAATTAATTTGATATTTTATAAATTTAAAGTTTTAAATTGAAATACATTTACAATTTCAACATTCAAAATGACACTCCTTCCATATCACAATAATTGATTTATTTATTCAATAAAAATATCTCAAAATAAATGACTTTTATTTTTAAAATATTTTTTCAATTGTACTCTTTAATTAATATTAATTGCACTACTTTTAATGTAATATTTTTTATTATATATTTATAAAAATAATAATGTGATTAATACATCAATAATGTATTAATATTTAACGATAATAATTTAATAAAAATAATATTATCTATTTTATTTATATATTATGACTTATTTTGTTTATAATAAACAAAGAAAATAAGTATAAAATGATAAATTATCATAAAAGGAGAGAGGGAGTAGTTTAGTGATTTACTCTATAGCAAATATCAAGTAACATTTGAGTTTCCCCATAAAAACAACCTCTTCAATTTTTAAACTTGATAGGTATACACAAACAAATCCATCCAAGATCTCTTTTATCATAACAAAAAATAAAAATGAGTGTCCAACACCACCCACCACACCAAAGGAACCCACCAAGTAGTAGTACTACTACTTTTCCATCTTATATATGACCCATTAAGCTTTACTCAAAAGTGTATTATTTATCTCTTCAGCTTCTAAACTCCAAAAAACCCAAATGGGATACAGAGTCATTACTCTGCTTCTATTCTCTCTGTTTTGCCAAGTTCTGTTTTTGTCCCTACACCAAACAACAGCATCAAAGTTCCACAATGTAAGTAATATAAAAGGGAAAAAGTCAGTGGTATCAAGTGGGTGCAATTTGTTCATAGGAAGTTGGGTGGTTAACCCTTCTTATCCTCTCTATGATTATTCAACTTGTCCTTTCATTGATGCTGAATTTAATTGCCAAAAGTATGGAAGACCTGACAAACAATACCTTAAATACTCTTGGAAACCTGATTCATGTGCCTTACCCAGGTACTTCTACATTTATCTATCAAACAATATTAATACTACTATTATACAATTGTCTTCAAACTAATATCCTCTTTTTCTTACACTATTTTTATACACTTTGTCTAGGAATCAAACATTATTTTCATCACCTTGTTTCTCCATTTATCTACATAAGGATGTGATATTGAAAGAAGGCCTAATGGAGTTATTATAAGAAGTGGTTGTTTGATAATTGAGTTTTTCTAATAGCAATTTTTCTTCTTCTAGATTTGAGGTCGAATAGTGTTATTTTAATTGAATTATTTGAACTTAAAATTTAAAGGTGATGCACTTTTACATTTACATATAAATATTAATGAGACAGATAGAATTTATGGAAAAAAACTTATAATAGAATGTTTATAAGTTGTTTTCAATTTAATTAATGTTTTTAATTTATTTTTAAAAGTTCTTCAAATAATTTATAAATTGTATGAAAATAATGTAACTTGTAGTCTAGTTTTTTAGCATTGTATTTTTTAAGTTAGATTCAAATTCGAAATCAGTGATTTTTTTTTCTTATAAAAAAATAATTGGAAATTTGATAAGGGGATTTATGTTACTAAGAGTGCAATATTTGTGGGTGTACAGGTTCGATGGTGTGGATTTCCTAAAGAAATGGAAGGGTAAAAAGATAATGTTTGTGGGTGACTCACTGAGTTTGAACATGTGGGAATCGTTGTCTTGTATGATTCATGCGTCGGTGCCCAATGCAAACACCAGCTTTTTGAGGAAAGAAGCACAGTCTGCAGTGACCTTCCAGGTTTGCTTTTCTTTTTCTTTTATTTATTTATTTATTTATCTTTGTCTTGTTTCTAGTTTGGTGCATGATTCAGTGGTGTTCACTCAATACAACCCTCCCACATTTGTCTTCATTTTTCACACTACTGTTTATTTCTCTATGTTGATTGTTGCCCTTTCATTTGTCGTTCACGTGCTATTTTTGAGTTGTATCCATTTTTTTTAAATGAGTGTAAAAACATGATATTTTTTAAAGTTGTATTAATTTATTTATAATAAAATAAGTTTATTATATATTTAATTTTGCAATTACAAAAATAGATTTTGAATTTATTGATCTTATAAAATTAATTTTACTTAAAATTAATTCGAATGTAAAATTAATTGAACTATACATTTTAGTATAAATATAATATTTATATACAAAAATTACAAATTTTAACTTTATAATCGAATTAATTATAAAAACAAAATTAATTTTATTTGATAGTGACTAAACATGTGAAAATTTATTTTATACCTCTAAAATTAAATATGGGTATAAATGGAACAAATTAAATACAGGCCTAGCTAACTTAGATCCTAATGACTTGTCCTTAAATCGACGAGAGAGTTGAAGACATGCCTTTACAGAGTATAAGTCAATTCTCAATAATTCGACCAATATATATATTTTTTTATAATAACCAATTAGACCCACATTAGTTGGTTTGTGCATCCATTTTTTAAATGTGTATATATATGATGAGAATAAAATGTAAGAAATATATCAATTCAATGGCCCTAGCATATAGTGGACCTATGCCTCCATTTGCAAATTGATGCACCGTAAAGTGCAGCTGGAAGGACTACACTTATTTACTTAAGTGTATACATTTTCTTTACACAATTTAGGCGGATATACATAAAAGATGTTGCTCACAAAGTTAAGCGGCTATAATGAAAAATTGCTTTAATGATAGTTTTTTATAAAATATATAGTAAATACCATTATAATAAAATTACGATATTCAATCTAATAATACTGAAATTTGTTGGTTGAATTAAAAAATTTTAACTAATATTTTTAAAAAATATTCATTTTGAAAATATTTTTCAAACTCTTTCTAATATTACAACTCAAAGCCATTTAAGATTCAAAATTAATACCCCTTCAATTTCTAAATATAAAAGAAAGTTGAATAAGAAAATTGATGATATTTAATTTAAATTTTAGACAAATACATAATTTTTATTAACTCAACTTTATTTTATACGAAAGATCGGAAATAGTAATAGCAATAAAATTACTTAATTCCTATTCCAAAAAATAATACTTAATACCTAAAAAAAATGTCAAAAAATAATATATAAGGTCTAATTCAATGGATAAACTGTCGAAATTGTTAAATTATATACCATGACGTAATTTTTTTATCATTTTATCTAAGATAAAAAGAAACTGTGAAAACCATAGTTCACTAATTTTTATTGAAGAGAACACAACATTCTACTTATACTTATGATTAAGCCTTGATTTTGATTAAAAAATGTAGAGTTGAGAGAAATAAAAATTGTTTCGTCCCCAAAATTAAGCCAGGACACAGAGGTTTTAACACGAGTTATACAATTAATTGTTTTCTTAGATGTAAATGTTCAATAAGATCATGAGTTATGCCCGGAAGTTGACAGGCTGTGAGGAAGACCATGCCAACCTGTGATTACAAGTTGGAGGCCCCCTTTTATCATTTGGTTCAAACAATTCCACACATTCAGTAAATCTGACGAATTGAGATCAGATACTTTAAATTTTAATATAATTTTTTATTTTTAAAAAAATTAAAAATAATAAATTAAAAATATTTTATTTAATCTTGATCTAACGATGATCAACATGTTAAATACTTGAACGTGTGGATCAGTGGCTATAGTAAATCCATTGAATAATGAATATCAATCACAGAACATGAAAGTGTACTTAATTGACATCTTTAATATATTTGATTAGCATTTATGACATGTCAACATAATTCCGTGGATAACCTAGTAGGAGGAAATAATGAAAAAATTGATAGTTGTAATAGCAATACTAAAGCATATTGGCGGCAAAAGTTGGAAATTCATATAGATTTTCCCGTGCTTGGACCAGAGCATTTGATGGTGCCTGCCTTTTACTCTAAGAATTATTCACGAGATTCCCTAACAAAATGACAAAACTTGCCGTTTCAATAATCACACTTTTCCAATTATTAATATTGTTAACTACTAGTATTTGCTATTCCATTCCTTTTTGTTTATGGATTAAAAAAAAGCTTAGTTAAAACCAATTTTAATGAATTCCAAGGTTGCTCCACAAATCTTTCCTATTATACATGAATGATACAACATTATTAGTATTTGAATCTTTTATAATAATTATAAAAACTATTAAATTTAAAGAAATAAAATTTCTCTCTCTTATTTTAATGGTCTCTATCGTCTAGGCACTATATAAGAATTGTAGATTTCGATATCAGCATTATTTATATGTATTTTCTATTCAAAAAAGTTACCTAAGACATTTTCCAAAAGTGACATTGACAGAACAGAGCATGGTTGTTGTAGATTATTATTAATATTTTTCACGTGAATATTTTATGCATACAATACATATTTTTTCTTTTGAAATGATGTTTTTGGGTGGAAAATACTTTAATCACTTTAATACTTTGCTTGTTTGTTAAAGTGAAAAAAGAGATTCCATGCGACGGGTTTGAATAATTTCTTGTATCATCTCCTTAGGATGCAATTTAATCTCAACCATTGAAAAGTGGCAGTGATAAATGATAACACTTGGTGGTGGGTTTGTGCAGGATTATGGAGTAACTATACAACTATATCGCACACCTTATTTGGTAGACATAATTCGAGAAAGTGTTGGGAGAGTGCTTACATTGGACTCTATTGTGGCTGGAGATGCATGGATAGGCATGGACATGTTGATATTCAATTCGTGGCATTGGTGGATCCACAAGGGACAATCTCAGGGGTATGCTTTTATTGCAATCATAATTATTCTACTTATAGCACAAGAGGTATGCTTTTATTACAATCATAATTATTCTACTTATAGAACAACACTATTCATACACACCTATGGATATGGTTGGTGTGTGTGTATGTCCCAAAACAACTAGTAATTACTAACTTTGGGTTAAACTAACATATCTAACTGTTTGAATGAGTATAGTAGATGTGTTAATATTTTGGCTCCCATATGTGGTAAGACTTTAATATTGTAATTTTAAAGAACATAATTCATATATCCTATAAAACAGTTGTAAAATGATAATTTGCATCATCATTATTAATAATACTTTCTCTTTTTTCAATATTTTTAGAAAGAACTAATAGTTGTACTTGTAGTAGTTGAATGTTTAGTACCATTAGACGAGAGGCAATACAATAGTAGCAATTAATTACTTATTGTAAATAGAAGAGATATAGTATGATGAATCCCTCAGTATTATGGATATTATATCTCAAAAGTTTGAATATAATTATACTTATCATTGTCAAATTATAGGTGCTTGAAGATGTTTCTTGAAGTTGAATAATCTTGACCTTTCTACATTATGCTGTTATAGATGTTTCTAGGCTACAAACTAATTTAGATACTAGAAATATTTAACAACTTTAGACTATTATAATTTTTCTAATATTTTGTCATTTATTTTTATTAGAATATTCTAAAAATGTGCATCAATTTCAACACTCCTCTGATGCACATTTCAAAAACTCTTGACTTGGTAAAATTATCTCTCCTCTTGCATTGATGCCTATATATACTTGAAGTTGAACTCCTCTCTCTCCTTTTTAGTTTTGTATTTGCACTCAAATAGAGTTGGGTTGTATGAACTACCTGTACCCTTTTTGTGTTTGAGTCAAAGACACCGTTTTCTAGTTTAGTAGGTTAATTAGTATAAGACATATAATTGTACAATATATATAGTTTAAAGAAATAATTGGTGACAAGAGAAATTGTTTTGCTATACGTCACGTCCAATGTATAACCGAACGCAGCTCTAATTAATATAGTATAGTAACTAGTAGTTGAATGTGTAGTAACATGAGACAATAGACATCACAATGGTGAATCCCTCAATATAATTGACATTACATCTTAAAGGCTTACAATTGCGTTCACATCGTCTATTTATAAGTGTTTGAAGATGTTTCTTAAAGTATAATAATCTAGGCTCAAACATACATCACTATGGTATTTATCAAATACAAAACACACATTTAAATAGTGGTTGCAATTGTGATATTTGATAATATTGAGAGAAATTATAAACAAATTTAGTTGATGCGACTACAATTTCGATTGTAAACAAATTTTAAACCTTTAGCATTGCAATTTAAAACCATGTACACCACAAAAATAAAAGTAAAATAAGTTTAAGGGAAATTCTACATTACTTGGTTGTTAATTCCTTTGTTGATTGTTCAGATGGGATTATATAAGAGATGGAAATAATCTGCTCAAAAACATGGACCGTTTAGAGGCATACAATAAGGGATTGACCACTTGGGCTAATTGGGTTGATCTCAATGTTGATCCTTCCAAAACTAAAACATTCTTTCAAGGCATTTCTCCTACTCATTACCAGTAAGTAACTCCTACTCTCATTTTTGTATGTAAATTAGTTAATGGTGAATATTATTTACATAATAAATCATAGATCTTAGATTTGAATTAACTCTTGAGAATGCAACAACGTTAAAACTTTTGAGGAAAAGTTGTCATCTATTATATAGTCATACTTGACTTGACTAGAAATTAGTCTTTACAATTGTGTGCAGACAATATCCAATTTACACCAAAAACAAATCATAGTTCTGTCGAAACATCAACTTTTAATTTTAGTCTATTTATATTCCAAGCTAAATCCATGACTATAAATTCCATAATTTATAAAATTAAGTAAAATGTAATTTGTGTGAGTGAAACAGGGGAAAGGAGTGGAATGAACCAAAAACAAGTTGTAGTGGACAACTTGAACCATTATCTGGTTCAACATATCCAACAGGTCTACCTCCAGCAAGTAACATATTAAATAATGTGTTAAAGAAGATGAAAACTCCAGTTTATTTACTTGACATTACCCTTCTCTCACAACTAAGAAAAGATGCACACCCTTCTTCCTATAGTGGTGATCATGCAGGCAATGATTGTAGCCATTGGTGCTTACCAGGACTACCTGATACTTGGAACCAGCTCCTATATGCAGCTCTTTCCATGTGAATGTGAAGTTACATGTTTATCCTTTTCCTTCATCCTTTGGTTTTATATTCACCTGGTGACTTCAGAAAATTGTGGATTGGTGGGTAAAATAGATACTAAGGTATGAAAATCAAGTGTAAAATTTTAGGATTGTTGAATAATTTACTATACAAAATAAGTTCATCTGAAAGATTAGATTTCTTGCATATCAAGAAAACTACTTTACGAGGGGATAAAAAAATCTAATTTTATTGAATCACAGATTATATATAGAACTTTATTATTGATTGATGCACAGACCATGTAAAATATTCCATACTTGTAAGCTGTAACAGCCACAAGGTTGATTCTATTTGTGAAATTTTGTCTTTCCTTTCGATAAAGAAAGTTGTATTTTCACTTTTTTGTGTGTACAACAATGATGACAATTAGATTTGTGCCTATATTTTAATGCAAACTACGTGAATCATTTACTGTTACCTAGTTTTTTTTAGATAGATTAGTAAATACCACATAAAACTCACACGTAACTTCGAAATATCGGATTTAAACTCTAGACAATATGTTCAATTCCTACTAGTTTAATGAAAATTCTGGTTCCAGTTTATTAGTTGAACTGTAATTGGATTGATAATAGTTAAATGAAAATGTCCATTGTGGAAAAGAGAAGAAGGACGAAATGGTTATATTGATTCCTTTTTGCCATTTTTAGTTAAAGATGCAAATAAGGCTTTCAAGGGATAAAAACTGATCCAATGAAATCGATTTAGACAAATTTATAGTTTGTTACTCTTTATTATTTATAGTATGTTATTCTTTATTATAAATCTTAAAGCGATACTGGGCCGTTTGTTTAATATTTAAAAAAAGTTATTTTTATTTTATGTTTTTAAAAATTATTTTTATGAAAATATATGTAAAAATATTATAAGTTTTTTAAATTCATTTTTTATTAATTAAAAAAAATAATATTAACATTCAATAATTTAGATATTTATTATTAAAGATTTTAACATGATAAAAATCACATTTTTTTTAAAAGTTATCTTTTAAAATTTATTTTTATGAAGAGCTTCTCAAAATAATTTTTTATTTTTTGAAATTGTATTATCAAAAAAAAGTTGTAGAAAGTAGATGAAATACTTAAAATCATATTTTAAGATAAATTATTTAAACCAATTTTTCATTTGAAGTTTTATTTATAAAAATGTTATAATAAAAAGATAAAATATTATAAAATTTATTTTTTTTTAAATTTTAAACAAAGGAGTTCATTATCACTAATTGAATAAGTTAAAATGTGTCTAATCTTAAATTTTAGCGGACCACCAAATTGGTCTAGAGTAGAAACTGACTAAATCAAAATATGTTTGATGGGCCTTTGTACTTTAAATGGAAGGTGAATGGTTATTTAATTCTTCAATTTTTTGATTTTTTATTAGATTTTAAATTCTAATTTTCGATAGTATACTTGAGAGTGATGAAATAAAATCAAGGAAGTGAATGTTCACCTAAATGGAGATGCTGTTCAAATAACTACTATAAATAGATGGAAGAATCCTAATGACATGAAAAGAAACATACATGCATAGTTGAAATACAACCTTTGTGAATTCATGAATAGTTTATTGAAATACAACCTCTGTTTATTGAATATAAAGAAGATAAAAAAGACTAACGTTAAATTAAAGATTAACGAAAATTATTATGAATATTGGCCTATTAGGTCCATTAGTGAGTATGTTTATATAATTGTGTCTATAAATAAGATTAATATTGTAATAGAAATTACACAACAAGATGATAATACAATTCACTTTTTCTTTTCTCTCTCTCACTCATCTCTACTCTATCATAATGAAGTTATAAGAACTGTGTAAGTAAAATGAATATATATCTTTCATAATTTTTATCTTAATTTTCTATATATCATGTTTTTTTTATATATCATATTTATTTACTTTCAATGAATTTCAAAACAATTTACATGCATGTCCGAATAATTGTAATCATATTTATTATTTTACATATTGGCTAAATATGTTAAATAGTTCTTGAAGAGTCATTTTATGTTATGATGTAGAACTTTATATTTTGTCATATAAGTATACAAAATAACGAACATACATAAGAGATGTAAGTATAACAAAAAAGTCATGCTTTTACATGTGATACGTGAACACAATTAATTGTTTCCATGCTCCTAAAATATTTTTTAATATGGTTTGCTTAAATTTATAACCTTTCATTAAAATACACATTCAAGTGACATACATTTTATAATAAAAGATTCATATTTTATGTATTGTTTTAATAAAATGTACAAATGTCAATAGAATCAAATTACAAATTTAAAATAAACATATTAATTTAATAATTAAAAAAAAAATAGTTAATCCCTTTGTCCGTCCCAAATAATTGTCGTATTTTTATAAAAAAAATATTTGTCGCAAAAATATTGTCACTTTTGATTTCCAATGCAATGAAAAAAAAAAAATCTAGTTGTATTTGTTAATTAATACAATTTACATTACTATCAAATTATTATCCTCCACCTTGTATTTATTGTAACGAGAATACACCAATAGGTGATAATGACCACTTTTTATCAAATTTTCGGTGTGTCGAGATAATGAAATGGAGGCCTTCCTTTGAGTTAATGTCAAGAAACATTGTATTATTATTTGTTATTATTGATTTTATTATTATTTGTTGTTAAAAAAACGTTACTTATTTCGAGTTTGTGAATAATTGAATTGAATCAATTAATATGTATAGGAGACCAGCCATAATGAGAGTTTCTATGTTAAATTCAAATCAAAACATTTAAAAATAAATAAATCGAATTTCAAAAGCGAATTACTAATAGAATGACACTTCACAAGTAGAATACTCGAAATCAATCTCAAATACTGTTACTGTAAATTTTGACATTACTATTATTTAAAAATTTCAACATTAATTATTTCATTTTGTAAAGCATTGAGATGTATTAACAAGTTTTGCAAGCATGATTATGGTGTGAGGAGCTACGAAATGTACAATCTTTTTTGTGTACAAATCAAATGTGCAATTTTGATTACATAAAAAGTTGTAGTTGTTTATACTATAGATTTATGTTTTTCATGCAAATATCTATTACAAATCTTTTAAATTTAATTTCTAAATTATAATAATTTATTTAAGAATATTGACTATGAGTAATTATAATTATAATACAAATATAGTTAATGTTTATATTATTATGAAACTCTAGCTAGTGAGAAATGGAATAAAATAAACACTAATTTACCCTTAATTTGACTGAATCTATTGCTATAATTTTGAATTTTTTATTCTTATGTAGGAGTATGTTTTACTAATTGATGGTAATATTTATTGCTATGGGAAGTTTAAGAAAAAGTGATAGTTCATGTTTGAAGTATTTTTTAGATTCAAAATTGTGACAAGAATTAATGATTGTA